>CAXAMN010024428.1:327119-439872 GCA_963970005.1 Durusdinium trenchii | reverse complement strand
CACAATCAGAAACACACAATCACAAACACACAGTTACAAACACATAACCACAAACACAACTACAAAGAGACAATCACAAACATAACCACAAACACATAACCACAAGCAGAACAACAAACACACAACCACAAACACAACCACAAACACACAACCACAAACACAACGACAAACACACAACACCGATCACAACCACAAACGCACAACCACAAACAAACAACCACAAACACACAACCACCAACACGAACACAAACACACAACCACAAACACAACCACAAACACACAACCACAAACACAATCACAACACAACCAGAAACACACAACCACAAACACAATCGCAACACAACCAAAACACACAACCGGAGGACCCAAGCAAAATCGAGAACCGCAAAACTCACCATAGTGTGGGAGCAATCAGTTCGAAGATATGCCAGAGTGACTGGGGTCGGCTGCATTTCCATATCTGTTGGCGCAGCTGTCTGCAAAGAGACCTGAGACAGGCAACATCCTACAGCAAGTATAGTACATATTATTACTCCTACTACTACTGCTACTCCTACTACTACTACTCCTACTCCTACTACTACTCCTACTACTACTACTACTACTACTACTACTACTCGGGCCCCGGAAGCTTCCAAGTTTCGGGCCCTGAAGTTCGGGCCCCGAACCGTGCACTACTATTGCTACTGTAACCACACTACTACCACCACTACTCTACTCTACTACTACTGCTCGGTTCCCCGGAAGTTTCCCAGGTTCGGGCCCCGAAGCTCGGGCCCCGAACTGTGTCCAACAGCAACGACCGCTACCACTACCACTGCCACTACCACCACCACCACCACCACTACTACTACTACTCCTACTACTGCTCGGGCCCTGGAAGTTTCCCAGGTGAAATGATCTGAGTCATTCGCTTCGGACAAACCAGTATAAGACTTGGCGCTGAAGGACTTGTGCTATGGGCTGAAATACACAATGAGGGTGATGTCAACGTGGTTGTATTGAAATGTCGTCACTCGAAGTAAAACATTTATTCCCTAAACAAGGTGGGCACACTGAGGGGTTCTTACGGTAGGGGAAAGGAAGCTGATGCCTGGATCGCTGAAGCGCGCGGCCGTGAACGGCTAATTCGTTGCTATTTACATGCCTCTCGACATCGTCCAGGTGCACTTCGACTGCGCAGGCTCCCAGAATCTGGGGGGCCGCGGCGGGTGCTTCCAGCGACTGCGCTCTCGTTGTGGCACCGTGCGCATTTTGGTACATGGTAGTCACTTTTCGTGGCAGGCGCAGGGGAAACCTCGTGTTTTGGTGCTCCAAAGTCGACTTTTCGTGACAGGTGCAAGGGATCGGAGGTGTTTTACTTCGAAATGCAGTTTTTGCGGCAGGCGCAGCACTTTGGACATGGTGATCGTCGAGGAGCTCAGATTTCGTGACAGGTGCAATGAATCGTGACTTTTGGACATGTGGCTCGTTTGCAGATTTCGTGGCAGGCAGAGCACATATTGGTGAACCTCAAAGTACAGATTTCGTGGCAGGCACAGCACTTGGCGAACCTCGAAGTCAAGATTTCGTGGCAGGCACAGCACTTGGTGAACCTCGAAGTGCAGATTTCGTGGCAGGCGCAGCACTTGCTGAACCTGGACGTGCAGATTTCGTGACAGGTACAGCACTTTGTGAACCTCGAAGTGCAGATTTCGTGGCAGGTGCAGCACTTTGTGCACTCTCTCACTCTCCCACTTTCACTCACACTCACACTCCCTCACACTCCCACTCTCACTCTCACTCACTCTCCCACTCACAGCCACACTCCTCACACTCACACCCACTCACTCTCCCACTCGCAGGCTCTCACTCGCTCTCACTCACACTCGCACTCACACGCACACTCACTCACCCACACTCACTCTCACACTCACTCTCACTCACACTCGCTCACTCACTCTCACCCACACTCACTCGCGCCCGCCTTCCCTCTCACTCACACTCACTCACACTCACTCTCATTCACTCACTCTCACTCTCACTCTCACTCTCACGCTCACGCTCACGCTCACTCTCACCCTCACTCTCACACTCCCTCACTCTCACACTCACTCACCCACCTTCAGTCACACTCATACTCACAGTCACTCTCACTCTCACTCACACTCACTCTCACCCACACTCACTCTCACTCACACTCGCACTCACTCACACTCACTCTCCCACTCTCACTCACACACACTCTCACTCACACTCACACTCCCTCTCACCCACACTCACTCACACCACATTCACTTCATCACCGCCATCACCTCTCTGGACCCCAATGCGTCTAGATCTCTAGACTTTCTGCTTACAGACCTCACACACACTGTTTGGGGTCTCTTGCCGGGATAATTTGACCATCCTATGGTGAGATCCTCTGTCAGCACCTGTTAGATGCGGATGGTCAGATCTGCATCAGATGATCCTCCCACAAAATTGGAGACTCATTCGCTGAGTGGACACAAGCCACATCAAAGCACAACCTCTTTAGAAGAATTGACACTTGGAACTCGAGGCCTGCGATGGACTCTCCCGTGCGTGCCTCCGTTATAGTTCTTCCCGTACTGTACCCAGTGGTCAATCCACTTGTCCCAACAATTTTGCGCGCCCCCCTGATAACCTCAGTCGCTTGAGGACATCAGGAGTCATGAGTCAACATGTTTTGTTTCATTCAGCACCCAGACATGCACAAGATTCACCAAATGACTTTTTTTTTCCAAGGACACATTCTTGAGATGGTGGGAAAGTGTGGGTGCTCAAAGAAATCCAGTGCGGACCCGGTGCATCCAGTCGATGGTTTCGGATGCATCCCAATTCTCCAAGTGGCCAGAGTAGGCATAGTTGTTGCAGGTAGCGAACTCCACAAACACGCGATTACCTGAACAGCAAGCTGTTCAAGCTGCGGGGCGATGGGTGTAGCTCAGTTGCACACTGTGGGCACCTTCTTGATGAACAAACAAGTCTCGAAGTTAAGGCGCTTGGTTTTGTTCACTCGCACTGTATGGTGTGTCTCTGTATTCTGATGGATTGAGAAGCCTGCCATCCTCTTTCTACCAACCAGCGGACCGAACACTGAACACATTCTTTCGGCCACGTTGAACGTGGACGCGCGACAGATGCGAACGAAGACGTCACACCCGCGTTTCGGCTCACGTGAGACGTCCCCGCTGAAGCGGTTTCCCAGCGGCACTCACAATCCAAATTCTTGGCGATGTTCTGCTGCTGGCCAGCGAACGTGCCACGGGCATTCAGCTGGTTGATCTGAGTGACTGCTCCGTTCCTGACGGCTCCAAGATCCGACAAGCCATCAAAACACTAAAACACACACTCAAAGTGAGACAGGATGTAGATTTGCAAGAGCAACTTGACGAGTCAGTGTTGCTTCTCCACTTCGGTTGGAGGCTCATCGTCTTGGAGATTGGAGACCCCATTCTAGTCTATGCCGTATTTCAGTGTTGTGTGGACGCTTAGAATCATTTGGATGGTTTGAGGATGCAGACTGATCCGATCACAGGGATCCAGCATGAGACTTGGCAGCGTTTAAAGGAATTGAAGTTGCACATACTACCATCTGGTTCTATGGCTTTCACTCAGGACATGCAAAATGCTGTGTTTCTGCAAACATTCCAAGCCCTTAAGCAAACAAACACCGTGGGTGATGTAGAAGGCAAACAAGCAGTTTACGAGTTTGTGTGATTCAACCAGGCCAAGTAGATATATATATATAGTCATTATTCTAGTCCTATGTCAATGTCGTCTTGCCCTCGAGCAGATTCTGGACCTCTTTTTTCTGAGTTTTCGCAAAACATGTTCAGATTTAGAAGGGCAAACACATGGCGAAACACCACCACAGGACCCCACATGGACCTACGACTTAGGGGCGTTTCGAAAACGTCGCCGATTTCCGCTGACATAGGATGTGGTACGCCGTGGTATATCGCTGACATGTGCTCAACTCTGTGTCGAATGTTGTTTCTTGGATTTTTTTGATCTATTCAGTGGACTTCCCACAAGACTTTATGGTTGAAGTCTACAAAACCAGCATGAAGCACCATCTCAGGGTGTCATATATGAGTTCGGACGGACTCGTCTCGCCAGGCTTCGTAATAGCGTGACAACCCGTTCCACCGCCCTTCTTCGCTTGGTCGGGTGGAAAGTATGGATTGCCTTGAGCGATCACCCAAGAACGGTGGCGTGGCGTTGGTAGGGGACGTGTTTGTTGGACATGAGACCGTGGGAGGGGGGAGGCCATCGCTACAGTAGCTTGGAGGCCATTGCTGAGGCCATCGCGGTACCCGGCCCGATGTCCGACCAGATGTCACATGTCCATCCGCCTTATCGAGACCATCCGTGATCGCCAACAGTCCAGCTCCCTCGAAACTAGCATCTGTTTGCTTGTTTCATTTTGTTTCTTACAATGTGCAAGAGGCTCATGGACCCTCAAAGTGCTCCTCAAAGTGCTATATGTCTGAGGCCCAAGACCCTGGACCCTGAGCGTCAAAACCCTAGCTAGATTTCGGGTCCTTTCTGAGCCTTTGGGTAGGAAGAAACACATACATGTCTCATGTCTCACTCCCCCAGACTTCCCAAAGTCGCACTCTCACGGCGGACAAGGCGTTTGGCACGGACCGTTTTGTTTGGGGAGGTGTCAGGCCTCCCACATACGGTATGTGTCAACTCGTTGCTCAGTGGGATCAATCCACCCCAAATATGGTAGCAAATAGTATCTGACGCATGTCCTCCTTCAGTCTCTGACGCATGTCCTCCGAACATTGGGACCTTCTTGGAAGAAAGAAAGTCCTTCTTGCGGAACCAAGCAGTGATGTCCTTTTGGGAAGAATATATAGGCGGAACCAAGCAGTGATGTCCTTTTGGGAAGAGTATATAGAGGGGTCGGTGAAATAAGAATACCATACAAACCTCATTAGGCAATAATTTCCGCCCAAGAAGAGGTTCTGGGCATATACCGATTGTAGGTTGTACACTTGGGGTATCACCTCTATTAATCAACCAACCAAAGCCGCAGGTTGGGCCATCTACCAAGTCGCCAATCTCAAATCCTCCAGAGCCGACCGCCTGATTGCTCTGCGTCCAAGCAGAGTTCACCTGACTGATGAAGCCTCGCACGAGCAGAGTTCACACCGCGCCACAAGACATCAGATGACGAGTTCACCGTTTTCGCATGACATCGATCGACACAAAAGCGACCGATGTGCGGGTTACGCGGTGCTCCAGCGTAACCTACGCGTGGAGCGAATCGACCAAGGTAGGCCCCCACTTCGGTGGCCAACGTCGGACGGAGTCGGAGAAACGCCGCGTTTACGGCGTTGGCCATGCCGAGCTCGGGACGTTGGGTGCAGGTTGGGCCATCACGAAGTTGGGCGCACCAAGTGGGGACACGGGATGTTGGTGGCGCAGCGCAGCTGCTAATCGAAGAATTGAAGGACGTCCGAACGGGCTGCGAGACCTGGTCCACCAGGGATAGACATGGCTTTCGACCTTGAAGGATTGAATCAAGATGCCTGGACTGGTCGGCCATTTGAACGCCCTTTTTGGTCTGACCAGAGCTACTGAGCTACCCAAGACAAATGTTTCAAACCTTCCTTGCAACTTCGAAGGGGTCACCTGGCTGGAAGCCCCTACACTGCTTAGGGATCTCCAGCCAGGACACCCCATGAAGGTCCAGGTAGGCAAGCAATGGGAATTCCCTGTCAGTGCAGGCCCAAGCTGACACCTCCTGTCTCAGAGTTCACAAGGGATTCGATCCAAAAACACACTCGACACATGGCATACCATGGCCCCAAAACCCCGTTTTGCCCAACACTCGACGCGCGCGCCACAGCCCCGCACACAGCCATGCCCACAGCCATGGATCACGACCCGTATGTTGTACTCCTTTGTCACCGATGGCCACAAGACAAAGGTCTACATAAAAAACGTCCGACTTCCTTTATTTGGACGCGCCTTCTGCCATCGGCCTGATTCAAGGGCAGAACCGGCGATCGAACACCGTCGCCACCTCGACTTCTCGCTCTGCCGGCCTCGTCCATTTCGGCCTTGACCTGCAAGCCTGCGGAGTGCAGATCGCCACGAACATGCAAGGCACGAACCGGAATCCGAGTTCGCAACCATGCAGTGTCCGAGTTCGGGCATGAAAAACGTTCGGTGCACCAAGAATATGCAATTGAACGGCGAACTCCAATGAACGAACATCACCCGAAGCTCTTAAATCCGAAGTTCGCCATTTTTCTGTGTCCAAAGTAAGGAACAGTTGAGCACGCGATGTTCGCTCACGCCCACGTGGAGACATCCGATGTTCGCAATGTTTTCAATGTTGATCTTACTCCCACGTGAGCGTGTGCAACTGCAACGCGCAAGGAGCAGCAATTGTCCTGATGTTGACACGGTTGCCAATACCGACATGGGACATACTACACGGCTCTCAGAGTGAAAAGTTGTGATAGATCACAATCCCTGGAGGCATGTGATTTCTTGCGGTTTCACCGACATCCGGTCTATCTCTTACACACCCTGTCGGCCGACCTCGGCCGAATCCGAACAACGATCAGCATGAGGGCGCTCATCCGTCGCTCATCCGTCGACATCTGTCCTGCAATCGTAGCGCTTCTGGTCCTCTTCGCTGCGGCAGCGTAGGTCCACCGAGTTGGAATCCGCCGGGTAGAACCTCCGCGGATCCGACGTCTGAATGCTTCGGTGGATGGGTGGATCCAAGTGGCAGCCGCAAGAATCTAAGGTTTCGGGGTTTAGGGCAAAGAGGCGGGTTGGGGGTTGGGGTAACAAAGGTGTGTCTTTTTGCTGTGATCATAAACAAATTTTACCCTTTGTGGGGCAGCAAAGTGGTGCGTAGCGAAGACGAGTGAATGTATAACCTTTAGAACTGGCAGGCTGCTTGAGAGCAACAAACTATCCCAAGGAGAAGGCCTTGCTGCAACAGATTTTAAGCTTAAATCTTGGGGCAAGAGCCAAAAAAACAAAGTACATGGCTATACAAAGAAGACATTGATGCAATTTTGTTGTACATTTATGCTTGAACTCTGCTTTAGGCTCCATCTTTTATGCTTAGGCTTAGGCCAGAATCATCATCACCATGAATCAATCACCTTCACACGAAAACGGCAATTGGTGTTCCTAAAAACTATGATCGTTCCAATGGACTGGGGTGTGTTTCAAGGGGCAGAAATGCTTCTGAGTTCGAGGAAGTCACATCCACCGGTTCCGTCGTCTCCGAGGAACACGCCCAGGTAGTAATCCTCGTCCTGTGTGTTGGTTCCAAACCTGAGTTCCAAAACAAGGTCGCATGTGCTGTGCTCTCCATGTTTTTTGGATGAACCAACAAAAGTACACATCCTCTTTGAGTGGCTCGACTTTCCAAGTATTTCCGCCTATAGATGTCCAAAAACATGTCCACCTCTCCAATATAAAACCAAAAACACACATTACCTGCCACATCTTAGCCAGGACAGCCAGGACGCAAGGTGTTGAAGGCCCATTCATCCAAGATCACTCCCACTGACGCCACATTGGGGTCAATGTTCCCATTTTCATCCGCCGGGAAGACCGGATTGGGAGCGATGATGCCCTCGTCACATGCATTGGAAAAGTAAAAACACAATAAAGACAATCACTGACGTCTTACAGTTTCTGTTCAAAAAGGAACTGGCAAATGCGTCAACCAACGGGGGAATGCTGGTGATGAAGAACCACCGCGCTGCAGTTTTTTCAGCAAGTGGTAATGGATCCTGTTGCGCCTGGGACCTGAATGACAATGGCCGAAAAATACATTTACCCAAGTTGCCCCACCACTGCAATCCTGATCCTTCTTTTGTAGAACTATCAACATGAACAATGGCTAGAACAGTTGCTAGATGAAATTCATGCACATTTGAACAAAGGCAACCTTAAGGGAAGCATCACGGCCAGCAAAAGAACAATGGAAATGGATCTCAGGAAAAACATGAATTATCATAAATTATATGCTACATTATGCTACCCAGTAAGTCCAAATGACAGGTTTAAGGAGCACGTTCGAGCAAAGGCCACACTTCGCCCTGTCTTTTTGACCTACCCATCCTGACCCTCCATCACTTCCATCACTTCCCAGCAAGTCCAAAGGACAGGTTAAACTGGTGCTATTAGGGTAAAGGACCAATTTCACCTCCCTAGACCCAATTGTTTAGAAGTGTTTCACGGCCTTTCACCCTGTGTTCACCGGTTATTCTTTATGGTTATTTTTTATAACAGCCTTTTCAAGGATCCAGTTCCATTTTGCCACAGTGGTGGGCTAAAAAGAAGCACCGGTTAAACTGGTCGTTGACCCACTGGGCCTCCATGATGGTGAAACTTGGAGACCCACGGGGCTAGTAACTCTTTGCCATATTCTGGATGACCTATCTGATATCCAAATATAGGACAACCCCATTTCTATGAAATGTGTAGGTCTTCAAGACTCATTGCTGATCAACGAGCCCGGCAAGACTTTGAAGGCGTTGTTTCCAAAGAAGCCGTCGTTCCTCGAAACAGCGCGGCGGCGGCGCGGCGTTTGAGCACAGTTTGGTGTTTTAGGCAGAGACATCACCTGGACTTTGCTGGTGGACAGGCTCTGGACCACAGAAAAAAATTGTCTCGGCTATGGAAACCCATTGTCAACGTGTTCATGATATTGTCCTTTAGCTTTTCTGTTAACTTGGCCGCGGCGATCTCTTTTGCGTGGGTCTCCATATCTTCCCAAGATCTCCCCCTGCTCCCACCAGTCCCAAAGCAAATCCAACCATCAAAACCACATCCAATCACATCCCTACATATTCCCACATCTTCCAATCATCTTCCCACAACCCCTAATTCGGCCACAACTTCTGATCTCGAAACATCACGCCCTGTCCACCCTTGTAGACCGCGCCGTTGGGGTCTGAGCTGATCAAACCGTTCAGCAAATCCGTGACGCTGGTGCCGCCACCATTGCCGCGGCGGCCGCTTCTGCCAAGGCGGCCACTTTTGCCACGTCGGCCACTGTGGCCCCGGCCGCTTTTGACGTGGCCGCTTTTCCTGTGGCCACTTTTGACGTGGCCACTTTTCCTGTGGCCATGTTTGCTGCGGCCACTTTTGCTGCGGCCGCTTTTGCCGTGGTGGCCGATTTTGCCGCGGCCGCTGTTGCTGTCGCAAGTCTCTGCCTGGCTGCAGCAGACTTGCTTGACCTCAGGGGTAAAGATGGTGGGTCGCATTGATAGAGTCGATGGCTGCTTTGGTATCGAGACGGTGAGTGAAGTTGCTGGTTGTAGCATGGAGCTAATACATGACTTAGTTTGTTGGCATGCCAGTGAAATAGGGATTGGATGGTGTTGGCCTGGTTGTCAGTTGAACCACGGTGGGTTCAGAAGGTTATTCTAAGCTAGGCCAAAGCACCTGGCCTCCACGGTTTCGAGCCCCTGCTGCAACCTGTGATACGGTTCCCACCTAAAGAGACCCAGGGCGCTCTATCACCTATACACATGAATGGCAGTCAGGTGTTTTTGCGTGTCAGTTATGAAGCAAATCGTCACGAAATGCTGGTCGACAGCTGACAACATCTTTCAATCTGACAAGAAACACAACAACAAATCTGTGCGCCCTAGTTATCTATTCAGAATCCAGATTTCTATCTGGACCCTCCAAAGTACCCAATATGGAACATAACACAAACAGGTACGAACTGAGATCCAGGAGCCTCATCGAAAAGAAGAACCGTTCCATAATAATTTACCGTTCCCCTTACCAAATTTCTCCCCGGACCCCAGGGCATGGACAAAAAATGATGTGCGTCGGGGCAAGACCAAATCTGGAGTCCTAAATGTGCGAAGCCATTCAGTCACTGGGCTATTGTCGCTTGCAGACTTCTGCCCCTGGCTTAAACACGATTCCGAGTGACAGTGCACATCATCTTGGCCAACCTGCAGCGCTCGCAGGGATTCCTCTTCTTCTCGTTTTGAGCCTTCACCTGGTGCGAAGTCGCTGGTCTTCGCTCTTTCTCGCCACGCCCCGGTCCGCGCCACACGTCGGGCGAGCGCTTCGCAACACGCGACGTCTCCGGTGTCGTCGTCCGATCGCTCCGGACCCGTCGCTCCAGGCCGCGAACGGAACTCGTAGCTAACGTTTAGCACTCCCAGGTGAATGTGAGGCGAAGAAAGGTGAAGAATTGGATGTTGGTTGCCTCTGGAGGTGGTTAGGTGGTTGCTCTGTGAAAGGCAGTGGGGTATTTCTGCACTGTTCACTCTCCGGACCACTTCAAAAAAACGCTTCACTGAGTATGGTGAAACTTCCAAACTGTTTGCCTTTAAGAGTGAAACAACCATGATCGGAGTTTCCCAACTACTTGGGTGGTGCCACAAATAGTCTTCGGATGTCTTCGGACTTCTAGGGTTATTGTTGCAAAAGATTCAACTCTTGTACGTCACCAAATCAGAGGGAACGAACCCACAGGTAGTACATGGTACCCAGGTGTACGTACCACAAATTGTACGTGCCCGGCAGACCCGACATCCGGTTTGTTTGGGGGGTTCAGGTCCCTGCTTGGGGGTCCCTCTTCAGGTGATTTCCGGACTGTAGAGAACCATATCCACTGTTCCGAACGAGCCTTCCAAATGTCCCCTCCAACCGTGTCATCGCTTTACTTACTTATCAACGATATCTAAAACATATAATAATATATATAGATATCAATATATGGAAGAATATAAAAGAGTCAATAGATGTCAGTAGTGCCTACCCGAGGCTTAACAAACGTCTGTTCAAACGCTCGTTCAGAGCTTGTAGGGAGAGTGTGGCGGGGAGAGGTAGAGTTGAATGACGCAAAAACAGAGCTCAATGAGATGAACACGAGCTTACTCTTGACAAACAAGCCAAGAAGGAGCACAACCATTAATTGGTGGTATGCTCTGGTATTGGTATTGGTATTTGGCTTGTATGGTATTGGTATTGTATTGGTAATTACAAGCCAATGGAGGGATCTGGTCCAAATCGCACGCTTTTCTGTCAAGCGCTGTCTTGTGGTGTTTTGGTTGGGCCCCCATCACATAGCTAGAGCTGGATCTCCTAAGCTTGCAAACAAAAAAGACGAGTACCATCTTTTCTAGACGCTTTGTTTTTTCTTGTGGGTGTTGCCAAATCGTCTACAAGCTGAGGGTTGAGTTCAAGCTCTAGCTATGTGACAGCCAAACAATCGAATCCAACGAGTCTAGACACTTCAAACTAATCACACGTACGTCCGAGGCACCAATGCTTTTGTTCTTGTGTTTGTGCTTGGTCAAATGCTATTGAGATGCTTCAAAGGCAAATTTATTGGCTTCTGAATATTCGCAGTCACCATGATTTCCCCTTCTGTTGTGGAAACCACTCAAGTCCGAGTCCAACTGACAGAAACTCTCCTAAGTTAAACATCCCCGCGGCCTGAAGCAATGGCGCCGCATCTCCATCACACTTTTCGCTGGAATTCGTCGGTCGCGCGGACACCAGCGAGAACGCCAGGACGGCCAACGAGAAGAAGCGGAACATGAGCGCCGGGCGTGAAGGACACGTCAACTGCTCACTCTATATGGCGTGGACAAAAAAGGGGGTTCGAGCTCGTGCTGGACAACGGCGGCAGCGATGAGAGGAAAACGGTGTCTCTGAAAGCTCGTGCTGTCGCGTCCAGGTCCACGCGACGAGGCGAGCAGCGACTGAAACGGAGGCGAGCAGCGACTGAGCAGGCAGAGAGATCTCCACCGTTGAGAAAGCTGCGGAGGCGAGCCGCGGCTGAACCAATTGGAGTCAACGAACTAAAGCCTCCAGGTCTAGGGAGCGATGGCCTCCAAGTCTAGGTAGCGATGGCCTAGAGGACCTAGAAGCAATGGCCTCCCAACATATTTGGTATATATAATATATACATACCAGGACCCTCCGACAGGTCACCAACTTGAGACCTGTTAGGGTCCAACAACCCTCAATTAACAGCCTGTTGGAGGGTATATATATACTATGGGCCAATGACATGGCCTTCGTAAGCAGAAAGTAGGCCTTTCTGTGACCTCATGACATGGCCTTGGCGCACCACCCAAAAGTATGCTTTGACATGGGAGTCTTTTAATACGTCGCTGCACCCCACAATACATGGGATCCTCTCGTCCGTACCACTTCGCGGAAGGTCCGTGTCTCTGGTTTTTCGATGCCAGGAACGTGCAAAGCCGAGGGCCAAAGTCCCTGTTTTAACTGCCTAAAATAACTCAAAAGCGCTCGCCGCATGGGCGATGTTGTCGCCGATAGGCATCCGGAGCGAGTTACCTTTCTTTGTGCGTCGTGGTGTTCCGCGGATGTGGCTCCAAAAGTCTCTACAAGCAAACGTGCGTAGAAACCCAAAGCAACCAGAAACAACTGGATGTTTCCCCAAAAGAATCTCAGCTGACATACTGGAACAACCAATTGTCCCTAGTTGTTTGGGTTTCCAGGTGGAGTGGACTTCTTTCCAACTGAAGGTTCTTGGACTTTGTCAATTCCACCTGCACCACACCCATGCGGTTTCCCCGCACACGGAAATCGCTCCGTCTAAAACCGTCTCAACATCGAACATTTGCGATGCTGGTTTGCAGAACCGCAAGGACCCACATCTTGAAGTCACTCTGGACGGCGAGACGAACGTCTAGCAGTGCCTCGCCTTGTCAACCACGCCGTGGATGGTGATACACTGTGCTGGGGAAAAGTCAAAAAGTAGAGACAAGTGACAAGACCTTCAGCAGTTGGAAATGGAACATTCTATATAATATAACTAATATAAGTTAATATAAGTTAATATAGTTACTACATATTTACAGTATATCATATTGATTATATTCCCGCCCATTCTGGGTCTGAACATGCGATGCCTATATCAACTAAGCTGCTATACTGCCACTCAAAAGCACCAGTCCGCCCCAAAACCCATCGAAAAAAAAGGAATCAACCTTTTAAACAAAATAGAAGCCCTAACCGTCCGCATGTGTGGAATATATAGTTACATCACAGGGTCATGTTAATGGTCTAACATATGTTCCATGAACCTCCCCCAGAAGAGTTCACCTGCCTTTTTAAAGCCACTTTCCATTCAAACATCTTTCGATATCGTTCGACTGATCATTGATGAACCCATATCTGGTAGATCTCTCCGAAGGTTTTCGGCTTATCACAAGTGGTCTGTTTGCTTGTTGGCATATTTTTTTTGGGAGCTTCCTCCTTCGCTCGAATCCCCAAGCAGGTGTATGATTTCACTGCCCAAACAGGTGTCACCGGTCACAAACGCCGACCCAACACCGCCAATCCTGTCGTTCACTCCATTCATAGGGTGGGCAAAACATACCCCCATCCAATAGCTGCAGGACTTGTGCGCAAACAATGAAGTTTGGGTCCTCGGTCCGCCTAGGTCCCAGCAGCCTTAGCTGCTAGCAGCCCTGCTACATCTTCACAAGCCACCCATGGGAAGACTTGGTCACGTGTGCTTGAGAAGCAACACGTTCTCAACCGAATGAGCTGCTCGCCAACATCGAACGAATGCAAGATCATTTCACGGTGTTTGCACTTCCCCGAAGGGGAAGGTTTTAGATTGCAAGTATCCCCCAAAAAAGACAATTCGGTGGAACTGGCTGGCTTATGCTTCATTTCCCATCTCCTCATAGTCGGGACCTTCTCCGAAACCATGAAAAAACACACACATTCCCGGTCAACGAAGTGTCGTTCGTTGTGGGACTTTACCCACGTTTAATTGAATGGCACCCATGAGGCCATATCACGCCCATCAGGCCAGCCATATCGACCATATACAAAAACCTCAGAGCGGCTCGATGAAAGTGTTCCAAACTGAACGGCTCCACAAACCAAAGAATATCTGGATCAACAAATTTAAACATCTATCCAGGACGTTCCAAGAGGTGTCTATAAATAGCCTCTTAGTGGTTAAGGGGTGTCCAACAACGACCTGTTGGAAGGTCCTGGTAATCTATAATATTAACCTGGTTCCTCACTTGAAAAGGAACCGATATGAACCGATCAAAGAAAGAGTGTCAAGCAACTCGCCAAGAATTCTTCCCACTCTTTTTCAGGCATCATCGGTTATGGTCGATGTAGCACGCGCCCTTGCCGTTCGGATCTTGGCCTGAGCGAATGTTTAATGAACATATATGAACATAATGAACTAAGGGAGCAAAACAACTGAACAACTGCCAATTGGAAGAACATGTGGAAGAAAAATGAAATACCCGTTTAAAGGTCCCACAATGGATGGTTGGATCAACCAACCAGGTGTCGCATGTGTCAAAACTCAGGTCACTCACGGAAGACCTTCCTTGGTTGGTCATGCTTGGTCCACCAACACACCACCACTTGCAAATGAAGAACATGGAAGAACATGGAAGAACATATCGTTCCTATGATGGATCGTTTGGAATTGCTTACTTCCTCCACTTCCTCCACCTTTGAAACATCGTTTCTTTGAACAACGGAATTCCCGGATCAAACCGGGAGGACGGGTACTGAGGTGGAGGACGGGTCAAAGAACCACATCCCAGGTGAAGGTAGAACGTCTTTCAACACTTCAATCACCTGTGGTACTGAGGCGGTTTTTTTGGTCTTCGATTCTAGACTTAAGTAGAATCCAAATACTTGATGTCTGGATCCTTTCAGCGACCAACTCTGATCTGTGTCTGAAGATTCTCTTCCATCTTGTCCTCCCTCGGAGGCCGCCTCCCAAGGCACTTATCCACGCTATATCGACGCGTTGCTCGACATCGAACGTACCCGAACCAGCAATGTACTACTACATGACCCGTAATCCGAAGGACCCGAAATGGCCCTAGCAGGCCCATGGGCCGTTGATCTAACCGACAACGCTCCATGGGACTGACAGGACTGAGAAACGGCCGCAGGGGTGGTGTGCGTTCCACCTTAGCTCTTTGAAATATCTACCCCAAGCGCAGCACAAAAGAGTTCAAATCTGGCACCAGATCGGATCAGATTAGGTGAGCTGAAGTGGTGCAAACAATTCAACGGTCATCAAGATGCTTAATCTGTCCCATCGACATTGACACACCTTCACCACAACAAACACAACGATAAACAATAAACTGTCGCAGTCCTACGGAGGCTCATTGCTCAATTGCAGTACCTATTGGACCCATTACATTCAGTTACCATGTTCATTGTCACACATGTTCCCCACGAACCTCCCCACGCCACGCAGTCTCTTCAACTTCATCCAGGTGGCTGGGAGGAAAGTAGACGATCTTGTACTTGTTGAACGTCACATCTTCACAAAAGAAGACTCGCTGATACCGTGGACTTCCATAGATCGTTGAATCCTGGTACTGCTTGAGCACCACCACGTAGGATCCTGGACGCTTCCCAGCATTGTCCTTAGCGGCGGAGAGCCCGATGGACCGGGGGGGCTCCGATCTCCGGAAGACTCCGACTTCGTCGGCTGCAGGGCCAAGCATCTGCCCCTGGAACCAGGTAGCCCTTGTTCACATACCTTGGCCAAACTGGCCGTGGGAACTGGCTTGTGCACGAGCTCGGGTGGAATGCAAGCGACCAGACCGCGGTTTCCACGGTCCGTCTTGTAATGTTGACGGATTAAGTAACCTCCCCCTAGAATCAACAAGCCCAGCTCTAGCCGCCAAAACTAAACTAATTTGAAACCTGGCCTGAAATCCACGGAATAAACACTTCCTTCGCAGAAACCTCCCCTATTAATCAAGCCCAGCTGGCTGCCCCAGAAAAAAAAAGTAAAACACACACACACATTGTTTACTATTTTAACTACCAGAACCATCCAATGATACAGAAATTTCTGTACGGCTTGATTTCTGCACCACACCTTGAAAAAACACTCGCGTTGAAAAAACCGCTCGTTTTAGAAAAAAACGCTCGAGGTCATCCCAGCAGACCCTCCCGTGCACAAACAACTGTGTGCACACACACTTCTTTCCCCAACTCTTGGCCGCATTCACTTCAGCCGCGGCCTAAGCCTGCAAAGTACTTCTTGTACTGGATCAGTGCTCGAGAAAAGCAAGACCAAACAACCAAGCTACGGGAATTGAGCCGTCTAATTACTCGTGCCACTCTTCCAACATAGTCTTCATCAGACCAACACCCCCAATTTAGGGGGTTCAGGATTTTCTCAGAGTCGTCACAGCTGTTGATCTGGAGCTCCATTGCTCTCCTTACATGGTCCAGGAACCAGGTTTACCAGGGAGGCATAATCACTCAAACTAGTGAACTATTAGAGTTCAATCAGCCGACATAAGCTTTGCTGAAAATAGACAATTTTCGGAATATGTCCAAAGAGATGGAGCTTGGGGCGTAGAAAGTACAAAGGCCATTTTCTGGCAGCACACATCGCTGCAAGACCAGCATACCCTTCCTGAGGCATGCAACTGGCAGAATTTGCAAGGTTGCTTCAAGGCCATTCATTTGAGACCCCAAACCATTAACACACAAATCAAGCCCTCATTGTGCAATCAAAAGGCCACCAGGTTGTATGCATGTTGCACTATAGGCTTTGCCCTGGAGATTTGGATCAGAACGCCTTCCTTGTAAAGCTTCGAAAACATGCTGTTGGCATTCTGAATGGTCCACCTCATAAGATCCAAGAGCTCTTCGTTTCCAGGATCCTTAGAGTTGCATTGCCCCACTCTTCTTCAAGCAACATATATTGGATACTAACCCAACCCAAAAAAAAAAAGGTAGAAAAGAACCTGAATTGCATTCAAACCACCATCACATGTGCACATGGTGAGCCCAGTTCCCAACCCAGCCACATGCACAGAAGCTTTGTGTCATGGGCGCGGCCGGCTCCTTGAGGAAAAGCCTTCAACCTCAGATCACCATGCAGAGAAAGAAGGCAGCGGGAGGGGAGGAGTTTTGACATGGTTGGACGCTAGTGGAAAAATAAAAGCTGATATTGTTCAGATCCAAAAGCGATTTGATCTTGAAGGTCTTGAGCGAGAATTCTTTCAAGGAAGAGGTGTGATGGAACGTAGCACACCAGTTGTCAAAAGAGAAGAAGGCTTCATCCATCTTTTTTTGGATCCCACCACGGCCAAAGTAGGACATGTGGCAAAGGGCAACTAGTGAGCTGGCTGCCAGGTCTCCACCAAACCCCAAGTGAAAGCAGTGCATGCTGTCTGGCTTAATGACCTCTGCCGCAGAAGCTCCAGGAATTGAACGCAACGGAGACAAAATGCCCTGTTTGAAGGGGTCTGGTGAAGGTTGATCCCATGTTCGAAGTTGTCCGCTTGGCGTCAGGTTCCACCACTCCTGAGTATTAGACACAGGTTGGCATAGACACTGGTTGGCACCAGTCATATAAAAATGGAACCCAGCTCAAACCAAAAGTTGATCAAGTCAGTATTCCAATCAAGTGACATTTGACGGGCAAAGGTGGCACTTTCGAAGGGACCGGAACCCGGATGCTAGGTGAAAGGCTTTCCTGACCCATGGCCAATCTCCTTTTGCTCCTGCTAGGGCTCCCCAGAAAGTCATTGGCCCAGCGCCCTCTACCTGAGCGGCAGGAATTGACAAATATCTCACTTGTAGGTTCCGGGCAAACATTTTTTTGGGATATATGGCCCCAGTGGAAAGTATGGTGCCATAGATATGTTACACAACAGGCCAGGGGCGTCAACTGAGATTCCTTCCTCAAAAACTTTGCAGAAGTCCGTAGCCATGGAATCATGCAACTGATCAATGCTGGCATCGTTCTTCGCGTACCACTGTGACGGAAGGACACTGTAGAGCAACCGGGTGGAGAAGGAATGCCTCAAGATCCCCGTATGCAACAGACCCCAATTGTCCTCAACATTCCTCAACTTAAATACACAAAAAAAACGTTGTACCAGCACAATCCAAAGTGCGTTGAAGAATTGAGCTTGGAGGGCCCAGTGTAGGGTATCACCACTTGGAAACTCAATATGAGGACCGGGGTTTTGTCAAGTCCCCGACCCTCATCTCCATGTAGAGCAAATGGGATGGTGGCACGCCGCTGAGCCGTGGGTTTCCCAAAAATTGGGTGATGAGGATCTTCATGTCTAAAGGCTTCCCAAAACTCTTCAAACATACTGCCATAGCCACGACTGCAAATATCATGACCTCCCAAAATGAAGTGTGGAGATTCTTTGAGGATGGTTCGCATCCACTCCGACAAGTGCAGGACTGGATAGTTGGTGACAACCTCCCTAATACGGCGCTTTCCATTTTCTAGCTTCACCTTCTGACGGATTCGAACTTGAGGAGCTTTGATGGTCACTGGAAAGACTTTGCCCTGATTGTGAACCATCCGCCGGAAGTCGCGAGCAGCATTCTTCCCGGTCTTCCCCGTCTTTGTTCTCCTATATTTAGCCATACGGTTGAGCTCAGGGTCCACAACACCTCTCAGGGGCATCAATCAAGATGTTTTTCTTTTTCAGAACCCAAGTTCAAGACCTAAAAAGGGTCAAACACCTTTCTTCAAACGCCACTACCTAGTTTCAGGTTTCTTTTGGCAGCAGCTCCAGCCAAGCGCAGCACCCCAGTTGCCGAAGAAGCCTCAGAAGAAGACTGCACCACCCCTGGATACTGAATTGAAAGAGACCAAGTCTTTGAGACAGACAGTCTATAGTTTAGACCATATCTATAGTTTGCCGAGAAGCCCCTTGTGATGCATCATGCAGCAACGCACTTGGCAGGTCATCCGACGAGGATCCCCCTGCCACAGGCAACTGCTTTCAACTCCTAAGCCCCTCAAGATTCCATATACAAAAAACGGAAGCACTAAGCCACTAACCTTTCACCAGCACACCTGCGACACAGGCCCTGGCCTTCATCGTCAGGATGAAGGCATGCTCCAAAGTAGGCAAGTCCTGCGATGGGAGGGGAGGATGCACACCCTCTTGGTGCTCTTGCTTGAGCAGCCAGCTTTTTGCTTTTGAAATTCATTAGATTCTTTACCCCATGGCGGACACACGTCTTTGCAGGCAATGCGTTGCTTGCCTCTCCCCTATTCAAGTGTCTAAAAACACTTGGCAAATTTGCCACTTTGACCCAAGCACTGCAAGCTGCAGGTATACTGTATATGGCCATTGTCCTTTGAGACATACTTCAAACATCTTCAACCAATTGACCCGGGTCAAAAGAAAACAAAAGCAGCGGCTACTTCTTGGCCTTTTTGGCCTTCGCCGAGGATTTGTCGGGTTTCTCCTTGAGTTCACCCTTTTCATCCTTGTCAGATCGTTTCCGCTTGCCATCAGAACGCTTCTTCCCATCAGACTTGGCAGGTGAACGCTTCTTCCCATCAGACTTGGCAGGTGCAACCGGCTTCATGTTCCTGAGGTTGGGCATCCCAGCTTGCAAACAGAATCGGTAGCCATGCGCTGATTCTTTCTTGGGAGGGCCATTGGACAAAGAGATAAATTCAAGCAGCTATAAGTGAACTTTCTATATGTTTGTCCTTCTATACTCAGCCTATAGATTCCCAAACATGACAAGATTCTTACCACGGGTGATGTAGTTGTTAAGACTCACATCTTCCTTAGTGATCTTCGTGAAGAGTAGCATCACCTCTTTCTTCTTCGCCTCAAGAGACCTGGTTCCAATGATGACAGGGTTTGCACTGGATAGTGTATCACATATGAAATATGCTATCAATTAGAAATGCATATAATGACAGATGAGAAAGGCTTGGTTTCCTGCCCTGGCTCACTTGCATCCATGGACAAGCACTCAGCTTGCTTTGTGCTGAGTTGGTCGTATAGCTTATTGAGACTGGAAACATGCTTTCCAATCTCATCAGCCAGCCTCAATGCTAGTTGTATTCAAATTCTGCTAAACGACTGGCTTTGCAAGAACCATATGGTATGCAAACCAGAGGCTGCATAGCACGTGGAGTCTTCATAGCTGTCAGGCGTTCCTCCACAGACCCCCCCAAACAAAGAGTTGGAGGTCTAAAAGGAGCAGCTTTAAAAGAGTCTTTGTCCTGGTGGTCTGTGCCAGCATCAATTTTCTTTCCAAGAACACCCAAGAACGTTGGCACCAAAGATAATGGAGATTCATTCCGTTGGAGAGTTGGGAATACAACCGTCCTTAGAGCAGCTACCCCCTAAATTGCACAGTACAGCCAGTACAGCAAACTTAAACTGACATGTTTGGTCTCTAGGTCAAGCGCTTGGACTTAGAGCCCGCATTTGCTGCAGCAGCTGCGGCAGCTGCTTGCTCGCATTGTCCTGTCGCAGAAGGTTCGGGTTCATCCTGACCAGGGTGTACACGACCCTCGGTGTCCATCAAAGCACCATCCTGGTCCTGCACATATGCGGAAAACATGTGTTATGGATAGATGGGACACACTGTTCAGGATTCATGTGGATTGCATATGGGTCCTCAACTGCACCCTCACCCTGTAGGCTAGTCTTGCTCCCAAACTCATTGTTGTACTGGAAGTGATCTGACAGAACTAGCTTCGCCTCTTCCTCCCCATGAACAGCATTTTTGCGCAACAATCCATGCGCTTGTGCCCAGGCCCACGACCGATCAATCATTGGCCTAAGTTGGAATGGGCTTTCATTACACCCTGAACCATATGCACATGAAACAATCCATAGCAATCCAATTGCCAACAAAGTTTCTTTGTGTATTTCTCAGTATCGGCAAGGTAGGATTTGGTCACCCAGCGTCCCTGTTGCCCTTCAGAGTTAGTGACTTGTCGCCAACGAGAAATCGCAAGTTCTATTTGTTTAAAATCCCCATGTTGCTGCAACAGCTCACGCAACTTCTCTCCTTAGGTGGGAAGTCAAGAGGCGAAAGGATTTCCTTTGTGTCCACAAAAGCTTTCACATACACTAGAGCTGAAACAAGGAAAGACACGGCCACTGTCAGTGGAATATAGGTTCAACACATCTTTGGACGCTGTGACGGTCTTGCGGTACTTGGGATCACAATAACGCCGCATCCTGGGGTGGATAAGGCTTTGTAACCCAGACAAAGGACCCCATGCCATGACATATACAGCTTTCTAACATCAACTGCAATCAGGGTTCTTGTGATAGTATTTGTCAAACTTGTCTTGGGAACTTGAAGTCCGAGAAGGAGCGGTCGATGGACGCGGTGTGGATGCAGGTGAGAAACCCAACGGAATCCCTTGACTCAGATCATCTGTACTCTTTTTTCGTGTAAGGCCGGCACCAAGCTGCTCTAACACATCAGCCCTGCCACTCCCAGTTTCAAGCTTCCCAGAATCCCCAGGTTCAACCAGGTTCCCATCAAGCAGAGTCTGCGGAAACGAGTCAAATGGCTGGTTGGGATCCTGAGAATCCTCAGAATAGGCTACACCTGGCCTGGCACAATCCTGAGAATCTTCTACGATTATTGGCTTCTCCACAACCTCCACATGCATTGGTCCTGGTTGGTTTTGCTCAACAGTCACAGCACCCTCATGCACTGCACCAGTATCATGTTTGGGGGGATTGGTCGCAATGGATTTGACCTCGTTCCCAGCCACAAAAGCGCCAGACGAAGCCGCAATTATAGGAGCACCTGCAGCCAGGCAAAGAAAAGTCCACCATTATGTTTTCCAGATCAATATGAACTATGTCAATCCACAATCAAGTGCAATTCAGCTATTGTAAAGGTCATAGTTCTTGTGATCCCTTGAGGCGGCATCCCTATAGCCAAAGCATGATTCAATCAACAAGTGCATTCTATGGATCGGGAAACTATAGATTCAGCTAACTCACACAAAGCAAGTCACCAGCCTGGAACATCCAAGGTTGCTGGGGCCTTTGGAGGCACCTTGCTCAATCGAGCTTGCATGGCCGCGATCTTGGCCCGTGATGCCTGGGATTCAGGACGGCTACAAAAATCAATAGAGAACACTCTTGGGCGTCTATTCAACTCATGGTTGAACCTAGAAACTGCAATTTGCATCTCCAAACCTTGTTTTGCCATGGTGGATTCATTTCCACATGTAGCTGCTTCTCCACAAGTCATTGCACAGGCTTCAACTAACGTAGTGCACGAGGCAAACTTTCCAGACATCCTGAATGGCCCTGATGGCTATACGAACAGGTCATGCAGACTACAATCTCTCAAAAAACGTTCGAAACAGCACCGAACCTAACATTCATGTGATACACTTTTTGGATTTTCGGCTTTTTGCATTTTTTTGCGGGGATTTTCGGCTTTTTTGCGTGGATTTTCGCTCGAGCAGTTTGGCCAAAAGAACCGAACTACTCCGAATTTGCTGGGTTTTGCAGCATCTGATTGAATTGTTGCCGTTCACATTCAGAAATACAAACCTGAGCCGTGTCGGGTTCGAACACCACCGAATGATTAATATGAGCAACATTCAGGGCCACCATTTCGAACAAGGAACAGTTTTGGTGAGCTCTTGATCAAACTTGCGCATAGCTCCGATCCACGAGTTGGGGATTGTGACATATTTTGATTGCCAGAGATATTTCCATACACTCTGAAGCTGACCATCCACCCAGCAGTCCCCCAAAGGAAGCTTCTCAAAGAGCTCCCGGTCAGTCTTTGAAAGGTCAACCTCCAGCCGATGCCTCATGTGAGCAGGCATTTGCCGACGACCCTGGTACAACTCCATCAACCTTTTGGCAAATCCTTCCGGGTAGCACCTTAGCAAAGCTTCACTGGGAGAAGTTACTTGATCAGTATAAGAATCACTATTTGAACAAGTCCCACCAACCAACGGTTTTGTTGTTTGTTTGTTTTTTTAAGGGTGTTGTTTAGAAGCAAAGACTCCTACCTACTATGAAGCAACACTTTGAGGCCACAACGCAGTGGCTTTCAGGTCGCTGGTCCCATTGAATTTGCGGGCGCCTTTCTTGTCCACATATTTACCTGTCCAACAAATATATTTAAGAGACTGCTTCTGACCCCAAAGACAGCTGTTTTTCCACTTGCCAGTATACAGTATACTTGACTAAGATTCCAACGCACTGGTGCCAAACGAGTTTGAGCTTCACGGACAGTTTTCTTTAAAGGTCCAGCAAACAATCCTGTGATCCACGAAGCATTCGAGTAAACCAGCGTCGGCTTACTGGTAGGGGCCCCCCACTGCATCATGAAGAACCTTTGCACATAGACCTGAGCCGGTTTCGCAGAAGTATGCTGAGGCTACAGGCATAGTGTCATGGTGTTGGCACGGGCTCCAACACAGAAAGGTGGCTTGGCCGAGAAGGGGCAAGGGCCAGGTAATGCAACTAAGTTGCAAAACAAGTTCGGTTGCAGAAGTACTCCCACCGAGGAGACCGGTACAGCAACGAAGCCCCTGGTTGTTCAAGGATGAAATAGGAATGGCGGGCTAAAATAAGCATGCAAACCAATGTCAGCCTTAGATTGCCCACATGCACATTGTAAACAAACAACCTCACACTTCCCTGCCGTTAAACACATTAGCGCTGTAGAGGAACCGAGCAATGGTGATGTTTGCTTCATGAACAAAGCGCAAGTGCATGGCCCCAAAGCAGTTTGCATAGTTGCGTTGAGAGGTTGACCTAGCTGGTAACCCCCACGATGAGCAACACGGTCCAAAAAGGTTGACCGATTCTTCACATTCGCAAAGTATGGTATGGAGTACAAGCCTCAGCTCAGTGGAACAGAAAGGAAATCAATTCTGTTAAAATACTTGCTGACCACACAATATAGCTACAATATCGTACATGCCAGTTGGCAAGAACCCTGCACTTGACAGGAAATCCATCGTTCGCTGTCCTGGCCGAAAGTTGTGGTCAATTTTGACACAGCTGAAGCCACATTCTGACCTGGGCAGGCTTTTTAAAACATATAGTGCAGGCATGGAGGATTCAAACATATAGTGGGCAAGGAGCCATGTATCATATGCTTGTGCACAGCCAGCGAACAGATCCATAAATTGGAAGCGGGGCTTTATCTCAGGGATGTTCGTGCTCCACTGCAGCATCAAAATGATGCCAATAAGCACCTTACTCTCCAGTTCAAGGTACAGGACCTTTCCAAACCCAGCAGCTGATCAGTTTCCCTAGCTGGCATACAGGGCGCCTTTGGTGCACCAAGTTGAATCAGGTTGACCACAACCGATTCCATGGCTCACCGTCAGCACTGTCTAGAATGATCGAGCCCAACTGCTGACCCTTTCTCCAATGTCTAGCAAATGAAGCACTTGGTGATTAAATCAAAAAGACCCTTGCAATCTCGATTCCCACACAACTGGCCAGGTGGTGGCCGGCAGTCCTTCATTGCTTGCTGCCCGGATTGCCCAGCGCTCAGAAAGCACCATCAAGAGAACCTGCGAGCGCAAAGAGGCAGCATTAGTAGATCAGTCATGGGGGGTGCATGTCGCCTATTTGAAGGTCATTTTATTGGATGCGATCGCTATATATAATATTGAGCCTAATGCGATGACTATTGCACTGAACCAATATCTTTGGAGGGTGTGACAGAGAGAGCAGGCAGTGTGACTCTTGTGCAAAGGACATTGGAAAACATTTTCCCCATTTCCCCTAAGCAGGCTCACGTGTTCCAAAGCAGAGTGATAAGCACAAGCGCTACTGCGCAGCCCATGCCATATGCACGCGCACGTGAGGTTTCCCCACAGTGAGCTAGCCTTTCAGCATAGCACACTCAAAATGCAGCTCTCACAAATAAGGTAGTCATCGTGTGTCTCGGTATGCCTGGGTCAAACACACATAAAGCAGACTGCCTGAATTGGAGCTTTCGAAAAGCACATGATGCACAGTAGACTATAGACACACATATTCGAGTTGAGTTGCAGCCCGACCTTCCTCCAAGGCTTCCTCCATTGTGCAACCTCTCTTCAATGCTGCTTTCTTTGCAACATGGTAGGCTGAACTCTTTCTGCTCTGCCTTGCTTTCTTCTCACATGCCTCTACTTCCTTTGGATCCTTCTGAAAGCGTTTGTCATCACACTTTCTGCTGCCGCGCTTTGATGGCTCCCTGCCATCCTTTTCTTCCTTGTCCTCAGGCTTCTTGGCTGCTTCCTTGTTGGATGCTTTCGTTTTTGTCTTCACATCTGTCTTCTCAAGCGTCTCCTTTGTGCTCTCACGCTTTCTCTTCCTCACCTCTTTGCCAACCTCTTCTGGCTCCTCTTTGGGCTTGCCCTTCTCTGCATGAAGATCCTGCGCCTTCCTGGCACGCCGTCTTGAAGCATCAGCTTCTGTCAGCTTCTCCGGTTCAATGGCATCCTCCTTCTCAGCTTTTGCTACCTTCCTTTTCTTGCCCCCCACATCCTCAGTCTCCCCCTTCTTCGTCTCCCCCTTCTTCCCAGCACGTGCCTTCACAGGTTCGGTCTTGACCTTTTTGGATGCCCGGTCATCCTTCTTCTTCTCTGCTTTGTTTTTGTTCTTGTTGGCATCATCTGTCTTCTTCTTTTCTTCTTTGGTCTTCCCTGGGCAGGAGTCTTTCCGCTTTCTGGTTGGCTCTTTTTTGGGTCCTTTGGGCTTTGTCACCTTAGTCTCTTCTGGGTCTTCACTGTCACGCTCATAGTATTCGGTTCCCTCCTCCTCTGTTTCCTCTTCTTCTTCTTCATCATCTTCTTCACTGGAAGCTTTACCACGTCCACGGCCTTTCCTGCCACGTCCTTTCCCACGTCCTCTGCCACCTCCCTTTCCTCTGCCACGTGCACTTTTGGTTTCAAGTTTCTTTTGCTCTTCTGGTGACAGAACAGCCAAATCCTTCAGAGCTTTAGGCCTTTCAGGCTCCTTCGGGACTTCTGCCTCCGCACAAGGCTCCGCCAAACGCTTGTGACAGGCCTCATCCTGAGCCTTCTTCTGTCGGACTTCATCCTCAGCCTTCTTCTTTGGGACGTCATCGTCCTCAACATTCATTGGGACTTCATCCTCAGCCTTTGTCTGTTGGACTTCATCCTCAGCCTTCCTTGGGACTTCATCCTCAGCCTTAATCTGTCGGACTTCATCCTCAACCTTCTGTCGGACTTCATCCTCAACTTTTGGTCGGTCTTCATCCTCAGACTTCTTCTGATGGACTTCATCCTCAGCCTTCTTCTCCAAGGCCTCATCCACAGCCATCTTCTCTGGGGCCTCAGACTCTTTCTTCTCAGCTTCAGAGTCCGAGACTGGTCCAAGGAATGTAGCACTTCCCCTGGCTTTGACCATGTCTGCAAATCTTTGAGGCGTTGCGGTTGGCAATGGCTCCTAGCATGCATGCCACCATAGGAAGTGCACCATATTTGGTATTAACATATATTGAACAGCATGTTCACATATGTTCACTAGATCTCCTGAATCGGGATCTCAAGATTTTCCATGGCCAAGGTCGCTTCATATGGCATCGTGTCGAAGTTGTCCAGGCCTCAAAGTATGGAGGCGCAAGGCAGCTTCAATCTAAGGGACAGGTCACTAGCTTTTAAATAGTTGTAAATGCGTTTTGATCTTCTTGGAGAGGCCGTCAAACATAGCAGCCAAGAAGCATGAAACAGGCCCTGTAGGTTTTGGCATCATCTTATCCAAATTAACCTTGTTCAGCGTGTTCTTTTTCTCCTCCAGTTCAACCAGGAGCAGCTGCTCCATAAGTAGCTGTTCCTCCAAGTGCAACTTCTCAAGTTCTTCCGACAAAAGAGTGTCTTCAGAGACAGGTTCCAAAGTCAAAGGGAAGTCTTTGGGCTCTGGGACACACTCAAAACCTGTGTGTGCACCTGACAAACGCATCTTCTTACCAGACGAAGTTTCAACGTCCCAAGGTCGACCTGGTGCCTCATTCAGGATCGCTTCCATATTATCAGGCCACTGCTCTGAAAAGGAGAGACGACGCTTTGTCCGGGGTGTTTGAAGCACTGGCTCTTCAGTTGGACAAGAAAGCAACTGATGAGGTAACCCTTTCTCAGCACTTGGCAAATCCATCAGAACACCTCAATGGTGAAAGGGAGCAGGTTCCAAAGAGTTGGTGAAACACTTCTGGTACAAGTCAATTGTTTGGCTATGGTTGCTGAAGAGGCACCTCTGGGGGATGGAGTGATCACAGATGCCTGCCCCACGGACACATCATCCGGACACGGAGCTGCCAGGGCTTCCTTCTCCGACTTCTCGTGCTTTGCAACCATCTCAAGGGCCAGATCACCTGCAACGTGGCTGGGTGTTGGATGGTGTGGAAATTGAACACAAATAGTACTGCATTGAATTTGGATTGGTGAACATGTCCCACCGTTGGTTTCAGCATTCCTGATGTCTTCACCAGGGTCTTCCACTTCTGTATCCTTAGGGCTCGGGAAAACAATGGAAAACAGATTACATAATAAGTGTGGTTTGGAATCTTTTTCAACAATTGAAGCTGCTTGTATTAGTGAAACCTCAGCCAGGAGACGGAAACCACCTCACTGCTCTCTTCCCCTTCGGTCTCCGCTGGTTCATCCGAGTCATCAGTTTGACCTGAGTTTGAGTTGGGCGATGTTGGTTGGTGATCTAAATTTGGTATAATCTAAATACATCCAACCTCAAATCTCGAGCAATCTTGCTGTTTGGTTTGGTGATAGATTTGCTAAGTGGCCACGGGGATCCAATGGCAAAGCTATCCCAGATTCCAAGTAGATCCTTTGGATAGCCTTCTCTCGAGGATAGTGACCTCTCTTGGCCAATCGGCCAAATACGGAAACCAGGCGTTTGACAATCCAAGCCTGCGTCCGTGAAACATCACCTCAGCTAAGCATAAAAGAGCAATTGGCCACTAGCTATAATACAAACTAAACCAAATGCTACATCATGCTACATCTATAGCACATCTATAGACCCTTGCACTCACCTGGTACTATTAATAGACGCGTCACGACGCACTGAAGGCTTCCCCCCTAGGTCTCGCAAAAGCGAAGAAGAGCTCGATGTGCTCTGCCAAGATGTCCACAGTAGTTCGCGTCCCTAGATGCTTCAAGACCGGTATTATCACTAGTTCATTTGTGATTAGGTCTTCACGAGCCAAGCGATCACCGGTGCTCAAGGCGAGCTTTCCAACTGAAGCTCGGGAAACCAGGATTTCGTGGGCAGACCACTCTTGCACAAGTGGGGAAATCATGGCTGCAAGCAATTGTTCAAAGCTGACTACCGTGGGCAAGATGCCTGCAGAAACACATGAGATCATGTTCAAAAACCCTTGGTTGCATCTAGAGGGTGCACACATGAAGCAGGTCACGCAAGGTGGAGCGTACCCACAGGTAAGCCCTCTGAAGCCAAATCATGTCCTCATACCTGCACAGCTGAGGCAAAGCTTCCACTTCCAGAGTGCACCAACACATACACAGCAAAACATCACATATTTGGGGCGCACTTCTTGAGGATGCAGTGCCCCAAGGGAGTAGAGCCAGAATGGCTCTTTAAAAACCAAAAGTGCTCGTTTCATTGAAAAGTGCTCGAGGCAGAGATTGATGTACCTATTTTGTGATTCTTGTGGCTCTTTGCTATTTATGTATCGAGAGACCATGGAGGCAAGAATTTATGTAGCGAAGGAAGGCCCTGGTATACTTTCTTTTTGGTCAGCATCCAATATCTTATGGTCAGCATCCTTTGTTCCACAATCCCTAAAACTCTCTATAGCAAATTCCTGTCATTTTCGCTCATTAAAACTCTATCAGACTCTATCAAAATCTTCAGGCTTTCAATCTCACAAGAGGTACCCATTACACAGCCTCATGGTTCACACAGAATCCTAGCAACCATCATCCATAATCAGGTCATCACCTTTATTAGGGGGATCTGGCCTCCAAAACCTCCAATCTTGAAGGGGGGGTGATTATTCCTACGTCGACATTACATTCTTTGAGATCTTTGAGTTGGTCCAACGTTTCAGACATGAATAGCATTCGGTGAACTGTAGACAGGACATGGACATAAATGGACATACATGGACAACGCATTCATCATGTCACAACTGGCTGGACTGGTGTTAGATCATCCACTGATCTTTGAGAGGGAACATAGCCATACTGGCCCATCAGCAATGTGACCTGTTCTCTTCTTTTCGAGGTGGAAGACCGTTTTTAGGTCTCGCTGTGATATGATATGTCTAAAAAAGTTGCCAAAGAAACCAAACACTTCATGCCAAATACAAGTATATGGAAATGGCATGACATGCAACTGGACCATTGCACGGATTCGGACACTTCAATTCAGGAACGTGCGGTTCGAAGACTAGGATTCGGTATATTATATATAACTCTGCAAACGGATTCACAAACTTGAATTGGACAATTCAGGAGCGGATGTAGAAACTGGCAGGCGGACGGCTTCCGAAAGCCGGGCGCGGAGATCTGCCGGGAACAAATCTAGAATGTCAGCAGGCTCAACCATTGTCACGACGGTTTTCTTCTCCTTCAATACAATGGAGTGCAACTGCACCCACCCCGCCTCCCCCACACCAATCGCATGCCATATATCATGTCTCCTCCCTATCACCGCCTCTTAGACTCTTTCTACCCTCCTCATCCTAAGCAAATCCTGGCGATTCTGTTCTACGTAATCACAAAGCAATGCCGGCCCACCCGTATTGTGTATCCTCAAAGAAAACCGCCTCTTTTCGACTCATTCTACTCTCACCATCTACACTCTTGTCCCGGTGATTCTTTTCTCCTTCAACACCAACGAACTGCAGTATGCACCCACCCCTCCCCACCCCGCACCGGAGGCGAAGCTACTGAAACTTCATGACATGTCATGAAGTGTGGAAGTTGCTGAACTGGGGAAGTTTCTGAATCGGTGAAATGGCTGACTCGGGAAAGTGGCTGAATCGCACTGAAAGCTCCTGAAGCACGGAACAGTTGGCGGAAACGCAGTTGCTGAGTTGAAACATGACGTTTATGTGAGTTGTCTCCCTTCGTTCACACCCCAAAAGTCCAAGAGTCCCCTTACTTGTACTAAATGTTGACCCATGGATGAAGGTGCCTGGCTTTGACCAAATCATGTGCTATATGTTCAGCTCAGCGTCCAATTCAGGCGCTTGTTCACCAGCCTTGGGTCAAGGCGTGAGCGCCGCAAAGCCACGCAAGAAATACACAAAACGCACGTGCCGAGGATTGATTTTGCCAGGGCTTCAACACCCAGACGCTCCGTTCACAGCCCAACTGGTCCTTCAAAACCATAGGGATTGGTTCGACCCCAGACCCCTCTGGGCAGCACCAAAGAATATGATGCTTGAGGAGTGGATGGTGGGTGACACGGTGTCCCTGGTGACCGTGCCCCGGGGAACGTGTTCAAAACCCATTCTTGTGTTGACTGCTCCATGAGAATCCCCATGATCTGCACCCCTACATGCAACTGCTCTTCAATCAAACCAAAATAATTAGCAGGTGATCTCAGGTGGTCTACAATTTTCTTGAATGCAAGGCATATAGGACTCCAAGATCGAGCCAACTCTGATCATGACAGCCAACTTTGATGCTGCGTCTTTGCTGGACGACGCAAAAACGACGCTGGACAACGACAGCCCAGTCGGTCTTCGGTCGCACCACCGAGGTCGGCACGTTTTGTATTGGTTCGACATCTGGTTCAAGCTGTCGAGGCCCTCGGGGACGACGATCGCCAACGTCTCATGGTGCTGCGCATCGTCCTGAGGTAGGAAGGTCGGAAGGAAGCGCCTGGCTGGAACGTTGGCTGGAAGAGTAAGAATCTGTTTGGAAAGTTTGGACCATGATTAGAAATCGTTTAGTTTTAATCCATTTTATGCTTAGCATAAAATGACCCTTTGACTTGGCTGGTCACATGTGCATTGGCATCCCAATCGATCACTCTTTTCGCTACAGGATCGATCCTGCAGGCGCCCGAACGTCTGCCAAGTCGCAGTGATGGATTTCGTCACTGGAATCTCGTTCCAGCCCCAATAGCTATGCGTGTCCTAGACATTGCAGGCTGCAATCGTTCCAAACCAATGGCCGAACCACGTGGGGCCGACCATGGCTTTGGATTTCGTTACGAGGTGAGCTGATCTGAAGGATGTTCAAGTTGCAAAACACCAGAACATGCTCCAAACCCACAAGAAGAAAACACACATGTTGAATCATATTCTTTTCGTCATCCCATTTGCCCCGCACCTTTCACTTGCTGACACCACGATAAAATTTGTATGCGTCAAAACCCGGGCAGTCTAGTTGACCCTGAAAAAACAACGAATGCCCCGGGACGTCAACCTACCATGGCTTGGTGGGGGAGGCTGGGGGAGGTTTTGACTCACAGCCCTGTATGCAATGTTCTATAATGTTCTGCACCTTAGCAACTTTGAACATTCCACATCCATCCTATAACCGAAAACGGTGACCGCGGCACACCGCCACACCGCCATCGCAACCAAACCCAAATCATCCACGTTACCAGGAGCGCTGCAGATTGACAAAGTCATGCCCTACCAAGTAGCGTTACTATCATCTTCAAGGACCCACCAATGGAAGGGAAAGAAACGCCCAAACTCATTCTGGGTACTCATGTTTCATGGTTTGCAGCAGGAAATGTCCGTCTTGAGGCAACCAATATCGACTCAATCCGACCCAAGCACCTTTCAAAGGGTCTTAAATTTCCGGTACCAGAACTCATCTGGTACACATCTTAGCTCACCATAGCTCACCTCATCGGTGCTTATAAGCAGAATATATAGATCGCTCCAAGGGTGCACAAGCATGGTTAGAATCTCTGTGGGCAAGTACCTAAGTAAACGTGGACAGTTCACCCGATAGCACATGGTGGCCCGACATCCTCTGGAGTCGGGCCACTCTCTTCACATTTCTTGACCCTCTGAAAACAAGAATCCGTCCAGTCAGTACTGTATTCCGTTCGCTTCAAGTAGAACCAGTTCTGCAAATTGATCATGTCGCGGATGTTGTTCATCCAACAGCCGGCCACATCACGGTTCTGAATCGGAGCTGGGAATCTCCCTGCGAGTCTTTCGAAAGTCGCGCTTGGAAGCATCGGTGAGACACGCCGCAAAGCATCTATTTAAGCAGTATATACATATATATATATAATACTTATTTTTAAGCGGTCAGAAGTAAAATGTAAACCTTACACTCACTAATGTCCTTAATTAAAATAACACGATAATCTTCTATTCAAAAAAAAAAACTACAAACATCTACACACATATTTAAACATGTTGTTTTCTTTCCCCACCAACATGCTCCGCGGCTGGGCGACATCTAGGTTGTTGAAATCTAGATGTCGAAGATTTGAACAAACAGGGTGATGGATTGAGTGGTCAGGGATGTTTTTGATTTATCACCCGACCCTACTTGAGATATTCTCAAAGCTGTTAGATGCGGATGGTCAGTTTGTATGCGCAAAGAAACTCACGCCTATACACATGCAGGCTCATTCGCTGGTTGTGGACACCAACCACAACCTGTGTACCAGGAGCCCCTTCATTTAGGTTGTTGGCCAACGTTCTTGGAGGCCCTCGCGACTAGATTGAAGGCCATTCCATTTTCATAAGAACTACAGAACCTTGGAACTCGAGGCCTGCGATGGACTCTCCCGTACGTGCCTCCGTCATAGTTCGTCCCGTACTGTACCCAGTGGTTAATCCACTTGTCCCAACAATTGGGCGCGCCCCCCCTGATAACCTCAGTCGCTTGAGGACATCGGGAGTCATGAGTCTACATGTTTTGTTCATTCAGCGCCCAAACATGCACAAGATTCACCAAATGACCCCTCTTGTTTCCGCAAAAGGTGAAAGGCCTTGTTGGTCCAGCAGTCTGACATCACGAGTCTGACTCTGTCCCAAGAGTTGTCGGACGAGGTGAGAGAAAGAACACTGTTAGACTGTAGTTAGACTTTCATAGAAAGAACGGTTTGGTGAGGCTGACCGTTCTCTGTTGAAAAGGTCCAGGATCCCAAGGTGGACCAACGAAAAGAACGCCATCCCAGTGAACGTGTGGGTGCTCAGTAGTGCGGGCCTGGCCCGGTGCATCCCCAAGTCTTCTCCAAGTGGCCAGAGTAGGCATAGTTGTTGCAGCCAACTGTCTCCACAAAAGCCCGATTACCTGAACTAGCGCTCCAATCTCACAGTTGTATAGATGTGAAACGAACTGTGAAACGAACTGTGGACTGGTTGCGACCTGTCATTCAGCAGAAAACCACGGACCAGGTGCTAAGCTGGGACCAGGTGCCAAAAGGAAGGCTAGGTCCCTACTCTGTGTTCGGGACAGCCAGGCTTAGCCTGCATCTGGGAGGCCTATCATCACTGCCACAAGAAGTCCTTCTGGGACATGAAGCCGTGAAACCTCCCACAAGTCACAGCCCCTCTGCCTTGAAATGGCATGGTGAAGCCTCACTCCTTCGCCTTCTTGTTTGGTGTTTGGCGCATCCCACTGGTAGTGATCACCTGCAACTTGGCGACTGATCCCACGACTTCGGCGCCACTCATGAGCTTCCCGGCGTCACAACACTCATTGCGTTCACTCATGCACTCACTCATACTCAGCCCAACTTCCGAGGTCCATCATTGCTGCATCTGTCAGGGCCCATCTGTTCTGAATCCGATCCCACGCGAGATGCCATGCCCCCGCGCGTACGTGTGAGGGGCCGCCATAAACCACCTGGCTCCCTTCGTATCATCCCAGTCCCGGGCAGTTCTTCCTTTTGCATAAAGATCATAAAGCTTACCTCTGAGTGTTTCCATGTCTCCTCTGTTCCCTCTTTTCTTCACTCAACCTGATCTATGCTGTGAAAAGCCTCAACCTGGCAGGGGAGTGAAAAATCATGGGCTTCCAAGGGCGCGATCCTCCTGAGGAGGATAGTAGGAAGCCTGACCGCTCCAACCGTTGCCTTCAGAAAGGGGAGAGAGTGTCAGGAGAAGTTGTGAAGGCTTTTGCCTCTTCTCCCGATCTCCTCCCTATATCGTTCCTTCTCTCCTCTTGTCCTTCTTCTTTCCTTTTCTGGTCCTTCTCATGGACCCAACAAAAGGACTGATCCCGAGCCCCCACATGAACCCCTGCAACTCTCCGAAGCGCTACAACTACCGCGGCAGCTCATCACAAATCAGTTCAGCGCACAAGGAAACGACTATTTTCTTCCCCCTGGTGCTAAGGCCATGAACTTAGACGTCCTCGGACGTCCTCAGGCCGTGGGCTCGGTGGGCTGTTTCGAGCCGGGATGCGATCCCACAACCAAACAGCCGGAAAAAGCTTCGTTCGACAAGCCTCTAAGCCGGTTTCCACGTTGGGATTCTACACATATATTGCTATCCGTGGTTCCTCACCAAACCAACCAGTGGCGTGATTTATAAAGTTTGAAGCAGCTTTGCAGATTGTTCACTGAGGTTCAGGGTGTCCATTTGTCCCAGCGACACTCGCAATCCAAATTCTTGGCGATGTTCTGCTGTTGGCCAGCAAACGAGCCGCGGGCATTCAGCTGGTTGATCTCAGTGAATCCTTTGGCCCTGCAAGTGAAGAAACATTGGGCGAAAGCAAGATTCCGCAAGCCATGAAAACACAAAAACAAAAGAGCGATGGCCTCCAACCTACTAGGGATGGCCTCCAACCTACTAGCGATGGCCTCCGACACGCCATTAAGAAACACTAAACCGAACGCTGAAAGCGAGACAGAACGTAGATTTGCAAGAGTAACTCGACGAGTAGCTCTGATTCTCCCCCTGGTTGGAGGCTCATCATCTGGTGTTGGATTATTAACACCAATCTATGATAGTCTATGCAGTACTTCAGGTGGTGTGGTTATTTGAATCATTTGGATGGTTTGAGGATGCGTCATAGTAAGCCTACAATAACAATAGTTACAACATTTTAGGAATATGTTCAGTTGCGTTGCAACTTGACAGTGCATAGTCTTAGCCTTTCACTCAGAAGAAGGACAAATGGAACTATGCCAAGGGTGCTTCTGAAAACATTCCAAGTCCTCAAGGGGACAAGCAAAATGTAGAAGCAAGCAGTTTGTGAGTTTGTGTTATCCAACCAGGCCAAGTAGATTGTAGATGTCGTCCTGCCCACGAGCAGGTTCTTAATCTTTTCTGTGCGCCACAGGTTCTGAGTGAGCTCCCTTTCACCATTTTACTTGCAAAACAACACCACAGAACCCAGCAGCACTTGGGGCCCAATGTCTCTTCGGGTTCTTGGGCTGCATGAATCAACAACAGGTTGACAACTTGATGCGCCTGTATTATTCATATTCCCCTTCTATACCCGGCTATACCCCTTGTTGGTGCTGAATCCAAATGAAACAATGTTTTACAATGACGTGACGCACCATTGGCAGGAGATGTGGTCCGTTCCACCCCGAGTCATGAAATCTATCGACGAGGCTTCGTCGTCTTTGGAATCACATCGACGAGGCTTCGCGCTCGAGGGAGGGAGAACTCGAACTGGACCAGCTGAAGACTCGAACCAGCATGAGTTTGGTGAAGCTGAAAGTATGAGTCGTGCTGACCGAGCAGTGAACAATGTGGTGAGGGAGCATGATGTGATGCGCCAAGCTTCTTATCAGTATAGGCGTGACAACCAGTTCCACCGCCCTTCTTCGCGCCCTGTCCATAATATGGATTACCTCGATCGGGCCGATCGGGCGACGCAGCTAAAAGCACATCCTTTTTTGGACGGACACGGTTTTCGCATGCAATCTGTGAGATGTCCACTTGCGGGGAATCCCTCAACATGCGGAAAACCATTCATGCGTCAACCTGTCACATTCCACTTGTGACGGTCTGGTTTCCCAGTATCCTAAACTGGCTGCTCAGCTCGAATCGGAACCGGAGCAGCTGAGCGATTGGCCTCCAACCCAGCGAGACCAGTCTTCGAGGCATTCCACAACCAATGAAAGCAATAACATGCAATAACAAAACACCCACAGGTCTCACCGGAGTACCACAACTCCACCTTTCCAACCACTCCCCACAACTCGGGTCACTTGCACCCAAAAACTCGTTATAGGCCACAAAAATCAGAACAAAACCCTAGAACGTGAAAACTCGTCTAGAACTGCCTCGCCGGGTGACCAATCTCGAAGCCTTGAGTGCCAACTGCCTGCGTGCTCTGCGTCCAAGCGCTCGTGGTCTGGTCGATGAAGCCTCCCCGGTGGACGCTCCGCTGAGGACGACGGTGGAACAACGGTAGAACCACGGCAGGCGGACGTCGCCCAGTTGAAGCGGAACGGGGCTGCATGGGCCGGACAGGAAGAAAACGATGGTGAGGAGTGCATGGGGTGTGGTGATGGAAAAAGTCCATGACGATGGGTGACTTTTCTGACAAGCGCAGTTACAGGAAAGCAACCAATCTTTGTCAAGGGACCCTGGATTGCGCCAGGATGGATGCGAAATCACAAAAAATCTGGGAGTTCCTCCCAAGGACCATGTTCCCTCCCAGGACTGTCATCCCTTTTTTGGTGGCGCACCAACATCGCATGACATGGTTGAGGCGCAGCAAATCAGAATTTGGATCGAGTTTTTTCAACAAAACCGGGCAAAGGCCGGCTTTGGTTTGATCAATTCTTTCTGCTGAGTCCACCGTATACGAAAACAAGAAGTGCAACACTTCAGAGAACGAGGGCTGGGGTGGATTCCGGACCAAGATCGGTCGACCGGTCGCAGTCATTGGACGAACGGACAGGAGTCCTTCGACCTCAACATAAAGGTTTTGATACGGCCTAAGGAGCTTGGATGAATTGGAACGTCGAGGCCCAATCGGTACCCTCTCCGCTACGAAGCCCATGCTCAGAACTCAGAACTGAATATGAATATGAATGCCAAACGGGCTTTTGGACGCAAAACCGAACGCTCTCCCCCACCAATTGACGCATCAACACCCCATGAACCGCCAGCGAATTCTGCGTCCATTCTGGTTCGTCCATCGGCGGACCCCGAAGCGTCCACGCCCGAACCGTCCACGCCCGACCTCATCCTCTGGCGCCCTGATTAAAAATCCTGGCGTTCCGGGTCTGGACACGATGTGCGTGATAGACACGGCGTCGTCGCTCGGCAGCTCGCGCGAACTGTTCTTCGCCGAGACTCGCCGATCGGATGGGCGGGGCTTGGCGGGGGGGTGTTTTCAGCTCGACCGAATGGCATGGACCGAAATCCGATGACGCCCACCGATGCCACATTCTGTCCACCACGTTCGCATCCGATGATGCAAGTCTAGAGGGACCGCGTCCAACGAGGATGATGGAAGCGGTGGACGGTGACGGAAAGTGCTCTTGATTTCGGATTGGATTTTGCTTCGACGATCAAACAGGGGGTGAACATGATGAACTCCGCTGCCGTGATATAGTTCCAGGGAGAGTAGTTGGATGACTCAATGAGGATTATTAAACAAGCCCGAGGTTGTGCTACATCAGGTAAACATAAAAGTATAGTTTTGAATCATGCCGATCCGGCAAATGGTTTCCATCAATCGCTTGAGTTTTGATGGCGGTGGCCGGATGTATATATCCTCTTATCCTAAATCACAATTGAGCGGTTCTGAAAACCTCGATATAGATTCCTATGTCGTATCATTGTGCTTACGCGTGTGCTTACGCTGCCTCACGCGACTATTGGGTCTCCAACTGACACACGCGCGCACCAGCACTGTCGACATAACACCACCAGGCGCTAAACTCAAAACCATCGAAAGCTCACCGCTGTGGCGCTTCGTTCACGCGCGCGAACGTCGTTCGCGCGCGCCGACGCCGTGCCCGACAACCATCGGTCGGCGTCTCCTGCAGTCGTAGCGGTTCTGGTTCTGTTCGCTTCGGCAACGTTGGTCCACCGAGTTGGAATCGGCCGGATAGAACCTCCGGTTGGGTGGTGGCGTCCGTTGGCGTCCCTTGAAAGCACCGGTGGTGCCGGGGCGAAAGGAAACACGTTGGAAACGGTTTGAGTATAGGGAAGTTGCCACCAGTTTGAGTTGCAAACCGTGCTGTGTTCCTTGTTGCGTGCAGGCTTAAAACCAACGGTCTATTGAAGGAGAAGGCCGAGACGAGATGAAGTTTAGTGTAGAAAAAGTCCTCTTATATCACTTATATCCTCTTATGGTTAAACGGCAAAGGTTTTGATTGAATCTTATAGAGAAGCAATGTTTGGATATATGTTTGGCATGAGGGATGCTCTATCCTGGTGGCAAAATTTTAAGTCTTTCAACTCGTGGGCTGGATCACCAGGTGCTGGGGATTTGGGGCAAAAGGGGGCCGACCTTTGAGCGCTTCAATATGTCGACCTGTCAGCTCTGGGAGTGTATGGTGAGTATAGTTACATGTATAGTATATGAGTACGGGAATGTACTGCGATGTGTATGATGCGTATGGGAGTGTATGATGAGTATATACATGTAGTTCCAACAAGTCCACTGCCGTCACACCATGTGTCCGGCCGAAACGATTGCAACGCGAGTCCAACGCCCCGGAATCCCGATCCATCCCGCGCGCGTCGGATCCTGCTCAGTGCCCAGATTTCCAGTGACCTGGAAGTCTATATCTTTCAGTGGTCCGACTTGGAGGGTAGAGCTGAAGCGTTTCTGAGTTCATTCGTTGATCTTGCAGCGATTTTTGTCACATCCACCGGTTCCGTCCGGTTCCGTTGTCTCCAAGGAACACGCCCAGGTAGTAATCCTCGTCCTGTGTGTTGGTTCCAAACCTGAGTTCCAAAACAAGGTCGCATGTGCTGTGCTCTCCATGCTTTTTGGATGAATCCCAACAAAAATACACATCCTCTTTGAGTGGCTCGACTTTCCAAGTATTTCCGCCTAAAAATGTCCAAAAACATGTCCACCTCTCCAATGAAAAACCAAAAACACAGATCACCTGCCACATCCTAGCCAGGACAGCCAGGACGCAAGGTGTTGAAGGCCCATTCATCCAAGATCACTCCCACCGACGCCACATTTGGGTCGATGTTCCCATTGTCATCCGCCGGGAAGACCGGATTTGGAGCGATGATGTCCTCGGCGCGGCGCTTGGTGTGGAGCTGAACATCCTCCGAAATGGAGCAGAACATCTGACCGTCAGACCTGATAAATCTTGCAACCCATTTCTATGAAACAAGTAGTATACGGTCTTCAAGACTCATTGCTGATCAACGAGCCCGGCAAGACTTTGAAGGCGTCGTTTCCAAAGAAGCCATCGTTCCTCAGAAGCAGCGCGGAGCACTGTGTTTTGTTTTACCAGACGCGACCCTGGACCCTCCGTTCAGTAGGGGCCGTACCCTCATATGGAGGGGGTTCCGAGGGACCCAGGGAGAACGGAGCGTCTACCTATAGGCAGAAACATCACCTGGACTTGCTGGACAAGCTGAACAAAATCTGTTGAGTTTTCAGATCCACTCTTTTCAAAACAACATCGACTTCTTTTGTTGATCACAGTCGAGGATATTGTCCTCTAGCCTTTATGTTTCTTGGTAGCCACCAAACATGGCATAGAACATCGCATCATCTGCCTGGCATACCCTTTACGCCGTTCGACTTTTTGCGTGGGTCTCCATATCTTCCCAAGATCTCCCCCACTGCTCCCACCAGTCCCAGAGCAAATCCAACCATCAAAACCACATCCAATCACATCCCTACATATTCCCACATCTTCCATCATCTTCCCACAACCCCTAATTCGGCCACAACTTCTCATCTCGAAAGATCACGCCCTGTCCACCCTTGTAGACCGCGCCGGTGACTGCCGAGCTGATCAAACCATTCAGCAAATCCGTCACGCTGGTGCTGGCGCCACCGCCGCCGCCGCGACACTTCTTGGCCTGTTTGCAGCACATGTTCTTTTCCTCGGCCGCGCGAACATCGGGTCGAGCGATCGTCGGGTCTCTTAACGAGTGACCGGTCGACCGGTCTGGTGACGAGTGAGGTAGCGAACTCGTTCGTCATGTTAGTTCGTAAAAAAGTTACAGCTAACTATCTGATGCCTGGCTAGTTAAATGGTTCTTGCATTGTCAGGTTGAGAATGAAGCGAAAACTCTGGAGCAATCTCAACTCCTTCCTGCAAGACTCCCCTTCCTGCCGACGCCGCGCCAACCGTCCCCACTGCACCGAAGAAAACCGCAGAAAAAGGGCGCCGACGGGTCTGGAAAAAGGGCGCTGAAAGAAGGAAGCGTCGCGCTAGAGAGCGCTAAGAAGCTTTATAGCGATGGCCTCCATCTTTAGTAGCTTCTATAGTTAGTATACAAAGCTTTGCTACTAAGAAGCATTGGACGACACCCCTTGAAACCCATCGATCACATGGCCCGTGGAATGTCGCGGAATGTCGTTTCCAGACTTCCCTTCTTCGCCCAGCGGCACGGCACAGGAACTTCACCAGACTGCAGCGCTTGGCCAGGCAAGGGCAAATGCTCTGTTTACGTCGGGTCTGATTCGCCTTCACCTGGCGGGTTCCAGGTCGAAGGTCCATCGGTACCCGGTCTGCGGAACAAGTCCGGGTCTGCACCAGTTCAGCCGGGCGCATGCAGATCATGGTTTCCCATATAGGGAATATACGGATTTGGAGGGGTCTGTGAGTGCTTCACGAGTCGTTTGGGTTTAGGTACTGTTCGGTCTCCGGATCTGAGCAATGCTCCAACGACTCCAACTAGGCCCTCTCAGAAAGGGACGTCTCCCGGTCTACAGAGAATCATCTTCGACCACGGATGGAACTCTTGTACCCGCAAACTAACATCCCTAGGGATCCAAGTACCTTCTCAGAAGGTGATTGGAGGCACTGTTATGTAGGTTTGGAGGGTCCAAGTACCTTCTGAGAAGGTACGACTGGATCCCTAGGGCATGGTTCCATGTTAATCTGCAGGGTCACAGCCCTAGTTCGTGTCGGACGAGACTAGCACAGAGCAATCATCACGTTTCCACAGATCAGATCCCATGGTACACGCGTTCCCCCCATTTGAGGCCGGAGGTCTCTAAAGAAGGGGCAGCCTCGTGACCGGGCGAAGAAGCCGAGTTTTTGCGCCAAGAGTTCGACTAAAAAGTCAACTCTATAGTAGCGTCCTTGCTCCTGGCATAGAACTTTGCAACACAGCTTCGAAATACTTAATTCACATAGGTTTCACATTATTACTGTCCATTCTCTCACCCTGCGGCACCCCTTGTATACTGTATTAAGAGACTAATACTCCTAAAAACTACTACTAAATTGCTGGATATTTGACTCCAGGAAGTGCTCATCATCACAAGGCGATTCTGGAAACCACTCAAGTCCGGGAGAAGCTCTTCTTTGAAGTTGAACATCTCTTCGGCCTGAAGCAACGGCGCCGCATCTCCATCACACTTTTCACAGCTGGAATTCGTCGGTCGCGCGGACACCAGCGAGAAAGCCACAAGGACGGCCAGCGAGAAGAAGCGGAACATGAGCGCCGGGCGTGAACGACGCGTCCACTCTTCACTCGCTGGGGACAAAAGACAAAGGCTCGCGCGTGGTCACGGCCGGTGATGGTCTCTGAAAGCCCAGTCGACGCGACGGTCTCCGAAAGCAGGCGAGCAGCGATGTTGTGCTTGGTTTTGCGCAACAATAACTTCAGCATGGAGAACTGGATTACACCAAACTCGCTCAAGGTGGTGGATGGGTGGCCACTAAGAAATGCCTTTTGTTCATCCCTGGTCCAGTTTTCATTTCAGGCAAACCCATGCACAAAGGGCCCCCCAGGGTTCACAGGTAAGGGGTGCTTCATGCAGATCGGATTTAGAACTGTCTAAAACATCCCACCCGGCTCCAACTACGAGGTTGAGAAGGTGGTTGGGGTGGTTTGGGGGGGGGGTCTAGCCACCTGAGGATATGGTTGGAGCCCTAGTTTGTTTCTTTATACATAACGGTGTTCATTTCCTGACCCTCAGATCAGACCTGTCACCACTCCACTATGCTCCCCTGCCCTCCACTGAGACTTACCGAGTCGGTGAAAGGCTTTACCAGAACGCCAAAACATCTGGATTGCGTCAACCCTTTAGTCACTGGACAGTTCAGTCTGACCTCGAGTTGGTCATCTCGACTTACTCAATGGAGCACAAACAGGGGAGACGTCGGACCGCCGAATCTCGCTGTGGGGTGCGAATCCGAAGCCTTGGACCGGACGGAGCGGGACCCGCTCGACCGACCCGAGACGGGACCGACGGAGCGGGTCGGACACCCGGAGGTGGATTCGGGGGGGTTGAAAGGGTCCACCAGGACATACTAGGAGCTTCCTGTGACAGGGTGTCCTCGGCTGGTCCGCCACCATGCCTACACTACATGGAATCCACGGGACGACAGGATGGTCCATCTAGGTGCACCGATGAAACGTTTCGGTCATGTCTAGGCAATGAAGGCGCTCAAGAGACCGCCCCCACCACCACTTCATCCGAGTTCATCTGCCAAAATGGCAAACGATCATGCCTTCGACACGTGTCACCAAAGTCTCCCCCGAAAGAAATGTGGACTAGTGACTAGTACTAGTCCTTCCTCCTTGTCTCCCCCCCCAAATGTGGCGGACTAGTCCTTCGTCCTTCCTCCTTCGGACGTCAAGTCCTTCACTCTGAGTCTCCCGGGCCACTTGGGATCTGTCTCCTCGGAGCAGGCAGCCTGGGCAGAACGCAGCGCGAGCACTCAGTTCCACGGGCTCCCGCTGGATCGCGGTGGGATGGGTGGGACAAGTGGGATGAAGTCATGTGTGTTGAACCCTGGTTTCAAGTACCAGACCGGTGCCAGGGTGGTCTAACCACCTTTTTGGAGGGCTCCAAGGAGCCCTGGAGTGTTCATGATACGTTTTCTGAATAGTGACAATTGACCAATTCAGCAAGTCACGTCATTGGAGGTGCAGAAAAGCTCGCTTTCATAGATGATACACAGGAAAAACACATTTGTTCTGCACTCCCTGGAACTCACATGGAAGTGGAGAATGGCCCCTTGGAAGACCATTCTCCACTACAAACAGATGGTTTTCCACTTCCATGTTAGTTCCAGGGAGAGTAAGCAGAGCTTTTTCTGTGCCAATCTAATAGTGTCAAACGATTCTCCGAACTCACGAGCTGAAACGGACGTCCTACTGCCACAATAAAGACGATAAGGAGGGGTGCGTGTTTGCTTGGCAACGGGTGCTGTGGGGAATGGCCATGGGATACACAGTCACTGCACAGGACCTGGCAGACCGAGTCCGAGAGACAGCGAACGGGACTGAGACACTCTCGACACCACACGGAGTGACCACACGAGTGATTGGTCTAGGTCTTTTGTTCTTCCTTGTTTTTTTCTTCCTTTTTTTCAGTTTTTTTTGTTTATTTTTAAAATAATGTTTTATCATCTGGTCTTTTTTCTTACGTCTTGTCTCTTCTCTTCTCTTCTCTTCTCTTGTTCTTCTTCTGGTCAGGCCTGCCCCCTGTTGGAAAAGCATGTTTTTTTAAAGCAATCCTTATCTGTTGAATATTGTTTCTTGTCAAAGGCCTTCTTCTTCTGATTATTAGTCGCTCTTCTTCTTCCGCATGTTAAAAGCACGTCTTCTTCTTAAGTCCACCTTTTCTTATCAAGAATGTCCTTGTTTTCAAAAAAAGCGCTCCCCTCCATACTATTAGCCCTCCTTCTTCCGAGAGTTAAAAAATATGTGTTTTGCCTTAAGTATGCCTTTTCCTATTACTATATTATATTGCCTTCCTCTTCGTATTAGCCCTTGTTCTTCCTCTTCTTCAGGCTGCCTCATCTTATGGACCGTAGCCTTTCCATCTGAGGCATTTCTCCTAATAAGCATTATGTCTAGTCTTAGGGTGCCCCCCTTAACAACTATTCTTTTCTATTCTTGTCTATTGCTTCCTTTGCTTCTGCTTGAGGATTCCTTCTCTCATTAACCCTTTTGTTTCTTTTGCTATTCTTGTCAACTCTTTGTGTTTTTTCTTTTGCTTTTGTTAAACCTTTTGCTTCTTCTTGAGGATTCCTTCTTTTATAAAAGCCTTCCTCTTCTTATTTATCCTTCTTCTTCCTTGTATTAAAATTTATGACTTCTTCTTAACCCTACCCTATCCTTTTCGTCTTAGGCCTTCCTCTTAGACTCTTCATCTTCTTGCGTCTGCCTCTTCTCAAAACCTCTTCTTAAGTCTGCACACTCAAGGACATTCACGAGCAAACAGCAAACGAGTCAAGGGTATACTCAAGCAGACTCACAAGTCACGAGAAAACTGCAGATGAGTCACCCAAGGACACTCAAGGACACTGAGTGTTAGAACCACAATACCGTATGGTCGGTGTTGCTTTCAGAGGATGCACGGACGCAAACAAGCTGAATTACATTTAATTACGCACAAAAACATGCGCTGCAGTATAACCCAAAACAGGTCAACAGGACCCCAGTTATATGACCTGTGCTGCAGCCCAGCCCTGACCCATCCGCCCCACCGAGCCGTGGTCGTCCGGTCTCGACCGCTATACTTCGAGGTTTTGTTCTATGAAAATACAAGGCACATCAAGGCACTCACACGTGCTCAGGTCAGTCACTCAATAACTGCCTTGTTCACATGGAGAGATCCAAACCCACGTATACTTCATAGACGGAACACAAAAGAACAACAAAAATACAAGTGGGACAAAAAACACGTCCAACAAATCATGAAGACAAACAAAGACCAAACGTTGAAAGCTCTGGGGTTCAATATGGTTCAATGCTAGCAGCTAACCAAATCATTCCTCGCATTCCCAAGGTGGCCCGGCATGTCTCGGCATGGCTCAGCGTTTCAGCTTTCCGACCAGCTCTCTCTACTTCTCGTATTCTGAGCTCGTCCCGACCAGCTTTGCAGTGAAGGCTGCCAGCATCAAGCCCAGCAACACCGTTGACCAGGCCTCGGCAGCACAGTCAGACAGGGGGAGCACAAGGTGCTTCTCCTGCTACTCAGGAGTTCGGTGGTGAACGAAGAGAGATGGGGCGCCCGAGAAGAAAAAGTAAAACAACAAACAAACAAAAAGAACGTATAGTCATCCTTTATTGGGGAACGTGACGTGTGGTTCTTGGCTGTAATTCTTCCGCAAGGCAAACCCTGATGCAAGGCAGTGAATGCGAGTGCCATGCCGTGTGTTTTCGCAGAACGTTCGTCCTTCGCAGGACGTTTGCCTTTTTCAGCGCCGAGATGGAATGCAAACCTTGTGGCTGGCGAACCTCTTCAGTCTTCGCCATTTCGTGTGGTCGGTGCTTCGGTGCCTCCCGAAGATCAGGTCAACGATGAGAAGTTCGAGCGAACTTCGCATTGCCCAAAGGCCGTCAAAGGCTTCAAAGGTTTGTCTTTGAAGCTGAACCCCCACTTTGGACCCTCCAAAGTACCTTAGAAAATGGGACATGACCCCATAAAAACAGGTATACTTGTATACCCATTTTCCGAGGTACGAACTGAGACTCCAGGTACTCTAGAAGATTGGACATGACTGACCCTACAAGAAGAGGCCAATAGACAACGTTCTTAAGCCTGTTCAGTTGATAGGTGGTCAAGCATCTTGCCCACAGGTCGGATAAACATCGCTTCGAGCCTAGCATGTCGTGCGCCAAGTACAAGCATCTATTGGAACCTGCCTCCAACCTAATAGTAATGGCCTCCAACCTAATAGCGATGACCTCCAGACAACCTATCTCATTTCCCATGTCTGGACCAAACCAACTCAGTACGCGACCAGCATCGGCGCCTGGCAGAAGAAGAAAACGCACCATGCGATCGCATGCGATTGATGAAGCACTTTCTCCCCAGGAGTTCGGACCAAAGACGCCCTGGAAGATATAACATGAAACCTGATGGACCATTGGAATATAGCATTGTTCCTTCACCACCGGGTTTTTCAGGTTCATCTCGGAACCCGGGCGGTTCCAAACGCTTCGACTACTCGACTGAGTCGAGTCGGGTCGATTCGTTCCCGTTTTCAGGTCGAACATCGGTCGAACATCTGCGAAGGTGCGGTGCAGTGGATCCACATACCACCATGCGGATCCACATACACAGACCGAACCAGACCTGGTACCGCTGAAGACGGAGACTGGAGGGTCGGTCTTGGAGGGTCCGAGCACGCCTTCGTACGGTGGCAGTGGATCCATAGGGATGGTGGAGAATAGGAAAACCTCAAACATGTTACATCAACTGTGCAACGTTGGAGCAGGTGCACGGTTACCTGGAGTTGGATGAGATGAAGTAACTACTGAATGGAATAACATGTCGAAGTCAACAGCTTGCAGTTTCATGATAATCCCAACATCAACTTGGTCTCTGAATGACCATTTAAGATGTCTAACTTGTCAAATCAAAGTCCTGTAGGTCCATAAACAGGCAACATGAGTGATGTGCAAATATCACAGAACATGTTGAGACCTATACCAGTCTGGCTTCTGCCAAAACAGGAACACGGACCCTGTCCTTGTAGAACCACTGTTCTACACACTTTGGGTTTGAAAACCTGGTGTGGCCAGAACAAAGCAATTTCAGGAGGCTTTGCTAGTGCCTCCAATGAACACCATCCTGGCAGCTACACCCCGCCGGTGCGCCATTCACCGACCATCGCCGTCGCCGACCATCGCCGTTCCGGGCCTGATAGTGCCACGAGAAGGACAAGGTACAGCAAACGAAGCAGAAGACGCACCACGGCCTCGGGTCAAGCACCACGGGGCCATCCGGTCACGAAGAACCTATGACGTCGACATGGGGTGGTCAAGACTGGGGGGGTCTGTCTGGGGCATATGGCAGTCCTATTAGTCGTGTCTGGGATATGGTGAATCGGAGCTGTATCCTGGCAAATGTTAGCGCAAATGTTAGGTCTACGCAAGCGATCTAATATCTTTGCCGTGCTGGTCTTGCCAATGTGACAATGTCTTGGCCGAATGTACCCCAAATGTTTGAGAAAGTATGGGTCATGCCGCATGCCCATGTCTTCACCTTTCTTCCTGAACTTCATCACACCTGCTGCTCTTGCCAAGGCTCTTAGAATCTCAGAACACCAATTTTTTTTAGCGAAGAAAACGGAGTTAAAGAGCCATTGAGATCCATTGGGGTGAAAAAACATCTGGTGTATGCTTTGCTTCGTCGTGGCCTCAGAAACAAGACTAAAGCTTAAGGTTTTCCAAACAAACAAGGGACCTGAATCCCCCAATCTTTGTGATCTGTGTTTCGCTGTTTCGCTTACATGTGCAGCCATCGTCTGATCCTCCAGCTTTTGCACCTTCAACAATCCCAGCTCCATAATGGACGTGTCATGTGACGTTCCAACAATCCGGGCCCGGTCTTTTGATGTTACATGATTGTGACGTTTCTTTTCTACACCATTTCGGTGTCTTTCTACACCATGGTTTCGGTGGTTTTGCTCATGTTCTGGCTAACACACCGGTCTCGCCACTCTCCTCTCTGCGTCTCGCAAACCGGAACCATCCGAACGAAGTGGGACCCCGTCGGCTTTCATCCTTCGGTCCCCCCCGACAGAAGCAAGTTCACGGCGATCGCCAGGGCATTGAGATTCATCCGTCTCTGCCTCGACATCGTGACGACATCGTGTGGTCTTCGGCCGGGCCGGCGACAGTGTTGGGGCTCCAAAACATCCCATCGTAACAGTGGATGATTGGTAAAGGCCTTTGTGACTGGTCATGGGCTACACAATTTGGGTATTGGAATATGCTGGTCTATACCTCCAAAATGAATCTTCAGAACGCAGCAAGCGGCGCGGCAGCCAGATGGTGAAGCATGCTGCATGCGGCAGCGATAGTCGGCTGATTTAAATGGACTCATCTAGCTCCACACTCAGCGCCCAGCCCTTTTCCGGATGCTTTCACGGAAAAAGAAACGATCTAAAGACTTCCCGAGATCCTCCCTTTTTGCCCTGGGCACCCCTGCTTGCCCGGTGCCAAAGGAAGGATGGCCTCAAACAAGGCTGAAACCACCAAATGGGAGTTTTGTCGTGGTTTGTCGTGGTTGATGTTTGTTGATGAATTGTTTGACCATCTTTGGCCAAACCCAGAATCCATGAGAATGTGTTAAAGTTTAAACTTTCCTGTGCTAGATGCTACTCTTGAGATGCTCTGAGATACGTAGAAATTGTACAATCAATACCTGATCATTGTATCATGAAGTGTCATTTTGAGAGGTGCCTCCTCTCAGCCCTCAGCAGCAAAAAATTACTGCAATCGTTTAAAATTGCATTATCATCAAATCACTCCAAATCCCCAAAAGGCTTTTGACTTACTGAAATGTAAGGCATTGACATGACATGACATCTTCGCACACCGCGAGCTCTGGTACAAACAAGCTCGCAGAACAATACATAAATCAAAAGGGCAAAGAAGAGTCAACCAAAAGGCGGACGAGAGACACAAGTAAATTAACCTAAACCATCCAAAGACAAGTGCTCGTGCAATCTCGTGCTCGAGCCTTCTCATCATCCGCCTGCAGTTCGTAGGTTGAATCGAGCTGTGTCAATGCAGATGAAGTGGACAGATGTGTCTGGTTCGATAAAACATCTTTCAATAAAATAGTCTGGTTCAAGCCAAGACTCTAAAGCTGCAGACAGGTCGCCGATGTTAGGCCCTTAGGCTATGTTCTCTCGCACCCAACGCTCTATTGGATAGAGACTCTCTCCGGTGTCTTTTTTCAAGGTCGATGCAGGCAGCTGGAAGGCCACTCTCACTGGCGTCCAGCCATGTGACTCCACATTCTCAAAGCCGCAGCTACCACGGTGGGCGTAGTAGGTCATGGCCTGGGCGTGATGTGGGAAGTGGAGATGGACACCCAACCAGGAAAAGGATAAGGGTTCTGAACCCCTGCCATGGCAGGACTGGAATCCTGCCATTAAACCCACCAGAAACTGGGTATACCCAAGCATTGAACCATGTTCGGAGGTCCTTCAGGTGAACCGTCACAGCTGACCACGTTCTCAACTGGAACCGTCACAGCTTAGCCAAAGAAAATGGTTCGTTGTCACAGGGGTACGTCTTAAGTCTTAAAACAATGGACACATCGGACAAAGGAGCTCTCCTCGGGACAACATTGGGACAAGCAACACTTGGGGATTCTGTGACCCTAGCAAGGTCTATCGGCGTCTTGCCGACCTGCAGAAAGCACCTGCCGCCCTCGACCTCGCGACCCGGAACAAACACGCGACCCGGACGGTAGCGGAGGTCGTGTGGTTTTGGAGCGCCGCTGTTGGACCGCGCCTCCTTCCGAAACTCATACACCTCCACCAAGCCGGGTCCATCCAGGAAGGGCGGAAAGGCATAGAAGGCCTCAACGGCCGCGTGGTGGCGTGGTGGAAAGAGATTTCTCTTGGAAGAGTTTCGGTCTAGATTGATCGAACAAAACAAAAAACATGAAGACAGCCATTCAAAGAAGGTGTTTGTAGTGGGTTTAGAGGGTCCAAATACCTTCTGAGGAAGTACTTGGAGCCCTATAGGGATTCAATTTGAAGCAACCTTTCTAAATGTAAAGCAAATTTGCCAAGATATGATTCTCTCAAGCCAGGACCTCCGTCACCTACATCGTGCTACACCTGCATCGAGATCGTGACATCCTTGCGGTCCTTGTTGCGCCCCAAACAGTTGCACCGTAATCTATTTTTTGGGGATCCAGTCGTGCCTTCTCAGAAGGTACGAATGGACCTTCCAAACCTACATAACAGTGTCGAGCAGAGAGGACATGAGTGAACACCCTTTCTTGTCGATGCTGGCGGATGGCTTAATTCGCTCAGATGATTTGAAGACCAAAAGGGTACAAATGATTTTAAACAATGGTGCCATGGTGGAACAACTCCGGCATTGCCCAAGACATGTTGATCGAAGGATTAAGAGTGCTTCCATGCTTAAAACAAATAACATAAACAACATCGTAAAAATGGTTAATGATTCTTCGTTTTCTAGCAGAGGGGGAACATGAGTGAACATCATATCTGCCAACAGGGCAACATCTTCGTTCAGGTCGAGGGTTCAGGTCCTCCTCGACTCGGGACCATAGATGGCCAGGTCGACTATCGGTATCTGCAGTTCAACCCAAGGAGCAAGTCCTTTCCAGAAATCCCATGATTCACAACAACGCCAGGGAACCGCTTGCTGTTAGACAGGGCACAATCTTCTCAAACTTCATCCCAGCAGTCTCCACAGCATGGTCTTGCCACTCTGCATGACAAAACATTGTGCTCTCACCGGACCCTCAGCAACAAACTGGATATGAACATATGTGAACTCCATATATTTGTTAGCGGAGTGGCGATCTCTCTAACCACCTGCGATCGGCGATCGGGCCTACAGAAAAGGGTCCACAGTACGTTTCCACTGGAGATGTGTTGATACCTTGGCCTCTAAAGAGTTACCCCCTTTGAGAGCAAAGAGGTCCGACAGCATGTGAATTCCCTTCGTTGCCTTCAGTTCCCCTCCTAAGTCCGCTGGTCAAACTCTTCGGGCTCTAGTTCAGTCGCAAGCTCCACTCGGTCCTATAAGAAATTCAACAAACTACGACGAAGACCAATGCTGTACTCCCAGACTTGTCATGTTGAGCAAGACTTAACTAACTTTTGACTCGCATGTAAAACAGGACACATGTGTCTGAGTCTAGTATTTGCAGGTCTCCCCCTCGGCCACATGGGCCAATCTTGATAGAACTTTGAACAAATCCCATCCCTATAGGCCCTAGGGCTCCAAGAGAATGCTCCCTCCCTCCCTCCCTCCTCAGCTTCGCTATGACTGGAGCGAAACGAGTTCGGTCCCCACCGGACCGACCTTCCGGGGGGAACACCGTGCGACCCATGCACGGGACGAGTCCTGTCTCTCGTCCGAACGGGTTGCCCCGGTCGGTCGGAAGCAAGCGAAAGCAGAAGTGAAAGCAAAAGAAGCCATGTTTTTGTGGAATCAGTGCCATGTTTTGTGCTATAGATTTTAGTCTATACAGTCATACCATGTCATACCTGGCTTCTGCCCAACAAAGAGATTTGTCTTCTAACTCTCGGCCCGACCCGAGTACCACCGGCCCGACAAGGTCTCATGGTCCCCAGAAAGTTCCCCTGAGAGGAGTCACATTCATCACCACTCACCACTGGTGCTGAAAAGAATGAGCAACCAACTCAACCATGGTTTTGAGTTGTCCAATTGCATTCAGAAATGACATGACATGAGTCTTCTGACATCTCACTCCATTCATCTCATGTAATAATTTCATCATCCAGGTGACGCCAGCATTGGATAGGCACCCTATCCTCCGATGGGCCAGCACTGGTGGACAAGATCTGCTCGAAGCGCCAGCCCCATCGAGGCATGGCAGAGAAATCAGGATCCTCGGTACAAAGAACCCCGAAGCCAAGGACCTCTAAAAAGAGATCGAGTAGTTCCAAGTTTCCGTCTGCGTTCCATGGTTCTTGAGGATGTTGGAATCTGTGTTTCGCAGAAACTGGTATAGTTACTAAAACTGCGCAAGGATGGGCAAGGTCCTGCTGATCGACCTCGACTTCTTTGTCATAGAGACAAGCTCCTGCTGTTAAAAAAGGAATATAGTAACATAGCGGTTGCAAGTAAACACACAAAAACCATATCTCCTATCACACTGATCAGCTGCACAAAGAAGCAAATGGCACTTTGCAAACCAACTGCTCTATACTCTGTACGAGTACCACCCCAAACCATGGCTCCAAAGGGAACGACATCCAGCGATAGAAGCCAGGGAAAACAAGAGCGATAGAAGCCCAGGAAAACAAGAACACACCAACACACACGCAACCTGAAATGACTTTTCATCTTCCCACCCTACAAGACACACCAGGTAACTCCAAGTCCACGCCACGTATGTTCACTCCCAGGTCACGTTGAGGGTCACCAAGTAGGTCATCTCCGCCTTCCGGAAGATCGCAATGGGCATGCCACCAGGCCACGAAGCGACCCCGCCAGCTTCAGGACCTGCGTTGCTCTTCCAGACCTGCGGTGCGGATGCTGAAACAGCTGGGCAGTGGACGTCATGGTTTTCGAGGGAAAACCCGACATGCTTCAGGAGAGATCATGCTATGATGTCTATGATGAACTTGCAAATGTGCAGTCGCGGTGGTTTTGGACAACTTGATTGGAGAAGTGTTGATTCCAACAGGCACAACCAGCAACAACCGCAGCTGAGAGAGCTAAACAAAGTGCCACAACCCCCAACAACTCATCACTTGAACCCGGACAACATCTTATATCGATCTATATAGTCTGAGGACAAAGCCTTAAATGGGTGGGCCGCCATCGGATACGCAGGTTTTATGGGTTAGGCAAAGGGCATCGGTAGATGGTTGGGCCCCCCATTTGTTATTCAAGTCTCGTTCAGGTTTCCTGCCCTGTCCAGCGTGTGACTATCTTAGTCTTCCCAGCCCTTGTCAGATGCTCTAATTAAATGATATGATTAGTCGATAGATGTCGATAGTCGATTTTGAATCTTTCCAATCTAATAGAATCTGTCACATCGGCCCCTGGATTCAGCTTTACAGAAGCCTCTTGGACCCGCACAGCGCCGGGGTGATTCTTGGCTTCCCAAAAGTCGTAGCTGTCCTGGAGAGAATTGGGTGGGTTCAAGCCCATCCAAGCCCCTAGGCATGCAAGGGAACCAGGCGTCTCAGGTTTTTTTTGATGTCGTTTGGTGTAGAATTTTGATGAAGGATCGTCATAACCATAACCTTGGCTGAACTAGTTTTACGGGGGGTCGGACATGATTCTACCCATGCAGCTATCTTCCGTAATGTCCGAACCTGTTGGACTCTGAATGAACTTCATCGGATGACAACTGCTTTACAAATCTGCAATCATCTCATCCACTCCATTCCATTCCAAGAACAAACTATAGTTGACAGCGATTCCTGCTGCATTGGTGATTCCAATCATCCCTCGAAGAATAGGGATCACATGGGGTCACCGGCGATGAAGACATATCAAACCATCAGCAAGTGGTTCAAAGTCCTCTTAGACTCTAGAACCGTTTGAGCCCAAATCCGTATCGCCTCGAGGGTGCCAGAGGCAGAGGGGCAGCAGTAGCGAAGGACGAGAAAGGTGAGACGTTCTCACAGCCAATGACCAGTTGCTTTAAAACCCGAACTAAAACAAAGACTTGCAGCTACACCAAATATCCAAGAATGAATTGATCTGACCAGTCGACACAACGTGCGATAGGCAGTCATTTCCATCCAGTGAAACTCTGAAGTGCTGGCTTCACCGAGGAACTGGTCATCTGACTGGATCAGTCTCAACTATTGCACAGCATCAACTCGTTGTTTCTTGACTGCCCAGCAGTTCTGCCTCTTTCAATCAGCATCCACCCATCTCCACCCATCTCCGAGCTCCGAGCTCCTCTTGAAAGACGTCATCGTTGCTCGGCTCCGACACCAACACGGCACGCGAACGTTAATGGTTGGACGACCAAGGCTCTCCGTTGTGCCAGCCGTGCCAGTGATAGGCTCCCTGGACTGGCGACTGGGCACGATGCAAACGCTCCAGGCCCAAGGCCAAGCCTCCGCGACGGCCGCGGCCGCGGTGTGGCGGTGGTGCTAGACCGGCGGAACCAGACACCAAGCGGCTCTCTCAGGGACCAAAGACCGGCGCAAGCATAGATTGTATCTTTAGTTTGGTCAACTAAGTGGATACTCTAGAAAAAGAAAGCGTGACTTCCTGCAAAAACACAACATGCCGCCCTTCTAGAACATGACTTCAACCCAAAAAAGATATACCGGACTCGTCTCTGTGAAGGCCAACGGTATGATCAGCGTACCCAAAAACGCCAGTTTTGTACCGGTGTCGTTGTGCATCCTATTTGGAGGTCACAAATCGTCCTGTTCTAGGTTGCTCGGGCCTTGGGCCGTTTCTGAACTCTACGGACCTCACGGCCTCACTCTGAATTTGTCGAAATGTAAAGTTCCCATTTGGCATCTGCAAGTTTCTTCACCATCCAATTGCAGCTTTCTGAGAGGTTCATGACATATAGTCGCAACCTTTTTCCGACTAATGAGTGTTTCTCGCTTTTGTCTGGATAGAGGACACGCAAATTCATCGTACACACACTTGCAAAAAAAACATCGTTAGCACTGACACCAGTCAGACACCAGTCATGCATTGAGGAACAACACCGGTGCATGTGATTCTGTTTGATTTCCATGCGCCTTCCAAACAGCTGGCATCCTCCGATCCGTCTTCCGCATCCAGTGCGGCGCCAAACTCAGTGATCACAACTCCTCAATCGAAGGCGATTCACGAACGGCTGAGCGGATGGGTGGGCCTGCCGCGGTCAATCTCGAGAAGGTGCCGAGAAGCTTGCTCGTGCTTAGCAAGAATGAAGGAATGAGTTGGAATCAACCTCAAAATTTGCTGATCACATGCAGTACATTTACTGGCTAGCACCAACCACCAAATTTGTTGATCGCGTCATTGGTGTCTGGTTTAACAATGACAGCTAAAACTGGTTTCGTTGTTACATCAAAAAACGATCGAACACTCTATGCCAACATGTGCGTCAAAAACTGGTTGCGACGGTGATGCACAGCAACCAATCTTCAAACACTCCTCTTCCTAAATAATACTCCGTGTTTGTCATCATTCACCCGTACCGCCCATACCTCATCCATGACTTCGAAATATGTTTGAGGTTTCAGAATGTCTCATCAGCTGAGTGATCTTCCCAATCTCTTCCCAAAAGGACATGTGGCAAGTTGTCCACACTGAAGCTCCCAACCAATATATGTTGGCATGTCTATGGCATGTCTATCCTGGACATGTGATAGGCTTAGCTGGCTCCGGGCATCCTCTGCGCGTTTTGGATCCCCTTTGACCAAGCTTCGATCGGCAAGCCCCTTCAAGTCCTCTTGCAGCTTTTGCGCGTATTGCTCCACGCTGCGTTCGCCCTCCTGAAGGAAAGTGGGAGCGTTTCCGTAGGATGTGTTCAGAAATGATGGACGTGCCAAAAACCGGTCATCAATCATAGCATCTGAGTAGCAAAGACAGGAGTCATCAGGAGAAACTCGATGGAAACACGGAACTGAAGAGCATCCTTCGGTGTCTCCGCTTTATCATGCTAGCTGCTACATATATCATATAAACTGCAGTGCCCTCGCATCCACTTTGTGTTCCTTCGCCGGTTTGCCCTCCCTGCCTTCCCTCAGCCGCCTTCCCTTTACCCGAAAAAGAATACAACAAACACCTGTATAAAATTGATCAAACAACCATGCACACAACCTCTCCACCTTCACCCAGCTTCACCCAGACCGGGCTAAAAGCGGTCCGGAAGCCATTGCGGGTAGAAGTGATAGCCCAAGAGCCCAGGCCATCCCAAGCGTCGCAGCACCTGCGCAGGGTCGCCGAACCCATCCGACTCAAGGCGTTGGCCATCCACTCGGCGGCCAAGGATGGTGAGGTCGGAACGACGAAGAACACCTTTTCTGTTTTACAGGAGGGTCCAGTCATACCGAACCTGAGGAGGTACGACTGGAGCCCAAACGGGATTCTTTCTGGGGTTGTTTTCCAGTGGTTTCAAAGAAGATGGTTTCATGGCACCCCTACATGTCTTAGACAGATGGGGGGTCCATTCTTAACCACCGACCTTGGGGATTGTGCCATCTACTCTGAAACCATTGTATCTCCAGAAGTCACAAGGGGATGGTTTGGCTCGTCCCATCCAGTGAGTGGATGTGACAGGGGCACCCCGACTTCCTCCATGATGGATACCACCCCGTCTTGTGACTGCTGCCTATTTGTTTTCTAAAGCCAAACCAAGCATCACCCGAAAGCCAAATGCCAAAAGCCATCAACAGATCCAGACCAGAAAAGTTACGTCGTGTTAACACCATAATAACACAAATGAGTGAAACGTAACGTGAAATTCCCCATCCTTTTAAGCAACTACCGTTCCTGTGCTGTCCTGGAAAAGTGAAGAATCTAAAGCACAAGCTTACAAAGGAAGTCTCTGTATTGCTCTTCTCTAGAGCATTCCTCTCAAACATAATTGGAACAATCCCTCCTGTTCGAGGTATGACTTGCGCTTCACTCACTCTTCCTCCATCCTGGAGCATGCCACGAATGCAGCACAAACGCAAGCGTAAAGAACGCGTGCATGATTTGCGGGGTCACCTCTCCTGACAGCCCAGCCCAGTGCACTGGGCCTGCACATCATCAGCATAGCCGCAGCCATCCAGGATGCAGCCTGAGACGTGTCTGATGGACAATTTGGACAATTAAATGGTTGTTTTATGAATTGTTTACATGTTTTTACATTCCTCAGCAATGTCAAGCCACAGGGGTGACCACAGGTCAGATGTTCCCTTTACCAGCATCGATGGTATCCTTCCATTCGCGATTCAGTTGCTCTTGCTGTTCCGGCCTTCTGGTCTCCATGTGTTTTTGGTAGAATGGTCTTTCTCAAGTAGAGGGTCTACACCTCAAGGTAAGGAAGTGCTTCTTGAGAAGTGCCCTGCTAGCGGCTAGCGAGAGAAACCGCTGCCTTGGACCTCAACACACCCAGCGCAGCTACAGGATGCACAGGTAGGGCGAGGTGAGGTCGTGTAAAGACCCATCGACCAATTCCCTATACCACTTTTGGCGTTATCGTTTTTGTTCTTCCTTACCGTTTTACAGCACTTTGACTAACCGTAACAATTGTAGTAAAATGATGTAAAATGTAGTATACATGTGTGTGCGCGCACTGCATGCATGTGGTGTGTGGAACCTTGCAGACATGAAGACATTAGGCACAGTTCATTCCAGCTACACTCATGTGGTGGCCTGCCTACGGAAATATGTTAGGCTCTCTGTGTTATTGTTGTTGTTATCGTTTTCATGCCTGGTGAAAGTTGCATGCCTGGTGCAAGTTGGAAAACCATGTGGCCCGACAATGCTGTAGCACAAGGCTACAGCGGTCCAAGCCCTCCCACCTCTGTCCAGTCCAAGCATATATACCCACCAAGAGCAGTCATGCATTGACCCTGACAATTTGGAACAGTAGGAATTGTTTGTGTGTGCACGCGTTTTCTTCACGCCACTTCTCGCATGTCAAGGGTTTTCCTCAAGAGTCGGGGGTGATTATTTTTTCCTTATCGTCTTACAAGGGATTGAGCATGCTTCCAGAAAAACGGACATGCATATACCCAATTTCTTACAGGGGGTTTTGTACTCTCTCAGCTGGACACCCTGACATCCGTGAAGCAGTCTTGTGTTCTCCAAGTGTCGTTCCGGGGGCAAGTTGGCCAAACGAATCACTTCCAACATGTCGAGCAAATACCTCAGCCCGCTCAGCAGTTTGGGTCATTCATGTGGGAAATGCGTCAGACCCAACTACAAAAAAAAGGAGAGGACTCACCATCACCAGTAGCAGTACCTTGACCAGCCTCTATACGTAAGGCTGTGCAATGGACACTGGTTCTTTTCCAGTTTGCAAGTGATCCGTCAGGATGTTGAGGAACAAGAAATGCTTCAGTGCTTCCGTCAGACCTCGTTGGCCACCTTCGTTCCACTGTTCACTCCGAGTTGTCCTTCGGCTCGCGAAACGAGGCCTCGCACGAACCGCGGACTCCCTAGGCAAGGCGCTCGGTCCGATCTTGATAGCCAAAGGGCTCGTTGAAGATCTCATAGAGCACTGGCCCTCCGTGACGGAGAGAGGTCCGTGCATGAGTGAAAAAAACCGCCCTGGCCACCACTGGTCGTTCTGTGGTTGTGGAATGAGACAGACTGATTGATTGCAGCCTATTGCCACCTCTTGATTTTCCTCAAGAGAGCCAGTGATCTAGCAAATAGGAGCAGATTCTTCCACATCCGCATCTTGGATTTGCAGAACCATCGGAACCCGGGAGAACCTCGGGGAAACAAATGGAAACATCGACAGCCCAGAAGATGGATTCGCCGTTCCGGAACGTCACGCATCTTTGAGCGAACAGAACTCTTTGCGAACCTGAGCACCGCTGTCACCGTCTCTGAAGAAGCGGCGATTCTTCCAACCAGAGCTGCTTAGCTACATTCAGTTGAGTGTTATAAAGGAACTCCTGAACTCCTATCCTACAGGCCTTTTCTGGGATCACCCAAAAAAATGTGAGAACCGTCCCATCAAATCATGTTCATATCAACTTCCATTCTTCCATTCCATCATTCCAAGTCGATGATGAACGCTTTTACAAGCGGAAAGCATCATTTCCTGTCCTGGTCCTTTCCTCTGACTTCAGAAATTCCATGCAGAACAGGTTTCAAATGGTTTCAATGTTGTTACCAGCAGCTTCTTGTTAGTAACTAATGCACTTGTTACTATAGTAGTGATGCCCTTGTTACGTTCGTAGCTTCTAAGCTCTGCACATCGACTCGCACCTGGCCTTTCCCCAAGACCTCATGCACTCGCCGCCAGCAATCGGCCGCTGCCGCCACGTCGGCCGCTCCGCTCAGGCGCCCCTGGCCATGGGGCGCATGGAGGGTGTCGTCGGTGGACTCGAAGAAGCACAGAACTCCTGAAATCAAACGGTCCAAAATGAGCAAAAGCACACAAAACCGGTAGATCCATGGTATATCCATGGTATACCTCCAACTATAGTGGATGAGGATGGTTAGCAATTCAACACCTTTAATCACGAAATATCACGAATTAGTACAACATCTTGGAACCCAACTGTTGCAGGTTTACGATGGTTTACTGGGACAACAAATTCCGAACTCGACAACGATGAACAAGAGTATGTCTGCAGTGTCAGTGTCTCAGGTCACTGCGACACAGTCCGAACAACAACAGACACACCATCCAACAACAGACACACCGTTTTCGGACACACCGATTCACTTGAAACACATCATACATCATCATCACATATCACTGTTTTTGCTCATCATCGTTTCCTACCCCTTTTGAAGTCTGGCATAGTCTGACGTGAAGAACTGAAGATACTGACATTCTCACTTCCTTCGATCGGCTTCGTCTTCCCAAACCGCTCGAACGGAGTCGACATGCTCCGATCGATGAAGACGCGGAGTCCACCCCTTTGGAAGGTCGAAGCCTGCAGGACTTGAGGTCTGGGTCTCACTAGGGAATGCACCCACTCACAAGCACAAGCAGTCTCTGCCGTACAAGCACACATTCACATGTGTTGAAAAGACGAACTGATAGATGTCAACTAGCCGTTCCAGGTTTCCTCCGGTCATGTTCTCCAGTGACCTCCCCCCCTGGGCCATGAAACGCAGTCCTCGACCCTCAAACTCTGCCAAGTATGATTGCAACTTCCTCAGCTTCCAGAGGAGACTGAAATCATCTGAAATCACTTGGGGGAGCGTCGATCGCCGATCCGTCGATCACCTCATTTTCCACACCAGTCGTTCGCCAATCACCGTCTCGAGGACTTGATTTGTCGGGGCACTTCTCTTCCCCCTCGAGCTCGGCAGCCTTTTGCTGCCGAAGGAAAACCGCTTCAGCGCTAAACCAAACACACCCAATGAATCCGCAATCCGCAAACGAGCCTGTGACGGCCACTGTGTCTTTTTTTCGGATGTTAAAACATAAGCTATAAGTCAGTTTCCTATAGTGCTTCAGGGGCTGGTTAACATTTTTTCCATTCCGTGTTTCGGTGAAGGAAGTGACACCATTCCTGCGTCTGGAGTTCAGGTAAGCTGGAGTATATATTGCTATTCTTAACTCGTGGTTTGCCAGGTTGTAAATGCTCTTCCATCCAAACAAACACATTTCATACAGCTAGACTTGCAATATCATCTACACATCATCATTCTCACACACTCTGTGCTACAAAAAGCGCCCTTTTTTCAGCTATGTTCAGCCATTGAAACATCCCTTGAAACTGCAGCCTCACTCTTTCATCACTTCCCAAACCCCTCCGCCCAGGCACAGTAGCGTCGCCTGGTCGATGGCCACGTTCACAGGCAAACGCACCGCCGTCACCTGGTGCCACTTCGCCTGACGAAGATCCTCGATGATGTAGTCGAAGCGATAGACACCTCGGTTGAGGGAGTGGAAGACCTTGACCTTGATGAGGTGGCGACAGGGTGCAAACAACGCTGACAGGGGGTCCTTTCACCACAGTCCTGGTTTGAACGTGAGAATGGTGTTGGCGAATTAGGGAGTCTGCAGCAACATCAACATACCCACTTCTACACTTCTTTGCGTAGCTGGACCCGACTTCAAGTACTCTAGAAAATGGGACATGACCCTGTCAAAAGAAGACAAATAACACATCTACTTGTACCCATTTCCGATGGTACTTTGAGTGTGTACAAACAAAACATCTCCCACGTAGAACTCCGCATCAAACACACTTCTCTCCGTTCTTCGCTTCCATGGCCAAACAGCGCCTGGGAGGAAGTTGCCGGCATTGGAACTGCCCTGCGTCGCGGGCAAATTCAGTCCCATCCCAGCGCAGCAGCTGCTCAGCGGTGGTGAGGGCCGATGAACATCGGCACAAATTGGTCGTTTCGGTGGCGGCCAGTTGTCATGGTTGGATGAGCGGCTTGTACAATTCTGTGGAAGTTAGGGCTAAGGCAGTATATGACAAGTATATGCAATGATACGGCAAGATGCCCTGGAGAGAACCTAAAGAACCCCAGTGAAGATCATGCAAGCACACAGCATGTGAAGATCATGGCCCCTCTACAGAGCTTCAGCTAAAACATGTTTTGTTCGATGACTTGCTATAGGGTGAGTGCCCATCTTCAGCTGCGACAGTGGCAAATCTGAAAAGACTCTTGAGGCAGTGCCACTGTTTAAACTATATAACTTAACTTAACTAAAATAGTTAGTGGACTAGTTAGTGGTGATGGAATGGAGTGTTTGCATCCTTCAGCGGAGTCCGTGTTGCGATTAGTCCGACATTGGGACTGATTCTGGGTCACCTTGAGACATAAACGACAGAGGAATCTCCATCCAGGCATTCAAGCTAATTGCACGCACAAGCTGCAGGAACCTACTACTCTTCCACTTTGCGCACAGCAAAATCATTCTTTCATGCAATCAACAAACCAATAGCAATCAACAAACTGCAGCCCTTTGCCTCTGGGAACGTGTTATAAGGCGTCCTTAGCGTCGCAAAAAGCGAGATGTGTTGATCTTCCCCCCCCCCAAGTGTCTTCACCCGAGATATGTGGAGCATCCAAGTTGGATGTCCTCTTGCAACAAAGAATTTGTTTGCTCTTCTTACTAGTAGCTTCTATAGCTGCTAGATTCTGAAGATACTCTCACCTCCGTTGGACCCTCCTCACAAAATACCTGATTAATCACGTCCCCGTGCATAGAGATGTTAAACCATTCTGGTAGGGAGAGTTCATGAATCAAATACATTAGACCCTATGGGCATGACGTGTGAAGTGGGTCTGATGTTTGTGTTTGCCCTAGGCTGAGAAGTTTGAATATAGGCACGAGATGGCACGCGTATAATAGGCTTATGTTTCTTTGGTATGACCTGCCATGAACACCTGAAACCCGAGTTCCTTTGTTTTTTCCCGAGGCTTCACCGGCTTCGCCCAAGCACTTCGCACCAGCACTGTCGCCCGTGCGCCGAACTCGACACCGTTCTTCTCGGCCCACGGCATCGTCTTGGGTCGTACGTCCTCGGGTGCGTCGCCAGATGCGTTGGATCTGAAGCATTCACATCGAGATGATCTGTAAACGCCCAGTCCTATAGTATTCACCTATTTGGGATGGTCAATTCGAAGAGTCATGCTTGGGACTGATTTGTGTATCCTTTAGATTCCTCATCCAGAAAATCCACCCATGCCATTTTGATGGGCAGAGTTCCCATCTCCAGTTCTGCAGTTCTGCCAAAGATTTACGTGGACTGTCTAAATTGATCCCTATTAGGATTTCAAGGAGGGGTTGGGCGGACCACAACAGGGTTAACCCTACCCATTTCCTATAGAGGAAATTCCAATGGGGATCTAATTTGTATATTCATTGACATTAACTTGATGAATGTTGATGAATGTTGATTGTAAGCCCCCCCACGCCATGCATGGATTGTAAAACCTCTAAAAAGGCTTGCGGGGTCTTATGATCAACAGTCTGTATGCCATCCTCTTGTTACTAGTAGCAACTGCATCACTACAAGTAACAAGGGCACTATGTAATTACTAGTAACAAGAAGCTACTAGTAGCAATGCCCTTACTAGTAGCGATGCCATCTTCGAATCCTGATCCATGGCCGATCTCGCCTTCGTTTCAACGGGGCCGCGCCGCGCGGGCGGGTTCCGCGCGGGCGCGGAAGCGCTAGATGTCGTATTGCAGCCAAAGGATGGCGTGGCACGGGTGGCGTGTTAACGGGTGGCGGAAGAGGTCTGCGGGCCGTGTTGAAAGCTGAAAGATTCCATTGAGGTCTTCAAAGACCATCAAAGAAATGGTTGACCTGTGTTGACCGGGCTTTGTATTGTCAAACCCTTTAAGAGTAAAACATGTTTGTGCGGGATTCGCTGTTCAATGGTGGATGCCTCATCCCGTGAACCTTCCCCAGTCAACTTCGTTGCCACTTCGTTGCTTTGGGAGGTGCCAAAGATTTCTCACCCAAACACTCCATGTACACTGGAATATTTGCTTACATTGGGGTGGTTGAAGAGCGGTTAATGTCCCGAATGGGATCCACATATACACCGAACCTCAGGTTCGGTACGACTGGGCCCTCCTGGCGCCTACATCAACAGTCTCCAATCACCTAACCTGACACGGTACGACTGGATCCCTAGGGTGTATAACATGGTTTGTGTTACCATGTGCCAGTTTCTGACTCCAATCGCTTCCCCGAGAACCATGTGAGTGGGGTGGACGGCTGGTTTGCCGCTAGGGATCCTCAACTTCGCCCTCCATGGTTTGCCCCCGCCCTCAGTGGTCACCAAACAACTGGACTAAAATCAAAGTGATTCCAGAACAGCACCCAGAAACTCCTTTCTGACCCATCAGTACACTTCTATAGATCAAAAACAAGATCCTGAAGTACTTGGCACGAGGGACGAACTCGTCGCAGGCGCCTCCCACCGTCCACCGCGGACCGTTTTCGAATGCGGGTCACCAGCCGTACGGCGCCACGTCGAGTCGGGGAGCGAACGGGGACCGGGGAGCGAACGGAACGACCGTCCTCAATTGGGACGGTTCGGCTAAAACGGAGTGTCGAAGTGGGAGATGAGGATTTGCATGAGGAAACGTGTCTCAGGTGTGCAAGTGGAATTTGCATGTAATCCTCTGACATGCTACTATTGGTTGTATTTGAATGTTTTTGGTGGATTATGCTCTATACTTTGGACAACTTTGGACTGTCCCAGCAATGACATTAACAACTCAACACACCATGAGTCTTGGCAACACAAAGCACCTCAATGGATGTCAATTCCCTACGTACAAGTCTAGTCTGACCCATTAAAATCCTGGTCTTTGACCTCCTTATGGTTTTGTATGACCATCTCCCGTAAAAGAAGGTCGACTCCATTCGACTTGACTTCTAGGGCTGCTTGACTTCTTGACCTGCTTGACTTCTGCGGACTCCAGAGGGCTCCGAGTCGCAGGCGTCAACGAAGCCAAAAGGAGAACGCAGGTGTCAGCGATGGTGAGAAGTACCTTCCCAAAATTAGACGACACTAGGTGCTGGTGGGTTCCTGATCTTCAAGTTGGGGCAGAGATGATGAACTCTGGGGAACCCTGGTAGACCAGCGAAAGTGAATAGAATGGACTATAGAGCTCTCCAGGCTCAAAGCCGCAGAGCTCAGGGTGCACGAGACACCCAGGGTCGCTGGCTAGGCTTTCTTAGGCCTAGGTGCGACGTCCATCAAGTGATTTGGCTGCATCTCGGTCCTTGTGATGACGAGCCTTCATGTGACTTTGTCAGAGTCTTGCTCAACATGATCCACAAGAAGATTGAGGACCCTTGGAGATCTCGGTTGGTTGATCTAGTGGGTGCCCTTGGAACTTCTGACTTCATGGTTAGGTTTTCGGGGCTGTGCCTGCTGCAAGGGAAGGTGGTGTCTTTGGAAGGGAACATTGTGAAGCTTCATCCTCACCTTTTCCGGCCTGGCTTAGGTTTTGTGGAGATGCCACATGAGTTCTGGGATATCCATGTCCCACATTTGAGTTCGAGGGCGATTCGAGTGTGTGAAGGTGACTCCTTCACCTTTTTCGGGAGGATCGAGTCCGAAAGTGGGAGTGTTTTCCACTTGGCTGAGGAGGTGTGTGTGATTCCGGCATCAAAATGGGATTGGGAGTCGCCGGTGAACTCCTTTCACCTGTTTTCCGGGTCTTTTGGTGGATGGTCACAAGCCATTGAAAGTATTTGTGAAGATGCTTCTTTCCCTCCTCTTGGACAACAAGTTTGCATTGACAGTGATCCGGTCACCTTGGACCTTTGGTCCCAAACAGGTTGGCAAGCCTCACCATCTGGGAAGGACTTCTTCCTCCCATCCGTGGAATCCGAGCAGTCATGTGGGAATCTGCACCTCTGTTGGTGATACTTCTTTGATTCATTAGGTGATCTTTCAATTGAACTCGGTTGGAACTCCCTCACCGCCATGCGTCTTTGGGGGCCCCCGTTCACCATTTCCAGATCTCTTCGTATACCACAGAGCTTTGGGCTGCAGTGGTTGCCATTTACAAGTGTACTGCTCCAACAGAAGTTTTCACGGACTGCCAAACGATTGTTAGCCAGATTGAAGAATTGTGTGCAGAAGGAGAACCTCGTGCAACGTGGTCTCATATGTCTCATCTGTCATGGTGGCAAGCGATTGGGAAGCGTTGGAAGGATTTGTTACAAAGCCATCCTTCGCCTCTTTCCCTGTCCCCTGTCCTGGATTCCTTCTCACCTGTTTGAACATCTCCCAGAGCAATACATTACACCTAGTATGGCCTTAGCTCAACATACTCTTGCTAGCGTTTCAACTGCCCGTTTACAAGCCTGGGCCTTTTGTTTGGACAGTGCGGAATCTTAATTCGGGGTTCACATGTGAAATCATATGTGTGGAGGATATCAAGCAGAATGCTTGGTATGCCAGACGAGACTCGCTCGCCGCGACGGGAAGAATAGAATAGACTATAGGAGTCGGAGGTCAATTTTTATCAGGGTTCAGGGCTCCGGGTGTCCACAGACATATTGCTTCGGCAATGGAACCTTGGACCTCTTCCTTGGAAAGATGTGGCCAGAAGTGTCTCGAGCATGTCCATCAGTCTATCCTGTTTGTGTGTCTGTCCGTTTGCCCGTCTCCCTCTCTCTCTCTCTCTCTCCTCACCTTCACTTCTGAACACTCAGCTGCGGTGAATTTGGCTGAATTTGAGGAACTCGCTCGGGCACGGCATGTGAAGCCAGCCGTTCGTGTGGCAGGGGACATTACTCGTGTCCTGGAAGAACTTAGAGGGATGAATGGTCTCCTCTGCAAACATTTACAACAATCAGTATTATACTCCTTCATAGTTGATTCTTCTTATCTCAAATTGAAAGGGATACATTGAGGGAAACCTATGCCTCCGAAGATTCGTACGAATCCGGCGACCTTTGAAATCTGCTGCAGGGGGTGGCTGTCAGTCAGTTCACTCGCAGTGTCGTGGCATAATCTGATCGGGAAGCTGGTGAGTATCTGCAGATCCAAGGAGAGAACATACCAGGGATGTGTAATATGTAGGGTTGCCCATTGGTGATCCCTTTGAAGAATCTGATAGAATCTGATCAACCCCCAAAAGACCCTTCGAAACATCCTTCGTTCTACCACCACACCGCTCACCATGTGGAGGACCCTCCACGTGTCTTGTGACGTCACATGGCCCTCCATGGGTGCGGGCATCACACGAGACTTGGCCGCCAGTTCACGGGCCGCCAGTCACACAAAGGCTCCTGAGGCAGGAAGGATCGAACGGCACGGATCGTTTCGAAAACGAAGCAGCATGATGTAGCGGTCACGATGTGACCGAGTGGGCGAACTGAGTAGTCTTCCTTAGCGGAATTACTAAGTAATCTAATTCTTTCGAGTTGATCTTGGGAGATACCCTTTGGATCTTGCTGCTCCCTCTGGCTACTGTGGGCTCTGGTTTGGGAGCTTTGAATTTTGATCATTTGGAGGCTCAGTGGCTCAACATGGCTCAACGTACCTGCAGCAGCTTGCCCCTGAGTTGCTTGTGCTGGATCTTGATTGATCAACCCAAAAACGGATCTCAGTACCAAACAAGGCTGCCGGCCCCAACATGCCGGGAGCTTTGGGATCGAATGCTGCCAGGCGGGAACTCGCTCGATCGCAGCTGAATTCAAAAAGGACGCCTGCTGATTTCTGACCATATGAGAATTCCAGAAGGGCGCGGTTGACGACAGGACAGAACACTTGTTATCAAAGCTCGATGGCTATATAGTATGAATTGTTGCGCGATCGTCTACTGTGTAGTTGCACGCTTCAGCGAGATATTATGCTGCCCGAGTGGGCTTGCATTATTAGCATTTTGTGCTTCTCCTTGCTCTCCTTTTCTTCCTCTTCCACAAAGAGAAAGATACAGGGAAAAAGGACAATTAAACAAAAAATTGCCCGCGCCTGCCGCCTGCACCTGTCCTGCTTGCCTACCCGGCCCGCTCTTAGGCGTAAGCCTTGAAATCGGGCCGGAAATGCTGGCTTAGATAAGCCAGGGAGGAGTGCAGGTCAGAATGACAAGCACAAATCAAAGAAATGTTCCGACAGCCGTTTTTAGCCCGAAAACAGGTGCGAGGTTTTGCACGGGCAAAAACAATTGCTCTAAATTGCTCATGGAATCCCAGGGTGTGTAAATATGTATGCACCGCTGTCACCGTCGTCTTTCTGTTAATGTTAATGCTTGAGTCGGCTAAAAATGTATCATGGTCAGCGGGTGTTTGTTTTCACGATGTTTGCACAACTCTATCACAACGATATTGCCCTTGCAAAAGATGTATCGAATTGCCATGAATAATTTGTTACTGTAGATCTGTTGAGGCATCTCATTTGAGAATTGGATGCTGATCCAACCCCGTGGGACTCCAGGCCCAATCCCGTCTTCCTCACACCACTCAGAGGGTGTGGGCCTCCGCCCCCCCCCCTTCCCGGTCCTCGAGGTCCACCGGCTCGTCCGGATACTTCGAGTGAAAAAGCTCCAGGACCTGCGAGCATCGCACCGAGCTCCAGCGCCCCCAACACCCTGCGTGGTCGCTTCGTCCTGCGTTTCCGGTCGGTTCTTTCGTCCAGCCGAATCGAAGGTGTCGGTGGATCTGAAAGATCGAAAAGAACGTGGACCTGAAGGTGTCGAGGCGTGGACCTGAACGTGTTGTTTCATCCAAACTCTTGACTAGCAATGTGGAATGCCTGAACCAAGCGATTCAAAGGGTTCTTCCGCGGGGCAGCAGGTTATTATGATGTTGTTCGGGATCTAGATGTTTTGTGTATTTCCCAAACACTCCATGTATGCCATATATGCCGATCAGTTGGGGTGGTGCCAGGGGGGGTCAATGTAGGCATATACTATATGGCATACACGGAGTGTCTGGATCTTTTTCAGCAACAAGGTGTACCACTCCAATCAACCGCGCGAGGGTCGTTCATCCAAGAAACCAGCACCGACAGACGTGGAAAACCGGGCGAAGGTCGAAAAGCCCAGTCGACAGCTGCTCAGAAGGTTCTAAGATTCCTGGAAAAACAACGCCACTCACTTCCTACACATGTGAACTGCTTTAAAGCAATCAATTGCGAGCATTTTCCTGTCAGTATGATTCATGTTGGATATGTCATTTTGGTCAAGTCGGATGGGCCAATCAAGAGTTTGGTAGGAAGGGGGGTATTTATGAACTCCAAATAACAAATATTTCCATACAGCGTATATCTATACTATGACCCTGACATCCCCAACAACCATGTTTTTTACAGAACAAGACTCGTGGAATACTAAGCAACCATTCTTTCAATGGTCGGATGGGCCGGCTAGGGATTATGATCACATGGATGTCGCACCGCATCCCGGGCAGCGTGCGGACTCGGCGGCGGACTCGCGCCACGCAGCTGTCGCCATGCGCATTCGGGCCTTCCGGAGCCTTTTCTTCATGTGCACAGCATCCCCTCGACCGTCCCAGAAGGGCAGGATGTATTCCTGAGCGCGGCAAGAAGCGGCAAGAAGCGTTTTTTTTTTCCCACGTGGTCCACGAAGAATCAGCGACTGGTCCTGAAACGTCTCAGTTGAGAGCGTGACGTGTGTAGCTATGTGAAGATTTCAAGAAGCCTGTCACCGAAGACCAGGTGGGAAAGTGAAACAATGATCTTCATTCTTCGTTCAATGAATGACACAGGTGGGCAAGGTGAACGACTTGTATGAAGTATATGCACGTTGCCCTTTTCATGGACTATTTCATATGCTGCATAGCATGATGCAAAAAGAACGGGCAAGACGTCCGAAACAAAAACATCAACACACTGGAGGACTTCGGGTTTTTTGGAAGACCATCTTCCCATCTGGATAATGTCCATTGGGGTCCCCGAGCATCATCAGTGGAAGCTACTACTTCCCGGTGGTTCCAGCCCAAGCATCATTGCCGTGCTGCTTGCAGAAGTCGGTCCAATTGTAGATCCCTCGCGACACGTGACACGTGACACGACAGGCAAAGCCTGTCGACCGAAGTGGAAGGACGTCCTTCTCTTGGGAAGCGCAGGATTCAAGATCTCGGCTACATGATAGAAGTGATCTACGGCAATGGCAACTAGTGCAGTTAGGTGATCAAGATCCCACTGGCAGTGAGTTGGTGTCTTACTGTCATAGTGAGGTGTTCAACATCCTACTCACAACCAGGATAGAAGCCACTCGTCACTATAGATTTCAGGGAAAGACCATTGTTCACCTATATTTGGGAACACAAGTCGTTTGCGAGCTAGACACATGAGCATCTCTAGAACTCAAAACATGGTCCCAAACACTGTCCAAACGTCCGATCGAGGCTCCACATCTTCATCTCCGGATTCAACATCTGGTGTTTAAGAGCGCATGACCTCCACCTACCAACCTACTAGCCATGGCCTCCACCCTGGCGAACGCCTCCCACCCCATATTCTGGCCCCTGAGGGCAGCCCGTCTCTTCGCTCCTGGCCTTCCAGCTCGCTAATCTCAATGGCACCAGCCTGGAGTTCCGAAAAAAGAAGCGCTGAGGAACTCCAGATCGGCACAGAGATGTGTCGCCCAAATTGGAGGTCAATATCGAAGACTGAGCACTCACCAAATCCATGACACTATAATTTGATGTGACTTTAAAGATGTTGTAAGGCTTAACAAGTGGCTTAGCACTGTTCGACTGAGTTAGTAAAAACCCTTCCGAAGCACATCCTCATCACAAAACACCTAATTATATATACGCACGCCCTTCTGACCATGTTGATACCAACGCCCTTGGGGGTTAGGGTTGACACCCTTGTTTCCGTTGTCTACTGCTCCGCTCTTTCGCACCTTCTGAGCCGACCAGGTGCAGTTCTTCTCCCCAGTGGGCCTGGCGAACGGGCAAAGACGAAGAGGTTTGATTTGATTTGGGATTCTAATTCGTTGGATGAAACATGTCTTGCTTGGGTAGTTGGATGTTGATATCATCTCATCCTCAGACCAGCTTCAAAAAAAGAAGTCCCGCCCGCGACATCGGTCACGTCGTGGCCCGGGTTGGGACACTGAAAACACCCAGGTCACGTCGTGGTTTCGGTGGCGGCACCATGTCATGTCCAAACAGCATGCACCAAAGAGTTCCTGTGCCAGGCTGTGTCTATAGACATACGTACAACACAAAAGAAAAGCGCAAATGCATCCAAGGCGCCACACAAGTGCGCCACTTGAAATAAAGAGGTTTGACCCGGTTCAAAGGGTTGTTTAAGCCAGAGAGGGCTTCCTATCTCGTTGACCACTGGCCGCTGAAGCCACAGCTGCATGGGAGTCCATTGTCGAAGCCAATGCGATGACATTCACAGAACTTGGCATGACCATGACTCTTTTGCAACTGGAGGCTTGAACGTTTTTGTCAAACGGGTACCCGTTTGACGATGTTTGCTCAGTGTTTTTCCTTATCTCAAAACGGGTGGGTACCAACTCTGTATTACCTCTCCAACTGCATGCCGTTCTTTTCTTTGTTCTGGAGTTTGTTCGAGCAATTTCGAAACGGAGGACCACCTGAACCTCCCCAGACCACTATAAACGGAGGACCACCAGGCGAACGAGGGGTCCACAAGACCAACCAAACGTGACATTCGACCGCAGGAGACGAAGTCAAGCGCCTGTCACACCTCCCTCCTGAAGGACGAATGAACGGTCAGCGATGAGGTGGAACAGTCTACGTCTCAGTACGCTGAGTACAGCAGGGCACCCATCCTTTAAGACGCTGCAGCTACTTGCAGCTGTGGGGGAAAGAAAACACGGCTCACGGCTGCGGGTTTTGACCTACGATCCGAACACAGCACGACCGGCGCCGATCCGTCTAGCGTGCTCCGTGCCTTCTCTACGTCCCGGACCGATGTCTGATGACACCCGGGTGCGAAGAGGGGTGAACCATGTTGGTTGTACCATGGTGGTAACGTGACAATCGGTTTGACCTACCAAAATTACTAGAAAGGTGGAGGGTTGAATTCTCGGATCTCCTGGAAAACACGATGAAACCTTATAAAATGCAACCTTGGTGGAGCTACCCGGAAGGTCAACCTACATTTTGGACCATCGGGCTCCAGGTTTGGACCGCCAATTGAATGGTCTCCACATGTCCCAACATCCGGCCCAGCGTTGTTTGGCAACACTCTTCGAACGACTTCAAGAACGACTTGCTCGCAATCCATTCCGGGCGATGGGTCAAACGATGATCGGATGGTCATTTGGACGACTTCTTGATGCTCCCAAGCACAGTGTGGTCACACGGTCAAGCCGGGCTTCTTACCGGCAAAAACGGGGTTTTTAGAGCCTCAAGGTCTTGAGTCGGTCCGTGTCGACACGCGGTGCGTCCCCGGACCTCGGCGTGGCACGAACGGCTTGGCGGAAAAAAGGAGTGTGCCAACGTGCCAACGGTCCAACAAGACCACTCTTTGGTCTCTAGCTGAACAATAGTACAATTTACTTTTGATCTGTTCGTTTGTTCTCCCCAAACAATGAAAAGGTATGCCCATGCCGTTGCAAATACATCCTGCAAGTGGGGCGTCAATGAAAAGCTCTATTTGGACTCTTTGGGGCCTTTGAGGGGGCGTTCACGCGCTCACTTCGTCCTCCTTTCACTTCCCCCGCTCTGGCCCGCTCTCCTGGCATCAAATGCTTGCAATGCTTACCCTTGGCCACCAAAGGTGTGGTAGGGCACTCCCCAGGCAGAGAATACCAAACCTCGACACGGGCGCCAAAGGAAGAACGGTTTCTCCACCGGTCGGCCATTCAGGCTGTGAACTGGGTTTCACACAAAATGCTGTGAAAAAGAGCTCTTCTAGAGTTACTAATACTAATTATATAAATGCTCCTTTTGATGTGTGTCTTTTCTCAATTTTGAAAGACCTTGCGACTTGACCATGGATTGCTTTTAATTTTCATGTCTCCGTGTCCACTTGTTCAAGCTTTGCACTTTTTCCATGCAGGGCCCTCCTCCACAAATCTCCACCTGTCCACTGGAACCTCCGGGTGGCAGCCGTATATGTCCCCCCCTCCTTCCCCGAAGAAGCCGACTGATGCGACTCACAAGGAAGAAGGAAATGGATCTCAAGAGGTGTCTCTTGTGGAGTCGACCACCCCATGAAGACCTAGGAAGCTATAGATCGGTGGACAGCGGTATCACCGACTAGGCTACTAGCCAATAGGCGGGCGGGTTCATGCCCACCTGTTCAGCTAAATGGATCAGTGTGGCATGCTTGATTCTGATGAGCACCAGTCTGCTAGGAGTTATACCATGTCTTCTGTCGTTCTGAAGCTTGGCTGGGCTCCAACGTGTCTCCACTTGTTCATAGTTCATAGGAAAAACATGGAAAAAACACGTCAATCACCAACACAGCCAGCATCAGGAACTGCCCACATCATCTATTAAAAAAATGCATTGTCATTGCCACCCTTGAAGATTGTTGGTGTAGGTCACGAACCATGGTGTATTAAAACGCTTTCCGTGGCATATATACCTTTGGACATTGAACAGAGTATACTGTGCCACACTTGGTCGGGGATGTCCCTCAGACCAACCTCCTTTCACCGCCCTCAGTCGTGCAGCCCAGAGACTGCGCCAGGATAGACAGACCTTGGCAGCACGCATTGCCCAAATCACTTCACAGATCTTTAACGTTTTGTTCGCTTGGATCTTGGGCTGCTTGGGCTGTGTCTGCAAACAAACTCTCGATAGTCCAGCGACACCCCGAAGATCTCGCAAGCAGCGATCTGTTTCGCACTTGGATCGAACCCGTATCACCTGTGCCACCAGCTGGTGGGCTCTGCATTCCTAAAAAATCCCTGAGCCAAGCTGTGTGCAGATTCACCAAATGAGTGAAACAATTGACAGCCATGTGTGCCTCGCTGTCAAGAGGGTTGGAGAAATAGACCCCAAAGTGGCGCATACGAACTCAAAGACTTCCCATTATGCCATTACCTTCCGGATGTTTTTGTATAGGAATCACCCTGAATGCGCATTTCGACAACAGATGACAATCAAAGAGCCTCGAAAAATCTCAGCTTCGAAGACCGGAAAACAGGACGGTCTCGGAAGGGGGGCGCGGCGCAAGCGCCTACTCCCTGTGTTTTCATCGCCATCCAACCACCTCTCCTCCTCAATGTCCTCAACGGCTAGGGACGTGGTGTTGCCACAAACAGATCCCGATGTCAAATGCCAAGGGTCACAACTTCGTACTGGCAGCCCACGTTGAAGCCTCGGTCGTCGGGTCAGTGTGAACCCCCAGAGCCCTGTTCCAGGGCCCTGTTCGGCGGGCAAAGACCGTCGAACAGCAGAATAACACGTATCTGAGATAGTCTTTGAGAGAAGATGACTATCAAGGCCAAGAAAAAGACTGGCAACTGTATATAATTCGTAACTGAGTCCATTTTCGATGTAATTGAATTGGTTGGCTTGGTCTGAGGTTTGAAACCTCTGCCAGACTCACCCGAAACCAACAGAATTCTTCGGACCGAGCAAAAATAGACCAAGCGCGCGGCAGGCCACGCTGCCTGACGCTCACGGTCAGGCGGATTGGGTGAATGTGAACTGATGGATCCGAGAATGATGGATCCAGGCCAGCCAAGTTGCCATGCTGGGCATAGTCCCCGCCACATGCTGGGCTGGTGCACATCCCCTTGTCGTAGGCCTTTGTTCACGGTAGGAAAAAGGCAGTCAGTAGGCTGAGGATCTGAGCAACATCGCCATAGCATTGACAGTGGATGATGATGATGATGATGATGATGATGATGATGATGATGATGATTAGTATATAAAGGCCTTTCTCAAACATCTTAACATCTTTTACTGTTATAATATGTTGTATATAGTTGTAGTGGGACACACCTTACTAATAGCTCACCCATTGAAGGTCACACCACAAGTGAAATAGATTCTGAGTGATGCATGGTGCAAAATTGATGTGCACAATTGGCAACCGTCAAACAAGTAGCCAACCCACCAAACCCCTCACAACAACAAGGATCGGTCTTCACATGTCTTGACCCCGTCATGTCCTCATCCGTTCTTCTCTCCAACATATAACAACAACCGCTTCGATGGCGTGCCCCCCGCCCAGGGAAATTCGGCAGAAATCCACCATCACCAGAAGATCTACCAGCATCACTATATACCAGCACCTTCAAAGGGGTCACCGGAAGGCCCTGCTTGGGGATCTCCACACCCCATGAAGGTCCAGATAGCCACGAATTACCCCAATCCACCCACATCCCTGGGACCCCCAAAAAACGGATCCACATCCTTCGTGGAACACGAAACGACCCCTCTGCGACGGGCACGAACCTCCGCGCGGGGTCCTCCGGTCGGTGGCCCGCCGTCGGTCCGTTGCTGTCGCAGATACCCAGAACTGAGAGAAGTTGTGGTTGAACTTCTCCGGTGTCTTCATGCTGACCTTGTAACCTAGGTGGCTTTTGTCGGTACCAAACGGCGTGGTTAAAACCACGGGCGGCGGAAGGGACGGATCTGATCAGCTGGGTGGATGAGGCTGGAGGGACGGATCTGATCAGCTGGGTCATGCTGGGTCGGGCGGGTGTACCATCCACTTCGGCGCTTTATGGCGCCAATGGCCAAAAGGGATCCAAAGGGCCCCTGGGGGCTGAATCAAATAAGCTTCTCTATCTAACAGGACTTCAGAACATTTATATACGGTGACGAAGCAGAAAAGGAGGATGGACCGATCTGCTGCTTTTGTTTCGCTACCCGTTCCACCGGTCTGTCAGACCTTCCATCCGGGGGCACTGCTCCGTCCGCCGTCCCGACGTCCGTCCGTCGCAGCGAGGACCCCGGAGCGACGAGGAGCGCAAGATCCGAGTGATGTTGTAGTGCCTCGACCGACCGCTCGGGACCGATGCGACGCCTGAGCCGAGAAGATAGAGCGGTATAACCCGCGCCGGCCAAATTCTTCCATACCCGACCCGAGCGTGACTGGTGTTGGGAAGCGGATTCCGAAGTGGATTCCGCAACATCGAATCCATGGTGTCGTTGGAGGTTTCGCGAAGCCTCCCTTTCTTCCAAACGTTCCTGGTCTGTTCCATGCGTGCGATGGATTCACAAAAACCGTTTATATATCGATAAGATTCGATAAGCAAGTACACGGGTGTAACCATCCCTGGCTTTCGTCATCATCCCTGCGGAACGGCGTGGGTGTGAAAGCACCATCGGCGAACTCGGCAGCTCTGGCTTGTAGCATCTTGCAACATCTTGCAGCTATATATTCCAATAACCATTGTTTCAATTGCCAACTGGTCAACGGTTCGTTAATATTATGATCTTTGAAGGCTACAGTGTATAGGTCTACGTTTATGATACACCCATGGGCCCATTTGGTCATGCAAAAGTTGGTCATACCGGAGTCATACGGCCTTGGGATATTTTGTGGAACCTACCCTGTCCACCTTCGCACTAATCGAACACGCCACTGGAGAAAATGAAAGGGGATCAACAAGAGGTGTCCAACAACAGCTACACACCCTCTCGAGGCGCTGGAGCCTGAAGAGCTTGCAAGCTTCTTTTGATCACAGACTTGAACTGACCTGATTTCACTTGTGTTTTTTTGAAGTGACAAGAACCAACTGTAACTATATAGCTTTCGCACGCTTTCGCCAGCTTTGGCGACCTCCATCTCGGCGCAAACAAAAACACGTTGCCTGGGGCATTGTGCAAAGACCACCTCATGCTCCAGGTACCACATCACTCCAGCCCTTAGTTTTCAGCGGACGCAGGAACCGATGACAGGCCCCACTGGCAATGGCGATGTCGGTGTTGGGGGTGAACCGTTTGCCAAACGTCATCAGTCCGCTTCAATTGGGTGGAGTATGGTCCTGCTCAATGGGCTAAAAAAACACAAACAAAGGGGTCTGGGTTCCGGGTTTTGTGACATGTGGCACTTGATTCTATAGCAGTGTCTGCATATGTCTGCATGGCTCTGGAAAGAACAAGGACGGAGAGACAAAGTCAGAGGTGAAAGAGTAGTATCTCTGTTGGTCAAGTCGCATCCCTGTCCAACATAAGCTAGCGGCCTGAGGTAGCATAAGCTAGCACTGCCTACTTGACTTCCGGTGACTGAACTTTCTTCTCATCATTATTCTTTTCTTCGGATCTGCAAATCTAGCCCAGCGGGTGAGTCTGCACTTGTAAGCTGAGCTGGGTGGCAAGTTGGCAGCATTCACGTTCTGGAAGTCCTGAACACGCGCGGATCAAGAATGGCAGCATCCCCAGGCAGGTCGTAAGACCATTCAGGTCGACAGAATGGATACACTTCCCCATGCGTAGTCACATTGGTCATCAGAATTGCTTGCATGAACATGTCTCCGCAAAGAGAAAACACGTGTCCCACATTCTATTGGCAAATGACCATGGATGATTCAGTTGGCAGAAAGGCCTCCCCCCTCCTTTTGGTCCAAGCTGTTCAAAAAAAACTCTTCGAAGAAATGCTGCAAAGGCTCGTAGTCATTGTCGCTCTGGGCGCGGTACATGTAGAAGGTGGTCATTTCCTGGGCCAAAAAGAAGCGGCCGGCGATTTTGGCACCGAAGCACCTCTTCCAGGGTGAGGCAAGCATGGCTTACCTGACCTGCCTCAGGCCCTTGCCCATCGAACAGTCCGCCTGCCGGTGTCGGACCGTCGCCGCTCCAACCGTCCGGCGATTTTCGGGGCGTTCGGTGGCCTGTTGTGCATCTTGGGTCGGGCATCTCTAAAACATGCCAGAAGGGGAGTTACTACAGGATATGATGGACATTCTGTAGATCATAGACATTTGGAGATTCCTCAAATATTCTGGATGACTCACTCAGCATGTTAAACGAGAAAAGACTGTGGCGTTCTAGCAAACGAAGCAAGCGCAAAGGCTGGTGGTTGACGCACATTGTCCCACCACCTTTGGATCTTGTTTTCATGAAACCCCTGATGTCCCTACTTGCATAAGGATCAATGCCTGACTATACATGAAGAGTTCTCTGATATGTGAGCTACCCAGCTAAAGAACCATAAAGAACACCCCCCCTGGAGCCTGACCAAGGAGTCCATCACCTGGTGCCCACGTCCACATCCCTCACTTCTGATCCAAACATGATAATGTTCTGATAACTTCATCAAAAAACATCCACCAGGCTGCCCATGCCATGCAATGTAGCCTTCAAACAACAAATAAAACACCCGTCGCGGCGGCTCAACACGCCCCATTTGTCACGCACGAGCTGCTCGGGTGACGGCCGTGGTGGTTTCGGAGGTGGATGGAAGGTCGTTCGACTCCATCAGCAAACCTGAGCGACTCGACAGCGACTCGATGCAACCAGAAAGTCATGAAAGATGATGAACCACGAGTCACATCCATCGGGCCTGGGTGGTGTGGCTCGTCCCATCCGTCGGGGCCGGTTGTTGGGGTGTGTTGACAGGGGCACCCCCCCGACGTCCGCCCTCGACCGAGGAATAAAGTCGGAACATTCGGCAGCCCTATCCTCCAGGTGACTCCTGGAAGGTTCCCAAATCCATGCTCTTCTTGGAACAAATCAATGGATTCTTAAGATGTGAAACATATCCTAGACACTCGATGTATGCCATATATGCCTACATTGACCCCCAAACCACCCCAACGTATATATGGCATACATGGAGTGTCTGGGTATTGAAACATGCTTTCTAAAATCGCATGTCCCTGTGATTCTTCTCTATCTGTTGCTATACTGCTTTGGTGCACGTTTGGGCGGTACTATGCAACACACACAAGCACAAAGGAGCACCTAACTCATTGAACACTTCGAATGTTCACTGGTCCAACTGTCCACTGACAGCCTGGATGATGTAATGATTTGGGCGGAGATTTTCTCAGACCACTCATCGGACGGAGCTCGTCTCCTCATCGCCCGGTACCTTTTCATGGAAGGACTCTTCTCCAAAAGCCACTGGAATGGACTGTCCACAACCAGATCCACCTGCCCAAACACAAAAGGTGGGACCCGAATCCGGAGGGGTCTGGGGAGTCTCTTATGGAGGCGTCTGAGGGTCGAAGCGGTTTTGAGGGACCAGTTGGGCTCACGGAGCGGGGTGGAATCACCAGATCCGACGGTGCGTTGCGTCACGTTGGACTCCGCACAACCGGACGGTCGCGGTCCGCTTGGAAGGGTCTCTTTGGGGGGCATGACATGGTTCCGAACATGATTAAATGGTTCCCTGGTCCTGTACCTGGTTGATTTTGGAAGGTCAAGTGCCCGCCCCGGGGGTTTGAAGCTCGTGCCTGTGCAAGGGCCTCTGTCGTCGTGGCGCTCGGTTTGAACGGCCCAACCCACGTCCCGACATTCAGCCATACGAGCGGCTCGTGTTGGATGAAGTCGTCAGGGCGGGCAACTTGGAGGTCATCCAGAGAACGGCCAACCTGAGGACCGGTCGGAGCGACCATCAGCAACCGTTTCGCCGGTTCGTCCTGGAACACGTTCTTCACTCCAGATCAATGGAAAAAACCCGGGTTCTGAGACTCCGATTTGGACCTGGACTGAGATGAAGCCTCCAATCTGAAGCCTTGAAGAGCACGCGCGTAGCATGTTTTTCAGGCAAACAAACCATCGCCACGGTTGGCCGAAACGGGCGATATATATACCAGCACAAACATGTTCGGGGAGGGTGATATGTGTACAATTAGCTATATACCAGCACCTGATTCTATATGGTCTCCTCTGCTGGCTGACTTGGGGGATTTCGGCAAATGGTGACCTGTTAAAAAGTCGGGTGCTGTAAAAAAAAAATCCATGTCACAGCAAAGGTTCCATGACAAAAACCAGTCTGTTATATGACAAAAATGAGGTTCCTGTCCCAGACACTCCATGTCCATGGGACTGGCATATATGCCCACATTGACCCCCAAAACCGCCCCAACTGATCGGCATATGGCAGTCCCATTAGTCGTGTCTGGGTGTTACATTCAACAGTCTGTTATGTTGTATGTTGACTGTGTATTTGGCAGAACGCCCCACTCGGTCGCTCCGCCCCACCGTTTGACTCACTGATCGCCCCACCTTCGTTTGACTCACTGATCGCCCCAACGGACTCATCAGGTCACATGGACATGACCAAAAACAACCACACGCTCTACTTCAAGGATGTCTCCTGATCTTTCCTTGGCAATTGAAAGTCTTTGAACATGAGCAACTTGGAACTTCTCCCCAATTTCCCAAATGGCCTTTCAACATGCGTCTTTAAGAATGTCTTCATTACCTAGCTGGGTATCAACGAACACAAAAAACGTGCATATCCCTGAGCGATCACCAATCGGTTCAATCCTTCGCTTGGGCGATCCCAAGTGTCTCACCCAGACCATGGATATATTACCATCGATGTATGGCCTATTGACCTGCATTTCGGTGGTTTCAGGCATCTAATTTAATTACAATTAATAACATTATATTCCGTACAAATGGCTGATCTGGGCATGTCTAGGCGTGTATCGAGCCAGTGCGACATCTCGAAAGGTCCGGTCCAAGGTACCCAGCCAAGAGCACCGGCCAAAGCCACACCCAGCGCCGTGGAGGAGAACGATCATTGTTCTCCTCGGGGGTTTTCGGGAGACCGTCGGCAGCAGACGGTCTTTGCGACCGTCTCGTGGCGAGTGTCGGTGAGAAGAACAGAATTCGAGATTTCGGTCATGGTGTTCTGTTCTCCTGGTGGTTTGTGAACATCAAAGAACCACGTAGGAGCAGTGCCACGTAGGTTCTTTGACATCTGGAACCATCACGACCTACTGCTGGGATCAAGTCAGACCCAGGAGTGAATTCCACGGTGACTTCGAACGATGGTGCTCTCTTGCTCTGTGAGAACGATCTCATGCGGCCAAGGTCACTTTACATGTTAATAGGGTATAATAGGGTCTCTATAACTAACCCTAGGGATCCAGTCGTACCCTCTCAGGTTCGGTACGACTGGACCCTGCAAACCTACATAGCAGTGCCTCCGTCCTCACCGTACCTGAGAAGGCACGACTGGATCCCTAGGTAATCAATGGACCTGCAGTGCTCAATGGACCCAAGAAATCAGTTTGCTTGCACCGAACAGCAAGTGTGTGACAACAAATCCTCGATGAGGGTAAACCTGTGTGACACCAAGCAGCTAAAACAGAGAGGGTAAACCTGAATACCAAGCAGCTAAACAGCACGATCACATTGAAATTGTTCTTGTCGTGCCAAACAATTAAAAGTCAGCAACACCCAGTATAAAGAAACGGATGTCACTATTCTTTTCCCCCTCTCCCTTTAGTAGGAGTAGCGGTACTTGTTATACTAGCGCATGGATTACCTATATAACTACTGAGAGCGCAATCATTGTCATGAGGAATTCACCCTATACGGCTACAAGTTGCCTACACTACACAAACGCGCGGTCTGGGGGGGAGTGCTGCGCGAGACTCAGGTAACCACCTACCCAGTTCCCGCCTCTTGAACATTGTAATATATGTATGAACGAAGGGGTTCTGTTCTTGATTCTCTAAATTAATCGGTTGTTCTTGATGCAATCCAGCAAGTAGACTCTATCTGACCCCTATGGAAACGCAAAAAGGAAAACATAACGACTTGACACAAGACCAAACGACTTAGCACAACAACATGTAATTATCCCAGTTGTGCTCCTGCATAGTGACATCATTGAGATCCCTTTGAAAAAAACAACACCCCGATGTAAAAGCTCCAGTCCCATGTTTCGCCTGTGGCTCTGCCCTTCGCGACCCAAACGCCACCAGTCAACACGTTCCCGCTGCCTCCAGCAGTCGAGCCGTCTCAGGCGCTTCAGGGTCCGTCTCCATTGGGTGAGCGCCCCACCGGTGCGGTGCGGCCGCTTGGAGCGTGGAGAAAAGCGGAGGTTGAGCGCCCCACCGCGCCGTCTGATCGTAGCTGATGGGTTCTGCTTCTCACTGTCTTCTTGATTCTTTTTCAATGCTCAAGCTAGCATTATTATGTGACCACTATACACATCACGTCACAGATCTGTGACCTTTTGTACTGAAGATGACCTAGCATCACTAATGATGTTACACATCACTACACATCACTGATGCTAAGATGACCTGAATGGTTTCTGATACCCATGTTTTTCTGAAGACTTTGATGTTGTTGAAAGGCAGGTTCCATGGAACGAACCGCGAGCGAACGCCCGACTCATCGAACCACCCCTTTGAGCAGCTACTGGCAGCATCGAAAGTCAAATCACAGGAAGCTCGTTCCTTTTCTTCAGCTCAAAGATGGCCGTATCGACAAAGCGTTGACATCACCGAGGGTTCGCTCGGCAAACGCCCTTTTCCATCGGAGGAAGGATCCCGTCGCATCGTCGCTCACCTCCGCAACGCGATTTCAGTGAGGGCGCCGCGCTGAAGCGATCATCCCAAAACGATAGAAACATGATGAAACATGCATCCAAATCTGGTGCAGAACAATTGAACAGCCACTTTCTCCTAAATTTCATGACATCAATGGTGTTGCTATTCCTATCCGCAATGGACAGCAAACAGTACGTCCAGCATTCCGGTGTAGCATGGTTCGGCCTTGCCGACCTTAGCTGTAAATGAAACTCAAGTATTTTTTTTTTGACACAGCTGTGCATTCTCCTTCATTCCTCTTGCAGACCTTTGCTGTCTCTACCATGACATCTTATGCGTATTCCTTTGAATTCGTTCTGCCTTTTTGGGGGGAAGGCAGCCCCACCTGGCCCACCAGCGCCGCACCGCGCCGCGCCGCCTCGCTCGTGAACCCGCGGCCTGTCGCGAGGCATCGAAGCTACCAGCCGCGGCAAATCGGCCAGGTATGGAGCACCGTGCAGCGGTCCTCGTCCAAGATGTAGATCCTCGGAACCGTGCCGCTGGCACGACCGGGTCGTAGAAGGTCGATATACCCAGAGCACCCTACTCAGTGGCCACGATGTGGCGCGTGTGATTTGGTTGGGTGTTTCTTTGTGTTGCGGTGATGTTGCTTAGTGAGTAGCATTATATATGTCTGCCAGTTGAATCAAATAGCTCAACAGTCCGCTATCGAAAGAAGCAAAACAAGTGACCGTCAAGTGACGACATCTCTCTCACGTTCTCCAATTCACCCGCAAGTGGTTGCTGTCTTAGTAATGCTCCTCCAACGTGGGACACCCACGAACAAACCGAACGCGAAGTTGAGACCCGACACCTACGTCACCTCGGACGCGCCTGTGGAAGTGACTTGTCAATACCTGAAATCCGTCCAGGCCGTGGGGATAGTCGATTTAGATGCCGTGAACAAACTTGCCACCCTGTGACCTTCCACACTGGCGGATGCTTGCTTGAATGGATGGGGCATCTCATTCAAATGCTCCAAAGTTTCGTCTTGAGGAAGATACAGTGCATTTTCGGGTGATCAATTGATCAATGCACCTAAGAGCATCCCAAACCGCGGTATAAATCAATCATGCTATGCCATGCCTACATTTTGATGGGTGTACCGTCAATCTTAGGTCCAGACGTCACTGGCGACATTCGTTCGCCGCCGCTTGCAACATCCGATGGAACGAAACATATGACACCGCCATCGCCATCCCTCCATGCTGAACGTTGTCCCTATCCAAAGAACATGCAATTTTAGCACGATACTGACAATACTGTAGCCTTCTGTGTGTGTCTGATTGTGTCTGTATAATTACTCACTTTTCTAGGTCGTTTTAGTCCTACTCCTTTCCAAGTTGGCCAGTGCGTCCCAGACACTTGTCATGTTGCTTTGTGTGGGCACAGGAATGATAGGGCTCCAGCCGCAAGAGTGTTCCTCGGTCGTTGGTCGCATCAACGATGTGAAGACAGGGGACCTAAGCCGAAGGAGCAATAACCATAAGAAAACATGAAACGCATCGATCTTCCGTCACCTCTTTGCCCGACCCAGAGGTCCCTAAGCTGAAACTGGTGAGGGAATGATTGGAATGCTCAAATCGTTTGATCACATCCTTCATGTGCCTCATCACTTGTATAATTCTAGATATAGGCACTACACTAAGCGCTACTATAGGTCGGCCCATGTCGACGTCAGTGTTTTAAACAAATCCAACTTATACTAGTAGCGTCCTTGCTCCTAGTAGCGAGGCCAGGAGCCCCTAGTAGCTTCTTGTTACTACTAGTAAGGCACTTGTTCCTAGTAGCGATGCACTTGTTACTCTATTTCAGGTTTTTCCTTTCAGATCTTCCAACACTCCCGACCCCGCGCCGCACCTAGCGGGAACTGCGCGAAGTCAATCGGGGAACCATCTCTGCTGGAGATCAAACCGGCCTGCATCGCATCGGTCGAAAGCTGTGCCGACTCGCCAACTCGGGTCCGAGGGTGATGGACTTCAGTGGCGACTCCAGTGGTCCTCCATAACCAGGACACATGCGAAACATGGAGGATCACACGGAGATCGCTTCGGTGGACCTTGAGAGGTGAAGAAATCGGGAGAAATGGTCCATGAAACTCTGAGATCTGGTTGACATACGAGCTCCTTCACTCTCCAGATCGCCTCCTGCTTCAGGCCCACCACCTTGAGCTCCGGATGCCCCTGACGCCGGGACCCAACATGCGCAGGCGATCGCTGGGAGATCACTTGGGATGTTTCACATGGTTCTTTTCTCAAACAACTTTTGAGTGGAGAATTGCATGAAACTACATCATTTTCTCAAACATGAGCATCTGCGCCATTCTCTGCGCAGCATTGGCTGAAGTTTTTTCGAAAAGCCACTCTAGACAACACCCCTCAAATGTCCATAACTGTAGCAAATCTTCGTGATGCTCCAGAAGCTCAACGGTCCCAAGATGTTCTTCTTTGAGCTGCAGGATTACACAGAGTCGAGCACTCCACAGTCGCATGGGGACAAAGTTTCAATAGGTCTTGTTTCGCCAATCTCCATGTCGGTCCACTACTATGGCCACTTGAACTCCGAACGCCATAGGATCTCATGGGGCCGTGGCTGAAACGTGGCAGACGGTCGAACCCGATCTCAGTTGGAAAGAACACCTGCCGATGACTTCGACCATGGCGGATGCCTCGGCCGATCAAAACCGGATCCCGCCGGAACAACTAGCACGAAGAGACCATTCCGGAGAACTACCCCAAATACCATAATAAGTAATTATAGCACCAGGCTTTCTCTCCTCTCTCCTTTCCATTGAGTGCCCCTCACCTCCAACCGTCCAAAGTTCTGGTCTTCACCTTGCGGGGCAACATGCGCCAGCAATAAATATGAGGCAACATGTCGTGTGTCAAGGGCGGACATCGGCAGGCTTGATCAGTTGGATTGAAAAATATGTTCCTCTTACCCTGGTTAATAGTTACAGTTGATTGATGGTTTATGCTGGCAAGCGGAACATATTATACTTGGCTTCCTCAGTTGGGCTTCTGTGGCAGAATACAATCCGTCAGACTATCGCTAATCCATCCTAAACACTCAACAACGAATCAGTCATTAAATGCGACTTTGTAGGCTATCCACCAAAGGAGTTTCAAGATCTACTTCAAAAAGCGCCAAATACACGTGAGCCGATTATGTGTATTGTAACCGACCCTCAACCGGGTAGACCGGTCCATTTCCCTTCTTCCAGCGGGTCACTTCAAACAAGGAGACGGTGGTCACTTCCACCGGAACATCACAGCTTCTCCAGTCGGATGCACCGCGCCCACCCGAAAAAAAGCCGTCTCCGAAGCAAATGGAGCGTTTTTTCCCGACGTCCGTGGGAAGTGCTCCGAACATCTCCGAACTGTCCGAGCCCGCTCTTTGGTTCCTCCTTTCCGATCTGTCGATCCGTCTGTGAAACCAGGGCGGCCCAGGGGCCCTGCTTGGAGCACGCCGTCCAGCCCATGTCCACCAGCAGCAGGTTCCGTCGCTCATAGGCGCCGATGACGCGCGTCAACACGCGCACGGCAATGTCCTCCTCGCTGCAGGAGCCAAGCGCCTATGACAAGAGCACGACATCTGGTTGGGCTGGGAAAACAGACGAAAACATAAAGAACACAACATATAGATGCGCTATGTTGCAAAACTTAAAGGACTGCGAACAAAGAATGTGTTTGATAAATGTAATATTTAATGTATACCATGTTTTAAAGATCATAGATGATCATAGTGGATGTGCGAACAGGACTGCGAACAGGGAGATGTTAAGGAGGTGTTTGGGCTTGTGGCGTGTGATGGGCGCCATTTCCCACTATTCAACAATCATAGCATGATTGTCGTAGGATGTTGTAGGCTTTCGGGCAGCACCTGTTCAACCATGTTCAACCGTGTGCTAGCGGCGCTCGTTTGGCTCAGCACAGCCATAAATATCCTAGTTTTTTGGGGTATTTTTGGTCAAGCTGACAACTCCATGAAGCATGCGAACCCGGTTCTTACGAGGAACTGGAACACACGATGGGTTTTGAGGATTTTGTCCGGCATCTGACGATTTCTGCGGTTCGAAGCAAATTGGCATTAGGGGGGGTGTCGGGATCACGGTCCTGCAGTGGAGCATTTAGGACTCAAGACTAGATATATAGTCTATACCTTGCTGGATCAAAAAGGCAAAGTCGATGTTGAGGACTTGATCAATGAGCAAAAACCAATGGGCACAATTCGCGCTGCGCCTTGCTTCAACCAACGCACATCTTTCAGCCGCAAAGAGATTCGCTTCGGTGACAGTTTGATTGCTTGAAAGGTTCTCACAGCATCTGTAGAGCCCAGCAGTTCTGTTTGTCTCCTAGTGAAAACAAGCGGAACTGAAGTGAAGTGGCAAACTCGTAAGCACGACCCTGGCATCCACTCTCCACATCGGTAAGACTTCAGGCCACTATAGAACCCTTGCTACAATAATATGCGAGTGATGACAGCCACCCCTTGCAACAGGTTGCAAATGTGCACAGCTACCCTTGGCAGCACTATGATGCACTATGTGCTGTGGCTGCGGCTCAACCTCCTACAGCTGCAGTGCTTAAGCACTGCATGCTGTGCATGCTGATGTGAGGGTGAGAGCCCTAGAAGTCTCACACTTGTTACCCACCAGGTAGTCTCGTGATGTTGTGCTGTGATAGTGCAGAAGGTAGACCGGTTGCTATGAACGCAGCAGTAGCCTGCCGAATGGGATGGGACCACAGCGTCAAATGATTGGAATGTGGCAGGTCAAAACATGTTAACATGTTGGTGTTAAGAAAGGAACACCCTGCAAGTGAGGGGCGAACTATGATGAACTATGTACCGTAGCGACCGTAGCAAACAATTCTCTCATACCGTCTCATACTCCTTTGCGGCTGGTCTCCTCGGCAACTAGGCAACTCCCCTCTCAGTCATTCCTTGAAACCGTGCTTTCAGCAAAGAGCAGCTTTCTGTCAAGGAGAAACCGCTGTACTTTACGATTTTGACGAGTGTCATAATCACAATTATCTCTGTGACCAGAAATTGGAAGCGGCATGCCTTTAGGCTGCACTTCGTTTTTCACAACACGACAATCCCTAACATTGGTCCACCGTACTTGTCTCCGGCTCTTTTGGACGTTCGGCTGATGTGGACATCACGACGTCGCCAACACGTGACTTCCAGAGGATGAGTCCCATTGACGGGTACCCAAGGGCAACGCCCCGCGACGCCCGGCCTGTTGCATGGTGTCATAGTAGATGTAATTCCCCGGATGCATCTCGGTCACTTCTGACGGGAACTGGTTCGGAGGGTTGGAGCAGGTGGGCGTCGAGCCCACACCCACAATGGGCACCTGCAGAAGGGTTTCACATCGGGAATGGACCCCCTTCACGGGCCAAAGCATCTCCCAAAAGATGCTAATGTTGGATCCTGATTAGTAAAGGGCCCCCCCCCCTCCCCCCCTCCCTCAAACAAAGAGGGGACCTTCTATAATAAACTACCACCAAATCTGGATTCCTGTGAGGATTCCTTTTGTAATTAATTGTAGTATTCATTTTCCTTTTTCATAGACTGTATATCAGCAAATGAATCATAATCATTGGCCTCAAGAGCTAAGTAAAGGAAGATTCCATGAGCAGGTTTTTTTTTCCAGTGGAAAAAACTTTTCACAATTGAGAACCACTAAAACAAATCCATTATTGACGATCAGGTGCCTTCCTGGTCTACTACCTTGAAAATTTGTTTAGGAGCAATGTTTTGTAAAGGGTTTAATTAGGAATTGGTGGTTTTGGAAAGCTGTCAGTTTTGAAGAAACCTAGAGAAACCTATATCAGCTAATAAATCCTAATCATTGGCCTCAGGAGCTAAGTAAAGGAAGATTCCATGAGCAGTTTTTGTCCAGTGGAAAAACCTTTTCACAATTGAGAACCACTAACACAAATCTATTATTGATGATCAGGTGCCTTCCTGGTCTACTACCTTGAACATTTGTTGAGGAGCAATGTTTTATAAAGGGTTTAATTAGGAATTGGTGGTTTTGGAAAGCTGTCAGTTTTGAAGAAACCTAGAGAAACCTATATCAGCTAATGAATCATAATCATTGGCCTCAGAAGGGATTCAATCCCAAAAAATATTTAAGCAGTATTCAGGACCACTTTTTTCAAACATGGGGTCTGGAAAAAGTTTGGAAACATTTATTGCGGACCGGTTTACTAATCGTCGTCCAACATTAAAGTGGTCCTGACTTCATTCCTCCAGACACATGGTGAACTCGGCTCCTCACCTCTATGGCATGCCAGGCCTCTTGCTTACCAGGGATGGGTTTGGAATCACAACCTTTGCAAAGCCGATTGGGTCAACTGTGACAACAAACATCTCACACATTCTCACACTCGGTGCGTTGTAGCTTCATTCTCGTTCCATTCTTCCTTCCGCTCTGCTTGTCAGGGCGGTACATGGGGGGGTACACTTGAAACACCGTAGTAATTAATTAGTATAGGCGTTGCATGGCAAAGCTCATCGCTCCCTGCCGTCCACTGTCCATGTCGTCGACCGAGCCTCCAAGCAGTACGGCTTCCCCCGCAGCGTCCGTGCGAAGGCGGCGACGGCCTGGGGGTGAACCCAGGATCGTCGAAGCGCCACAAGAGACCAAACACATCGTTGGACTTCCACGAGGTGTATAGACACCCCCCATTCACCTCATGAAGGGTGGGCTATGAATGGACACCTGGAATCCATGCTGGTGGTTGGTGCATTTTTTCTGATATCTGTCTGACATCAATTGTCAATCCATGATTCATGCTCCCAAGCTGCTCCAAGTCGCCCCACCTTCTTCACCGCGCTTTCCATGAACACATCTGGAGGTCTGCAAGTGATTCTTTTGGAATTTTGATTTGAGATAGAACCTTCCTTGGCAAAAACGCTGGGAAATTCGAGTGGCGAATCCAATCAATCCCTTCCAGCCCACACTGTAGACGTGGAAGCCCACCCATATATGGGTGTGTATTGGGATACGGAGACCTACCAGTTCGACCCCGTGGCAGAACGGAAATATGGGAAATAGACCAGTCTACCCAGGCAGGGCCAGGGGGTCTCCGTTACACACCCATACCATAGAACCTCTTCTTTTCGGGCAAACATCTTCTATACCTACTCTATGTGTGGAGCCAGGTGCCTTGGTCCGTAGCTCAATGAACTTGAAGGCCGCGCGGGCACGCGGGCTCAGCTGGTCGCTGTGGAACACAGCTTCTTCCACCCCGCCTCGGCCTCCTGCTGCGCCACCGCGCGGACCGCCTCGATCCCCTGCGACCGATACGCCGCGGAAGGTTGCAAGGACAGGGCGGTGGATACGTCGTCGTCATGCTCGATAGAAACAAGCTTCCAACACCATGAACACACTCAACATAGTCTGTAGATATCTATAGTCTATAGATGTCTATAGTTTGTTGGTCAAATTCGGGGATTTGAGGCCCAAGATGGATTTTGAAACCACTCAGGCAGTTGGCCCGCCGGGCATTCTAGTGATTCAACATGCTTTCATCTCATCCCAGGCCACATCTTTTGCAGCTGTCAACCCAACCGCTCTGGGCGCCCTTAGCCGGTCCCCGCAGCACACCTGGGAAGCATCATAGGAGTGGCCTGAGGCAGATCTGCGGCGAGCTCGTGCGGAGCTCATGCGGAGCTCACCGTGGTGGATGGAACTCCTTGACCCAAACAACGTCCGAAGACGACCGGGGGATGATACTGGTGGATCATGTATAATAGTTGTTGCTTTTGATATACCTTGGGTTAATAGCCAAATACATATTCTGTTAGTCGACGGATTCGTTGGAAAACGTCAGTCGAATAACTTGCAATTGAGATAACCTGTCCTGTCAGTTCCTCGAAAAGGGTGCCCACCAAATTACGCCGCAGGAGGGTAACTATGGGAAGAATGTGGTTTAATCATGTTTTATTATTAAATGATATAGCCGGAAATGCCATCAGTACCTAATCAGCGTACCTGTGGACAATTCTGTTGCGTCCGAGCACGCCTTACGCAAGCGTTCTGAAGTGAGCTGGGTCTTTGTTGACAATTTTGATTCGTTGATATTCTTTGGCACGTCTGAGACATCGTTTTTCTTGTACAGCAGCTGTTGCTGAACCTTTTGTTCCACTCACCAGTCCTTTGCTTTGAGACACCCCATCCACAGCCAATCAGCTCTAAGAACTCTGGCAACTCCACGGCCTCGGAGGCCTACTGAACCTGGTTTTCCGCGTGACCTCTGCCACCCGGACCAGCCCAGCGGTAGGAGCAAAACCAACTGTCAAAATCACCCATGTGTGCGCCAGAATTAGACACACAAAGAGCTCCGAGGCAGGCATTGGCAGCTGTACGGTCTGGCCGGTAGCCTAGGTCCTTCAAAGTCTTAAAAAGAAAAAAACATGTTCATCCCCCAAAGAAAGTCGTTCAATAAACTCACCTGGCACCTGGCACCATACTCCCCCCATTCCCGCCACGGGCGCCCATTCTTTTGCAACAAAAAGAACACCTGCACCCTTCAAAGTATCCTAGCAGAAGGGACATGACTCATGACCCTATTAAAGAAAAAAAACAGGTAAGATAGATCTATCTATACCCATTTTCGGAGGTACTTTGAGACCTTTGACACAACATGACACAACCCAACACAACACTCCATGTGTTTTTTGGTTCCCTCACCGGACTCAGTCCGTTTCTTCGCGGTGGCACCAAGCAAAACGTGAGCGCCTCCATGGGTGTAAAGCCCGGCCAGTCGCGTCCCCTTCGACGACGCCAAGCGCTGAGCCAGTTGCACACTCGTCGGGTCCTTCACGTCGACGCCTGGGTGGCGACCCCAACGGAGAGGGTGGCGGACCGGTGGTGACCACCGACACCGTTCGAGGTGTCTATACATAGCCTCTTAGTGGTTATAGGTGGTATCCTATAAACCACCGGACTTGGAAGGTCATGTACCATATCCTTTGGACTTTTTCGACTTTTCGATGCGCACAGTGCCTGTCGGCGCAGCGCCTTGCACAAAGGGGGTATATGTCCTTTAGGCCCATGGCTACAGGCTGGTGGATATCCCAAAAACTGGTCCAGCCGCTTCTGGCAACACAAGACCTGAGTCGTTGGGACCGTCAACGACAAGATCTGAGTACAATCAAGCCGAGGTAAGTCACGGTAAGTATGAAGCCTATGACTGTGAAGCCCAGCTATGTGCGTGGCAACACTTTCGGTACATTATAAGCTAATTATAGTATATCTACATACACGTTGGCAACACACAGGCGTTGCCAAGGACCTTTCACTCTCCCCGTTTTCCGCGCCCAGCGTCCGTCTCGGCCATAGCCACAGTCCACCATGAGAAACACGGACCAAGGCTTGTTGGCCTTCGATTGGCACAAAGCCTGGAGCAACGGAGCAGGGAGAAGACAGGACTCTCTGCTAGTCCCGAACAGCCACGTTTTTTTTTATGTGGTAGCTGAGGATGGCCATATTGAACACTTCTTGAGCAGCTTGTGGTAAATTGACTGACCTCACTTAAAAGGACCTCCAAATTCGAGGTTGGTTGGGAGGGAGATGAAGCAATCCGTTGACGGCATGCGACCGTGAATTCGACCCTTGAGGTTGGTCCAAGAGTTACACTCGATTAAGGTAAGAGAGCAGAACCACAGTTCGAGCTTCAATCCCAAAAAGAATCCCAACGATATGATTCGATTTAGTACAGCACTGGGATGCACTGGGGAAAAAAATAACCATTCTTCCAATCCACCCAGTCTCGGCTTGTGTCCCGAGTGGCTAAGAAAATACATATATCCCTCCATCTCCCACGGCTAGCACCGACATCGCCACCGACCTGTCCACACCTCGCCTCCACTGCCTGCGGATGGTCGACACACACGTGGAAGAGACATCGCTCGTGGAGCTGCGCAGCCCGCGGGAGCTTCTCCGCGGTGATGGGCACGGCGTAGCAAATGTCCTCTGGCGCCGTTCCAGCACGCCGCGACGGCGGCCGACGGTTCAATCCGCAGGTGTTGACATGGGACATGTATCCGGAAGGGTGAGGAGTTTTCGACGTGGCTTTTGGGTGGTTTTTGGGGAACAAAAAGAAGAAGATCGACGTCTTGGGCAGCGGAGAACACTGCAGCCAAGGGTTCTAAGTAAGTGATGGTGATGAATGGTGATGATGTGCTTTGAAGCAAAGCAGTTTTGCTTGTCAAATTGCATCTACTTGATATATATTAGACACTAGTTCAGCGTTCTGATGGTTTCTTCCGGTGTCTTCATGTTTTTTCCAAGACCACTGGTCAAAGGCTTCGCACCAGCTTCGCACCTTTCTCTACCCCATCGCCGGCACCTCGAAGCCGGCATCGGCGTAAAACTCCGCTTCCGCCAAGGTGGACACTGTGATGCAGCGCTTGGTGCCGTCCGTCGCAAGCACACCACCTGCTGGCGAAGGTGTTCAGGTTTTTTGAACATTTTTGCTGAGCAAATGTGGGCTGGTCATGCTTGCAATGGGCCAAAGAGAACATCAATGTTAATGCGCAAATAGCATGGCTTATGATTAAGTCTACCCACAAGCTCACGGACCCTCAAATTGCTACATGTTTGAGGTCCACAAACGGGTCGAAAGCCTAGCAAACTAAGGGCCCTGACGACTGAGCCCCCTGGGTAACAAGCAACTGAGTTCTGTCCACTTCCGTTCATGACCAAACGGTCATCCACCCTCTCTGTAGAAAAGAAACACCTCTGCCTCTCGCGGTCGCAACCTTCTGCCGCAAAGCAACCGGAGTAGCGGTCCACCGTGGTCCACTCCAACACGATGCATCGTCCGCATCGACGATCCAATACAACCCCCACCAGCTTCCAAAAGATGACCGGACATCAGCGTCAATGTCCGCCTGTTGGGTCTTCGTTTGGTACGGCATGTCATATTCTGTCATCCAAGTGTGATCTTCCGGTTTTGTGAGTCCACCTTGGATGGTTTTGTGGGTCTTCATGTGCGGCCGCAATTGACATCCCAGCTGTTTAGCCCGCTGCAGCATCCGCTCACCTCAGCCCGTGCCACGTCGTTCATGTCCGAGCCCTCCAAGAGTCCAAAGATCCATGAAAACGTTGTTTCAGTCCTTCCATTCATCATGTTTGTATATGTTTCTCCTTGTTTCAGTTCTTTGAAACACAGTCCTTCCTTTGCAACAATCAAGAACCCTTGGGGTGAACCAAGGGCTCCTTTGGATCGTTTGAGTATGGCAACTTTATTATAGGTCAGTTTCGAAACTGGAAAGAGCTAAGCTTTCTGACGGTCGGTACCTTCCCACATCGGATTTTGGTGAAAACGACTTCTGGTCCTCTTTGAGTCGAGGTGAAAACGACTTCGCCCATAACCGGCCCTGAAACCCCTCTTCGGAGCTGGGCGGCTATTGCGCTGGATCACCGACTTGTAACCGATGTAGCAGGGCGTCACCAACTCCGAAACATCCTCCGCAGCAAACGAACAGGGCATGGAATTTCCGGTAACGGATCTGTGTTGTTTCTATCTTTTTTGTTGTTTTTTTCTGGTGCCCTTGGTGTTTCATCAAGACCCCACGTAGGTCAAACACGTTGGTCGGCAAGCCGCATGGGTCGCATGGAATGCTCCTTAAAATGTCCTAAAAATCGTTCGGAAAAACCTCCCAGGAGATCCTTGGATTTGCTGGGCAACAAGTGATGAAACGACAAAGAGAAGGTTTCAAGAATTCGAGTTCGGATCACAGAGGTGGATGTTGTTTACAAACAATTTAGCAAAGTATTTAGCATACAGAACAGTCCTTACAGCAGGCCAAACCTGGAGGCTAGCCTCCCAAAGAAATGAGTTGCTGTTTTTTCGAGGTGACGGAAGTGCCAAAGGCTGGTGGGACAACCTGAACTGATTCAGATTCAGCTTAAGATAAGACTATGACACTGAGTATGACCTTTAACTTTAGACCTTGTTGGTGTCTTCACCGGGATCATTCTTTTTCAGTGGGGGGAACAGGGTTTTGATTTACACCATGCTTTGCCGCAGGAGCATACCCAAGAATTCTGAGATCAATGTACTTCAACATAGTTGAGCTACAGCCAAAACTTGCTAGGAACTCCCGTTCGCCTATAGAGTTGTAACGTTGCAACCCCTAAAATAATCCATCCTGATCATCGGTTTTCATCGGTTTGACGTTCCACGTCTTCGCGAAAAGTGCATCCGAGCGGGTCCTTGGGCGTGCTCTGGGCACCTCAGCGAACGAGCGTTTGGCGAACGCAAGCGCGACACGGAAGGAGCTCCAAAAAGCGAGGGAACAGACGGCCGCTTCACCCTAGAAGCCAACTATTACAGATGTCCTGGCACCCTGAATTGTAAGAATTCCTCATTTCCCCAAGGGAATTCGAGAGGCCATTGTGGTATAAAAGCAGATTTGATGTGAGCACTTGTTGTTTTAGGAGTCAAAAGATGCCATCGACCGACTTGACAAGGCTGACCAAGGCACTGATGCGTGGCTGCTTGCAGGGTGGCTCCATAGTGCACCATGGGAAGGGTGGGTAGCTTCAATGGCGGTCGACATGTCAACATACAAACATACATGTATACACCTTCTTTGGGGTGTCCAAAAAACTACATGTGGCTTCCATGAGACATGTCCACTCCGGTAATAGACCTCCTCCAAAACCCAGACATGGGGGAACAAAAAACACAACGATCTTCGCTCCGTCGACGTGGCCGAGCAACCGCAAGGGTCGGTCCGTGGCCGCAAGGGTTCGCTGAAGGCCCTGTTGATGTGTGGGTTGATTCATGCATTGCGTCTGGCATGTCCGGACTGTGACTGCATGCTGATTGCTGTTGATGGCGAACTTCCGAGCAGTGTGGGCCAATCCAACTGGCACGAAAGCAAGTAGGAAAGGTTCTAGTTCTAGTATGTTCTAGTTAAGACTTTGTGCCCAGCTACCGTCTATGAGTGATTGAAACAAAAAAGAAGACTATATATATATCATATAGAGGCGATTCAAGTTTAGATATCGCCTGGTTTTGGACATGTGTGTTTTCTTGTGAGGCCCTTGAGTCCAAGGCTGTTTGCACATCCTGCACATCCAATGGCGTGTCACTGTGATCGGTTTGCTCGCCTGAACATGCTGCATGTTGAAACACCTTGATTTCTCGAACGTGTCAACAAATCTCAGCCCGTACTCCCACCTGAGCGCCAAACCCGCTCTATTCTTTTGGTTCACAGCCCCATGTCTTTTCACCTCACAAGCTCATTATGTATATGATTAATGTGTGTGATGTGTTTCAGGCTGGCGCTCGCCGACCCTAATGCTTGGAGCATCAACCACCCCGTGGACCCCGTGGTTGGCCTGTAGCTTCTGTTCGGAATTGTTTCCTCCAGTCAATCCTACCAGTCATGTGCAGATCACATCCGCAAGATCTGCAGATCTCTTCCAACAGCTTAGTGGCGAACCAGATCGCAACATCACCAAAAAAACCACTTGTGTGGCGCAGATCCGTTTTTCTCCTCAAAGGCCTCTCCATCGGCCACAAAGATACGCAGCGCATGCAGCGCACTGCTGCAAGGCCTGCAAGAAGAAACTCCAAGGGATTGAGCTGCAACAACCTGGCGGGCGGTCGTTAGAGAGCAGCTGCTTGAGGATCGTTGGAATCGTTGGACCATGGAGAGCTGTTGTTTTCACCCACCTGCTTTGGAGGCCGTTGTTACAAGGCCTAGGTGGATAGGTGGGAAGAAACGCTTTCTTCTTAGAGGGAAGTCCTTTTCTGTGAGAGCTGTCTTACACGTCCATGCCTTCAGGCATGCGTGCACCTGTTTGTTTCCTCGTGACCTGTGGCACTAGCGTCGGGACCCCTTGTCGACAACAAACTGGGAAAGGCGGTGGCTGCGTGATGAAGTTGAAGCTTTGGCCTGGAAATCCTGAAGGACATGCCAAATCAGATCAAACATTCAGAGCCACTCAGCCACTCTTCAGTCGACTGGGGACCTTTGGATGGCCATGGTGCGGGAAATTCTGGAGATCAAAAGCAGCAAGCCGGCCAAAGCCGGTAAACATCTACAAAAATTATACGTAACTACGACATCAAAAGGCACAGTGGATTCATTCTTATCTTGGGACTGCATGAAGAAAAAAAAACACCGATGTGTGTATCTGTAATCCAGAAAGTACTATAGTACAACAATTTAAATATATTATGTGCGCAGCTAAAGAAGTGAACTAGATATCCAAACAATCGGTTCCTTCACAAATTAAAGAAACCATCGGTATCCGGTTTTCGCACCACGGGTCGTATCCAATTCTCGTCGGTTCGAGTGTAGCAGCCTGCGCAGCCGGCACGCCAAAAACGCCCGTCCGGTCCTCTTGGTGCTTCCTTTGAGAGGTTTTGCATCTCCACCGAGAATAGCGTGAAGCCAAAGCCCTGGAAGCGAAGGCGTAAACTGCCTTCCAACAAGCCTGCTTCCACGACCTGGCGGCCATGGATGCCACGGGTCCCACCTTCTCCCAACCCCCCAACATCCTACCCAGACACGACCTGTCGACTGCAGTTTGCTGACATTGACCTCTGAAACCATCTCAATGTAGGTATATATGCCATACATGGAGGGTCAGGGATCTAGGAGATCCACATACCGTATACCTTAGTTGAGAAGGTGATTAGCGACTCTTTGATGGCACCGGCGCCAAGGTCGGAACCTTAGGACTTAAGATCTGTTCTGAAATGGCACCGTGGCCGTGGTATTCATCGGTCCCACCTCCTCTCCCAATGACTCGACCCAAACGAAGACGGGTTGCTTTCGCGGCACTTGGACACTGTGGGAAAACGTGAACATGTGTCATGTTGAAAACACACGTACTTTTGCATCAAAAGAAGACATGTTCATCATGAGATAATTGTTTGAGGCATTGAATCATTTAACAGTTTCAATTGAACATTAATGTTCAAGTGAACATCTTCATCAAAGCTAATCATCTGATAATCGTGATAAGATCAGATCCACATAATTTTTTAAACATCTTCAAAGACGTACATGTCTTCCAATTTAGGACAAGCGCTCGCCTCACGAGTTTCATCGATTACGTCTATGCAAGCCTCGACGCAAGCTGCTTCCGAGAGTACCCAGATTTGGAACAAGATGCTTGTACCTTGAAATAAACCCAAAGAATGGGTGATGTATGAAGTGGTCATCACCCAGCACCAAGGTGTACCCTCAGGATGATTGAAACATCGAATCACTATTCTTTATTAATCAAAATCAATCCACCTCAAATGATGAGTTGCTAATTGCTCCATCTCGCTCTATTTTGAGTGCAAAATACCAAGTGCCATCGTCTTGGGTAAAAGACCCAAGAAGAGAATCCAAAAAAAAACAGAAAAAAAACTCACGAATTGGTCAACGGAACGCGTCACCTCCGGATATTCGGCAACATGTCCCGCGGAGGACCTCTCCGCGAGCTCCCGGAGTCAAGACGCGGCCACCGATGCGACGCAAAGGTCCGCAGTAGAAGAAGGTCTCACCCACGTCACAGCCCGCCGGCAACGGCCTCGGCAGTTCACGTGTTTCTCCGCCGGCAGTTCACGTGTTCCCCCGTGCCTTAAGGAGACTATAGAAGGCATATAGGCCAAAAAACACGTATCTTTTGGTCAAGAAAAACTGGAAAGAAGCTCACTCAAAAGACTTCCTCCACGCGCTCATCCTTTTCTCTGGCAAGCTGTTTTCGCCTGCGCCTCAAAGAAACACTGCTCTTGCGTTTCTTTCATGTCTGGGCAGCGAGCACAGGCTATAGTGCCATGCTGCACCAAAAATGCATCCCAATAGGGCTCACGTACAAACACTTGGGCAAATCACACTCTTCTTCTAAAAGTTGTTGCCTCGGGCAAACAGTCTCCTTCACTATAAGATCTCATGCCAGTTGCTTGTTCCTGATGGCCTATGCCGGTTCCTGCTTTTTTGAACACCGCTCCTCCTGGTTGAAGCGAGCTCGCTCTGGGATGCTGTGCTGCGTGCCGCCTTCGCCTGGAGAAGCAACTGAGCGTTGTAATCGTTGTAATCCGTTGTTACCAGCGACCTTGGCCACAGACTTCAGGTCTTCTCCAGCTACGTCTGGTGCCCAAACAGCTGCCGTCGTTTCAGAAGCGTCGGCCAAGGTCGGCTTCCACGGATTGGCGGAGGACGGCGCATGAACAACGGAGGTGGACGACTCAGGTGAGGTAGACGACGAAATGGCGCCTGAAGGCCCACCGAGAGGGAGACTTCAAAACGAACCTCTCTGGAAGGTTCGGGAAATAGACGAGTCTACCCAGCCAGGGCCAGGGATGCCAAGAGGTCCCGCCTTTTTGTAAAACACACCTCAGTGCGAACCGGATGCCACGGTGAAGAAGGCCAAAGCGGCAGCGCAGCATGGCGCCGTTGGGCGGTGGCATATCTGCTCACACCACACCGGAAAACCATGTAGCAAGGTTCTTCTTGCGCCTTGTCATGGCGGGTGGATGTGTGTTGGCATCGATCTTCCGCCGAAATCTGAAGCAAAGATCGATCACGACCTGAGCGTTTTTGAGCCGAAACAGGCATCTCACCTCATCTCACCTGACCGAAGCAGGGGGCCTTCGAAAACCAGCTGCACCCCCCCGGAGCTTGCTCCGGTCGGAGTCGGAGACCGCGCGAGCTGGCTGGGCCCAGAAAGAGCGTGAGTTGCTTTGCTGACCCTTCTCTCCGACTTGCGGAGATATGGCAGGCCCATAGCCCTTGCAAAAAGAACAGCAACAATTGAGAGTTTAGGATCTCTGAGCCACACCGAAGAGAAATGTACCAGGACCATCCGTGGGTGTCCTGGCATATCCGTTGGTGGTGGGATGGGGTAGTTTCTTGTTGGAGACGCCAGACGGTTGGTCCAGGTACCAGTTACTCCCCAGAAAATATGGAACCTAAAAGCCACTGGTTTGCGGAGGAAGCTAGTCTTCCACAGGTCCATTTTCAGGTTCCCTGCTAATTTTGCCGGGTATAAGGTGTTGTGTTGTGCTGTGTGTGTGAAAGAACACAGGATACCACAGCTGGAACCATCTCTCTCTTGCTCTTCAGGCGGCTTTTCCATCCGAAACCCTGCGGCGTTTCGCCCAAAACAACATACATGCCGGAGAAACTCAAGTATACAGCCCTATACTCCTAGTAAATCAAGTAAGGCCGGGACAGGTTTCCACCGACTCCACGTCGCACCGGGGCAAGGGCACCACCGGACCGGTCGGCAGCGACCGGACCGGATGGGATGGCCAGGGAGGCCCGGAAGACCATTGGAAGGTTGAACTCACCTCCAAAACCCATTGGGAGATACCTTGACCGACCTTGACCCGATGGGTGTTCCATACATCGCGCCTTTTTTTTGTTCTTTACACATACGCTAAGAATTAAGCACGTTGCTCATGACCAGCGCTTGACTGGCCCGAACAACTCACTACACAAATCCGGCTTGACAAAAGGTGAAACGCGACCCAAGAAACCTGTTTTTGATGCAGGGAAGTCTGGTTTTGTAGTAGAATAACTTTCAAATGCTCATCAATTCATCAATTCTCTCAAAAACGTCTTCTTCCCCATACACACTGCATCTCCCCCGCCGGTGGCCAAGTGACACGGCATTGGGTGGTGAGCGGGACAAGTGCAGTCGATGCACTACGAGGCTTGTGTTCGCCTCCGTCGTGTGGTGTGTGGAACTTCAAGACCATCAAAAACCCAGAACTTCATTCACGACTTCTTCTACCCCAGCACGACCGGCAAGGTTTTGCGTCATGTGGACTGTTGAGGAGTTGGGTTTCCATAGGTGTCCTTCTTCCCGAAGTGCCCATTGCGCAAGATGGGTGAGACGGGTGAAGACCCTTCGGTGTCCAGAAGTGGAGAAGAGCGTTAAGACCATCGACAAGGATGAGCGAAGGGGTGGTCAGCAAGACCAGCCAGTCTGCAACAAGAGAAATGCATGTCTGCCCAGGTGCAAATACATGATGCGTGTTCTTTTTCCCGAAGGTTCTGAACCTGCTGAATCCAATGAATAATTGAACTGAGAGTTCTTGTGGTGGCACAGTTGGTACAAGCAAAACCTCAACCTGCACTGGAACATGCAACCTTTTGGTGCAAACAGGAACAGGCTTGGTATACATCTCCCAAAACAACGGGCACAGCTATGCACAGCTCTCTCCCGAAAACGGGCGAACGCCCAGTCTCCAGGGATGTTGACATTTGAGGACATCTATAGGGACTCCCAAGGATAGCGAGCAATAGACAATCGGATGTGCCCCATTCAAACTGACTGGAGAATAAGACACAGTAATTCCAAGATCATGTTGTATAGACCAGTCTTGTGTTGCTTTCAGTGGGCCGAAACGAAACTGCCCGCCCAGACGCCGCCAGCACGGCCGCAGGCCAAGCGCGCAGAAAAACCGCCTGCGGGAAGAAGACCAGCGTGTAATCGCGATGCGAATTGCTTCCTCCTCGGAGGGTGCACACGGCTCCACGCTCCACAAGACTATTGGAAGCCATGCTGGGGCCACAGTAGAAGAGCCTCAGACGGTGGCGGGTGAAGTTCAAAGACTCAAAGACCGAGTTGGAAGAATGCACACAGCTGTTGAATGACAAATCATATTCACAAGCCTGTTCGGTGTGTGGTATTGATCTGTCTAGAGATCGTTTTCTTGTAGATCACTTTTCAGCGGTTTACTGTATACATGTTGTACCGCCAACTGGATGACACCAGAGAGACACCTGTGACGGTGTGAGGTTCTGGGGTTGACCAGCGTCAAGTTTACATGGCACCAGAACCGATCTTTGTGAGCAAATCATGTCAAGCAATGAAGAAGACACCTAAGGAGGATCAGAAGAGGGTCTTGTATGAAGACAACATCCGAAAGCACTCTTGTAGGAGTGTCATGTACTTAAGTAGGAGTGTCATAAGAACATCCCTCAAGTAGGAGGGTCTTGTCATGTCTAAGTCTTGTACTTACAGCCCAGGCGAGCGCTCTCCACTTCCGGCGTTCAGCAATCGTTTCACACCAGGGCGAGGCAACATCTTCCAGGTGCAAAGCATTCATAACCTCGTCCTGAAAGATCTTCTGCGAGTATGTGAACACATGTGAACACCCCTTTCCTATTCATACCTTGTAGACTGTTTGTAAGGAAATCCAAGAGGCAATGAAGTTCCTCTTCTGTAAAGCCTTGAAATGCCCAAGAGTTTACTGCGACCCAAACTAGCGAACTGTCTAGTTTTGGACTTCTCCTTCCATTTTGGGCCTCAACCAGCTTCGCTTCGCTGTGAGAAATCGCGAAATCGCATGCCACAAATCCGCGAAATCCAAGGAGCTCATCGCCTTCCTGAAGTTCCTCCTTCTTGACCCAGGTCACTTCCACTTGGTCGCTGAGCTGCATCAAAGGCCGGCTCAGCAAGTCCTCGGAATTCTCATGAGCTCGTTCCTCGTCGTTTCACCGCGGGCCATTGCGTGGATGAAATCTGGTCTGACCTTCTGGTGGTTTGGCTCCCCAGTGACACCTGGTGTCTAAAGTACTTTCGTATGAATGCATGCATATTCAGATCATGACAAATTGCAACAAACTTAATCTATGTTTTGTTGGATAATTAGCGCACTCGTGCTGGGTATGTTGGCAACGCCCTGTGACAAAAGAGCATATCAAGACATTGGGTATCCTCAAAGCACCAGATTCTGTTCTTGAGACATCTTTACACCAAAGTGGGATGCATCAGCACTGGACAAAAACCACCTCCCTTTTACGCCACCTAAACTGGACTTCTCGCCACGTCCCCTTCCCCCGCTCGGTTTGTTCGCGCGGAACGGCGCCCGGTGGCGCCTTCCAGGTCTCGGCGCCGCAGCACAGGTGATCCGCGCGCGTGACGTGGCACTGGGCGGCCTGGCCGATCGTCCCCTTCAACTGCTGTAGCGTGATCTCCTCGCGCTGGACGCCGGGACCGAGACGGCCGGACGTCGAGGCCGGACGGACGTCCTGTCCAACCGAGAGCGAACCGCGGGGGAACGGAACGAACACAAGAGCGGCAGGGGGGTCTCCAAACGCGGTTGAGTTGGCGCGTTGAAAGCGAAGGGGTTTTTTTCTCCAAGATCGGAGAATCGGAAGAATCTGGGCGAGAATGGATGTAGCTGGATGTGCCTGGGAACCTTTTTGACGGTCCTTGTGCTGCAAATAGATAACATATCTTGTTGACTCAAAGCTGGAACCACTGCCATGGATCACGTTTAGGAATGTGGGTTCTTCGGGCCTGGGGCAACGCGGAAGCACCGATCTTCTGAGAGTCAGCATGTGTCATGTCATTGTCATGTCTGCGTCTTCTTATTCATCCTTCGCCATCGTGAGATGTTTTTCCTAACCTGCTCCATGCTTAGCTGAGCTGCTTCATGCAGGATGTGTGCTGTTCCACCAGAAAAAGCAGGCATCTCTCTCTCTCTCTCCTGTGGAACGCGGACTTGGCACAGCACCTCACCGCCCAAGGACCAGACTGTGACCAGCACCGTTGGCACATCGCTCATGGGAAGGCTCGACCGGTCGGAACGGGATCAACGGAGCGACCTGTCCGGGACGTCCATCGTGTCACCGCCGAAGGGTTCAGGGACTGCTCCTATTTACGGATCACCTACCTCTTTAGGAACTATATAAGTGACCTCATTCTAGGATCTCAAGTTCGGTCACTTTGAAGGTCCTGGTATATAAGGACCATGTTTAAAGCAATAGACTCCCAGAGTGTTGATGGTGAACCTGTGATGATGACTCGGTGTTGATGATGTGGTCATGGTGCTCCACTGGTCATGCACTCCTTGCCCCTTTGGTCAAATGTGCCAGCTTAGCTCGTAGCAGTCAAGTTTCCAAACTTGGCTATTTTCTGACCAACGCCATGGTCTATGGGAGTCAATGGTTTCAAAACAGCCTGGTCTTGATGAACGCGTCAGCCAATCAGGTGTATAGGTTCTGATCATTTGTCAATGTCGGTCCAGTTTTCGTTTGACAAAACCGGTCAACATCCCCATGTCTACAAGTATTTGCCTAAAGCCCGGCTAAGATCCAGCCATGCAATCGCAAGATGTTGCTTCGCAGCTGGAGCCTTGCTAGTGGCACATGCAAGTGACTGCCAGTGGTTGGAGAGATCAAGAGTCATCGTCACTCATGATCATCTCAGAAATGTTGTTTGATTGTTTTTTTTCCGGATTTGCACAGCATCGCCGTCGAGCTCGGACAACTACCAAAGCATGCTCTGCTTGGCAGAGAACGTGCGTGCGAACTTGGTCGACTAAGTCAAAGAGAAAGATTGACTCCCGGAACCTCTGACTGCACCACAGATGATTGTGGCCCCGGTGTATGAAAGCTGCTGATGTTGATGAAGCATGAAATCGATTGAGATACAGTCCTTGATGCAAGTTTCATGCATCTTCGGGAAGGGGCTACAGTATCAAAACCGTCTTCCATGATTCGTCAGTTTCATCTTTCCGACGTCCAGGAGGTCACTAATCAGAGTAAGTTGCTGCATAACCCGAGGTCCAGCAGGACGTCCACGGGTTGTTTGCTCAAGTGTTGCTGATGTACCCGGCCTCCCGGGTCAAGTCACCTCGCGGTGACGGAGAAACCCGACCAACCACAGAGCGTCGAGACGCGCGCAGTCAGCACCGGTGCGAAGGGTGGAGGAGAAGGGTCGAAAGCGAATCCCACCAATGATCTGCAGAAGCTTTCTGAATTAGGATCAGTGCTGGATCGGATGGTATAGTCAGCTTTCTATACAGAAAGAAAATACATTGGGAGGCTTGTGATTGCTTGCATGGATGTTGTATCACCACCATCTTTGTGTCCCAAAAAGTATTCAAGCGCATCGAAATCGTTGGATTGCTGGCCATTTGGTCAAGACATGTTGTCTTCCAAAACATTTACACACTGGCATGGAAGTGGAAAGCATCCGGAACACTAAAGTACACTAAAGTACTCTCGACACATGAGAACATGAACCATATATAAAAGAATCGCCCGCCTATATAATTCTGGTATAGTTCCACGTGTGCCTTTTCCAGTGATCCCGCACTTCCGAGTACGGACCGAGTACGCTGTCGTCTTCCGAGGTACGCGGGACCTGTCTCTCTACCTTCGACCCTGCCAGGGCACTGGGGGAGGCGAGACCCTCGGTCCCATCCTTCCACGTGCCCTTTTCGTTGGGCTCCTGTCTTCGGGTCCGACAGCGTCTCCACCCGGTCGTCGGGTTCCGACGGTTCGGGGCACGACGGTGACCACACGGACGAAGGATGAGAGGAAGCGGGTGGGAGGCTCCAGGCCGGTTGGGACACACGGAACACGGACGGAAATGGATGTCACACGCGGAAATGATGCCATCGATCGCATCTGTATAGATCTACCCTGGGATCTACCCTGAAACTCCAACAAATCATCGCTTCGCTTACCTCCATGATTGCCAAAAACGCACCCGCCTGTACAAAGGTATACAAAGGTACTTGAATCAGTGGCAGTGTGGAAACACCATCTTCCACCCCCCAAACAAACATGACGTTCCCACCTAAAAGAACCGAAGTTTCGCTCTTTCCATACCGAGCAAAGACCTCTTTCGGGCGCCCAAAAAAAGGGACTCGTCCTTGCATGTGGATGTTGTTCGTGTTTGGTGTCTGTTGCCTTCAGATGTGGAAGTGGATGATGGAAATCGATGTTTCATCTGGCACCCCACGAAAAGGGTCGCTTTCTTCAAGAGGCCCGGCTCTCCGGTCTCATCCCTCCTCGTCCAGAAAATCCTCTAAAGATTCCTCCGGTCGAGGAAGGACAAAGGGGTGTGAGTTTGGGTGAAGTTCACCAAGGCGCTGGAAATTGAAGGAGGGTGATGGTAGGGAATCCCCCAAAGAGGTTATACACATGTACATAAAAGCAAAACCAAGTAAAACTAAACACATAGTAAAACAAGTAACCTCCTTTGGGCACCAAACATTCCTGAAGCCTCGCGAAACCCAAGCATGATTGGGGAGGATGGGAAGGTTTTAAACACAAACATGGGACCAAAACTATCTGAAAGGTCCAAGAAAGAAAAGGTTGACCCAGATTTTGCCCACCCACTGCTGTTTTTGTAAGTAGGTCAGCTAAGAAACTCGAGATCTGTCCAAAACCCCTGATGACCTGAATCGTCTCTGACCTGAATACTGACAAATGTGTTGATGGAACGTGTCAGGATCTCAATTTGCAGATTTTCAGAAGTATCTATGAAGTATCTACACCAGCTGTTTCTTGTTGGTGTCCCCTGGCTGGACTACCCTACATAGGTCTCCAACCAGGACCATTCCACTTACCTTTGAATTGCCGCTATATAGGTACTTGATGACTTCATGACAGCTTTGTAGAGTCGAAGTTGATGACCTTATATAACCTTCTACTTCAAAAGGAGTTTCAACTTGAGTCGCATATCCAGCACCCAAACACGGCGACCCAAGAAAAACATATGACACAGCGTCCCTCGGACACTCGCATTCCTTCCTCCTTGTATCCGCTCCTCCCTCCGCCGCCGCCGAATGCGGCCGCCGGATGCCACCGAAGCGTCCAAGGGCTCCGCAGTGTCCACCGCGGTGTCCAACACGGAGATCTCCTCGTCCGGCTGCGTCCCGGTCACCGTGATGGCGCCAGCCGCCGTCATCTGCGAGAGGGCGGCGGGAGGAGGCGCGTGGGGCACGGGGTTGGGAGGAAGGACGGTCCTGGATGAGGAAAAAGAACATGGAACAGATGATGTTCCATTTCCAAACAAGATCCATAGAAATCCATTGGAGCAATTTTTGGGGAGGCTAGAAATTGGTGAAAGGCATGCAAATGGATGCATGCAGACATGCAGATGCATGCAGTACATTCTGAGTAAGGGGTGCGGTCAAGAGTGGCACCCCTTGGTGTTCATGTGCTGAAAAAACAGAAGACTTGAAACATTCACCACTGTAAATGGAAGTGGTTGAAGCTCGAGACTTCCCCATACGTAGATAGATAGATAGATAGATAGATAGGTAGATAGATACGTAGATAGATAGATAGATGGATAGATAGAACATGATAGATAGATAGATAGATAGATGGATAGATAGATAGATAGAAAATGATAGATAGATAGAAATAGATAGATAGATAGATAGAAATAGATAGATTGATAGATAGAAATAGATAGATAGATAGATAGATAGAAATAGATAGATAGATAGAAATAGATAGATAGATAGATAGATAGATAGTTATAGATAGATATAGATAGATATAGAAAGATATAGATAGATAGATATAGATAGATAGATAATGATAGATAGATAATGATAGATAGATAATGATAGCTAGATAATGATAGATAGATAATGATAGATAGATAGATAGATAGATAGATAGATAGATAGATAGATAGATAGATAGATAATGATCAACAGGTAGTCAGGGTTGAAGGCACACAAAGTCCCAACCACTATGGCTTGACCGATCGGCACGACCGGATCCCGCAAGAAGCGGGGGTGAGGGAGGCGCAGCCACAAGGCTCTTTTTAGCTCGAGCAGCCCGCCGCTGCGGGTCATGAGTATGTGCATATCAAATGCCCTTCAAGTGTATGGAAACACTTCACATTGGGCAAAAGTAGACAAAAAAAAAGGAAGGACCGGAGAATTTCATCTCCCACAGTCCTTGCAAATCCTCCACCGTTTGGCGTGCTTGCTCACACCCAGGTGGCCACAATTGATTCGAAGGTGCGCGCATGCACCTGTCGGGGTCGTGAAGACCTCTTCCGGCATGTGGCTGTAGGTCGCTAGTCCATTCTCCTTCTTCTCGCGCTTTTGCAGAAGCGCTGACAGGTAGGAGACTTTCCTCTCCAATTCTTTCACCTGTGCCTGTAGGCTTTCATTCTTCTCCACCAGCTCGTTCACAATGTTGCCCATCACATCATCCTCCTCGCCGTGATCAATCGGCTCCAACTCCGGCACCGGTTCCTCTTCGCTCTCATCGGCCGGCTCGGCCTTCTTCTTCTTCTTTGGCTTGCACTTCCAAGCCAACATGAAGATCGCCAGGATCATCAGCATGATCATCAGAATCGTCGCCAGGTCAAAGAGGTCGACGTTGATGGAGACATGCTCAATGTCGGTCTTGCATTGATCTTCCCTGGCATTGGCACCGATGATTTGGGATGTCATCACCATTCCAATGAGGGCCTCTGCCACCTTTGAAGATGTTCTCCTTGTCTCTTGAACTGTCTTCTGGCGCTCCTCCTGACTCTTTTTCTTTGCGGCTTGGTAGGACTCGTCGGCGACCAGCTGGATGTAGTGTCCCTTGTACCTCTCCGTGAAGGCCTGACGGGCACTGATCTTCGTCAATCCATCAGCTAGCTGCCGCTCTGATGAGACCCATCGCCAGCTGCAATTTAGGTCTCTCAATGTCTCCTTTATCACAAGCCCTTCAATGGCAACTCTTTTGTCTGTTGCCTGTTGGATGGTCTCCCTATAGACTGCATCATAGAGGGCCTTGCAGTCCGTCACCATGGCGCTCACGCCTGTCAATTGATCCTTGATGTTCTTGAGGTCGCAGTCTGGCTTCTTCAGTGCTTCGAGGAAGGTCTTGGCCATGAGCAACTCTTCCAATGCCGTAGCTGTTGCTTGGCATTCAGCACCTAAGCTGCTCCTGCACACACGGGGCAACTTGAAGGATCTCCAGGCCACGGTGCTCGCCGGGACCTTGATGCCATTGTGAACGGCTTTGTCGCAGGCCATGATGATGAATCCTCCTTGTGATGATCCATCCCTTCGGGTTCCGAAGCCTGCGTCCGCGTAGCATACCAGGGTCATGTTCTCCAGGCTGTTGATGGTGCCCTTGCCCTCGTCAATCTCTTTCGCCAGAAACTTGATCGTCACATCTCCTTGGCTCTTACCAAACCTCAGGGTCTTGTTCAACTCGTTGATGTCCTGCACTGTACCTTTCGGGACTGCACCAGCTTGCAGTGACACTGATGCTGCCAGCATGGGCATACCCTGTGAGCTTGGCCATTGTAGAGCTCCAATGAGTGCACGATATTTTCCTGTTTCACTTGGGCTCATCTCATCGCTGGGCTTTCGTCCCTTGTTCACGGTGATCGGGCACAGCTTCCTCATGTAGTCGTGGTAGGAGACTTCGATGCCATACTTGGTCTTATAGATCTGTCCACCACAGTACTTGAGGGGCTGCTCCATGCTCAGGCGTTCCCACTTGCCAAAGTTGAAATCGCTTTGGAGGTGTTGGATCGCCTTCTTATACTTGTTGTTGTTGGGATCACCTGTGATCAGGATGTCGTCCACGTGGATCACCAGCATTCCGATCAGGATTGCCTTGCCCTTCACCTTCTCATACATCATAAAACAGCACTGGTCAAGGGGGTGATTCTTCCATCCACGGGATGTCAGCCGGCTTGAAGCTTCTCGATACCACATCAGTGGTGCGTCAGCGAGGCCGTATGCTGACTTCTTCAGCTTCATGTAGATGTGTCCTTCAGGTCCAATCTGATCGCCTCCAATCAACGGATTGCAGTCCTTCGGCAGCTTCACGATGATCACTCTGTCGAACCCGCTGCCAGACAGAAAGGCTGCCTTCACATCTCCGCAAATCAGCTCCCAACGGTTCCAGTTGGTGACGCTCAGCAGAAACAATCTTGCCAAGCGGCTTGTTGTTGGAGCCGCAGTCTTGATGTTCAGGAGGTCGGGATCTTCAAAACCTCTGAGGACGAGTCTCGCCTTCGCCTTGTAACGAGGTGGTTCTTCTGGCTTGTCCTCGTTGAGTCGTTTCCAGGTCAGCACCCATCTCGCGGTAATCACTCGATGGGTATTCACAGCTTTCTGGCTCTCCTGGTCTGTGGCAAACTCCCAGACCATGTTCTGAAAATATTGTTCCAGCTCTGTGCACTTTCCATTCACGAACTCCGCCTGCTCATCGGGTGTCAGGTTCCTCATGTTGACCTCTCCCTTGCGCAGGTTCTGCATCACATAGATCTCATCGAGCTCAAAGGATCCATCCACCAGCTTCCATCCTTCTGGCAGCTGTGCGCCCTCATTCGCCACCACGAAGACCTCGTCAATCACCAGTTCATCATCTGTTGGAACGGGGATAGCTTCTGGTGACACGGCTTCAGCTGTCGGTGATTCTGGTCCACGAGGATTCTTTGCTGGTCGTTCTTCAGCAAGGTCATGATCCTTTCTCTTTGGAGAGCTCTCAGCTTGTCGCTCCTGCTCTGGCTCAGCAGGTGCGGCTGTAGGAGCATCTGATGGGGGTCCATGAGGGAGTGCAGGTCCTCGTCGGGGAGATCTCTCTCGATCTTCTTGTCGTGGCCGAGGAAGAATCGCCTGCACAATTCCAGGCAAGATATTGTGCTGCATCTCTGGGTCCTGCTCCACGACATCATCTTCGTCCATTGCCTCTGGCTGATAGTCAGCCTCGAGATCATCATCCCAGTCCTGGTACTCCATGTCCTTGGGGTCGATGCCAGCACGCTTCATCTCGTCACGAAACTGGGTGGTCGATCTTGCCTTGAGTTCCTCTAGGTCTCGCATGGCTGCTGCACGGTCGATGGGCACGAAAGCTCCACTGTCTTCCACCAGTGGTCGAACTTGTTGAGGTGCACAGCGAACCAGTGAAGTTCCATGACACAACCAAAGGACTCTGGCGTCCCCATTGTCCTCAATTGCGACCACGCGTGCTGGTCCACGCCATCGTGCCTTTCTGAGGATTCCGGCTCCGGCGTTCCTCCAGTACCAGCATTGCTGACCAACCACCAAACTCTCTTTCTGCTCCTGAAACTTCTGGGTGAAAGCTCGACGAAGCTTGGCGTCTGAGTCGGCGGCAATGAAAGCCTTAGCTGCTGCAGCTCTTCTCTGTTGCACTTCTGCGAAGACACCTTGTTCATCGAGTGCATCTTGTCCTGGATTGAAGAGCTCGCCGGACAATCCATGCGCATGGGTCATCACTTTTCCAAATACCCATTGTTGTGGGCTGAATCCCTTGTGGAAGCTCAGCTGATTCACGGCATGGGGCACGTAGACTGCAGCTTCCTTGAGTGATGCCTTGTCGTGCTTGCCAACTTCATCTTGATATAGTTCCAGGCATCTTCTGATGACCTGATGCTTCCTCTCCACCACACCAAGCCAGGAGTGTTGTTCGGCAGGTTGTAGTTCCAGAGTGATTCCTCTTGAACTGGCCCACTCTCTCACATGCTTCGATGCCCAGCCTTTGGCTTCATCAATTCTCAGAATCTTCGGGATGCCAAAGTGTTTCAGCCAGCAGCGCTCCAAGCCCTTAGTGAACTCCTCTGCTTTCTCGCTGTTGAGGATCCTGATGGCGCAGTATCTGGTAGCATGGTCCACCACTGTCAACACACAACGCCTTCCCTGAGGAATCTTCTCTGCCTTCTCCTTGTCACGGCGTCGTGCTGCAGGAGTGCCCGGTGCGGGCAAGGCTGTCTTGACCACTGAGTCATCATTCAGGATCCAATGCGAGTCGACTTGGATGCGCTCGTTGAACTCTGTGCACTTCAAGGCTGAAGCAGGAGGTGGTTGCTTGGGTCCCTTGCGAGCATAACACAGGGGGCACAAGTACTTCTGAGCTGCTTCCAGAACATCGCCAGTAGCCTGCACTTCCTTCAGCATTCGGGTGAGAACCTCTGAGCCACAGTGACCGAGGTTCTTGTGCAGCCGCTGAACATATTCAACAGCTCGGCCTCCAACTTTAGCACGTAGTTCCCGATTGCTACGAATGGGCTCGGATTCAACCAGCTGTTTTTCTTCAGGCAGGTCCTTGTTGCATGCCTCGACATAGTCATCCACCACCTGAATGTCATCCTGGTTGTCCAAGTGTGCAAGGATGCTATTCACAAGAGCGGTGGCGAAGGGCTGCGTATAGTTCTCTGCAAGGGCTGTCCGTGCTCCAAGACCCAAAGCATAGCCCTCGAGATGCGTGTGCCAATGACCTCCACTGCATTCCTTCCACATGAGGTAGTGCACAATGGGACTTGTCGTTCGCAGGCATGTAGGTTTCTGAACTGGATTAATGGTTCCCGTGTCATCGGGCAGGATCAGACCATACTCGCACATGTCGATGCGGGTGTCATAGCCCTCCATCCTGCAGAAAGCTGGGGTCTGCCAGCTTGTAGCATGCCATGGGTGTTCAACCATCGCCAGGCGTCCTTCTTTTCGCTGTTTCTCATAGCTGACTGCCACGAAGGTGAGGTGTGTCTCATGATCTTCTTTCTGCTTTGCCTCCAGATTGGAGGCGTATGCAGGATTCTTTGCCTTGTTGAGCTCCTGCATTTGCGACCATAGCTTGCACATGGGGCTGTAGAGGATGGCGTCAGGCTTCTCATCTTCCTGCTTCTTGAAGAATGCTCGTCGGTGGGATGCTTGTGAGAAGTCCCAGCCATCTTCACGGGAAAATCTTGTAGCGGTGCAGTTCACCCGACGGTTGGCCGTTTTTGTCACTTTTCCTTCACCAGCGTAGACCTCCCAGATGGTGTAGGTCCTTGGTGGCATGTAATTCTCCAGGTCCTTGGCCCGGTAGATGTCCATGTCCAGCTCCTTCATAGCACTGACCGTCTCATAGTACAGCTTGTTCAGCTGTCCAGGGTGAAGCTTGTCCAATTCCTCATCGTCCAGGACATCGCGCTGCTCTCCAGTCTTCTGTGCGGGACTGGTCTCCATCTCGGTGATGTCAGGCGTTGTCTCTGGCGCTGAATTCTCCGCAATGATGCTCACTTCAGTCTCCATGAAAGCATCTGCGGGCACTTGCAAGACGGAGTGTAGTGGCACTTGCTCGAAGATGTGGGTGTCGAAATCCTCGGGCACAAAGACTTGGTCAGCCACTTTCTTCTCCTTCACCAGGTGGTAGTCCTCCACCAGGTGCACGATGAATTCGCCCTTCTGTCCCAGATTCGCCGGCTCAAACTTCAGTTCATCATCGTACGCGATGATCTTGGCACCATAATTGATGGTGATGTTGAAGCTTTCCAAAGCTGGCCTGCCCAGCAGGCATGGTGTTGAGCCTTCCATGACATACATCAGGATGTCCCTTCTTTTGTTCTTGAAGAAGGTCGGCACCAGGACACAGAGGGTCGTGGCATCGCGGTTGCCATTGCCGAAGCGCAATCCCTTCTCACACTTCCATGCAGGAATGGCTGCAATGTCGCAGCCTTTCATCAGCAGTGCCTTCATCAGCCGGCGAAGTTGCTGCATGCCAATGATGACCGAAGCAGCTCCACAGTCAAACATGGCGGTGTCATCGGGCTCCGACTCTGTTCCATCCTCATCGAAGATGTTCACCTCCTCGATGTTGGAGTCCATGACCATGTGAATCTCGCTCTCAGGATCTGCCTCAGCCTTACGCTTATTCTGAGCTGCTGGGCAGTTTGCTGCCATGTGACCAGCACGTCCACATCGAAGACATTTTATGGCTCCGAGGGCAGCTTTTCCTCGTGCTTTGGCTAATGGCCGTGGCATCTGCTTGCTCTTTCCTTTGGACTTACCCTTCTTGCCTTTTCCCTTGCCAGCACCTCCCACATAGCCCTTCTGGTCGGGGATCATGGCGACGACGGGGTAGTAGCCTCGACTGACACGAAGCTGGTTCAACTTGGATCTGGCCTCCACGTAGTTGGCCATGATGTTATCATACTCTGAGGCTGCATCCATCGCCAGTAGGATGTCATCGTCCGCCTCATGGTGGATTGGCTCATCGTCGATCCATGGTGCTTGGCTCAATGAGTCATCAGGTCCAATTTCCCATGACTCTTCATCTTCATAGTAGGCGTCATCGGGCTCGGGGTCATAGCTCCAGGCATCCTCAGACACGGTGTAGATCTCGGTGGTCGCCGTATCATTAAAAAAGTCTCGGCTCCCTGAAGCACCTTCGGGTGTCTGGTCTTGGCCGATGACAAAGTTCACCGCCTTTCTCACCGAGTCGAGGGACAGCGTTGAGGTCGTGATCGTGCTCATGATCAACTGACGTTGCTGTTGGGATAGTCCAGCACGTCGCAAGTAGTACCAGCCAATCACTTTCTCTGGGAGTTGAACTTCGTGGGCAGCAAGTCGTCGAAGCTGTCGCTCGAAGTTGGCCGTGTACTCTTGCATCGTTTCATTCCTCTTCCGCTGCATCTGGATGAAGAAGTTCTCGAAGTCTTGGGGAAGCTCAGTGATGGCGTCGTACTTGAACACAGCGTCCAACCGCGTGAGAATTTCTTTCATGCCTCTCTCGCTCTCCAAGACCTCCATGGTGAGATCCTCGCAGGCGTCCCACGCCCTGTTCTTCAGAGAGCTCATGACATTGAAGGCAGTTTCTGTCTTTCTTCCCGCAAGATCCATCTTGCGTTCATAGAGGAGCACTCTCTTGCGGTACTCTTTGTAGTCATTTGCTTTCCCACTGAACTCTGGAATGAGTTCATGCGCTTTGCCGGTGTAGGATGATGATCCACCGGTTCCATTGGCCGCAGCTGCGGCCGAAGCTCCAGAACTTGCCATAGGTGAAGTCCAGGATGAAGTGTCGAGATGTCGTGCGCTGGCCAGGGCGAAATCTTGATGTCAAAGTCCGGAATCGCTGTCGCCAGCTCCGCTACCAACAACAGGTAGTCAGGGTTGAAGGCACACAAAGTCCCAACCACTATGGCTTGACCGATCGGCACGACCGGATCCCGCAAGAAGCGGGGGTGAGGGAGGCGCAGCCACAAGGCTCTTTTTAGCTCGAGCAGCCCGCCGCTGCGGGTCATGAGTATGTGCATATCAAATGCCCTTCAAGTGTATGGAAACACTTCACAATGATAGATAATGCTAGATAAATAGATAATGATAGATAGATAGATAATGATCGTAATGATAGATAGATAGATAATGATAGATAGATAGATAGATAGATAGATAGATAGATAGATAGATAGAT
>CAXAMN010024428.1:311502-326457 GCA_963970005.1 Durusdinium trenchii | reverse complement strand
TAGATAGATAGATAGATAGATAGATAGATAGATAGATAGATAGATAGCCATACTATCCAACCTACATGGTCCAAGTACTAAGTGCTCGATTTTAAAATGTATTTTGACCGCAGAGCTGAGTATTCCCACACACATCCTCTTCAACCTTCATATTCGTTCGGAACGACAGACCTCTGCGGTCACAGAACGTCCGGAGTTCTCCACATCCTCTGCTGAGTGCTCGCCTCACCGCGAGCGACACAGAAGCCCTTCTCGTTGATGAACAAACCTTCTCTTGGCCTCGATCGATCCACTATAGAGAATGGACACCAAGAGCTCAAGTGAACAAGAGCGAAAGCTTGTGAACTAACAATCTGGATAGATCTGATGCATGCTGATGCTACATGATGCTACCTATTTCTGATAAACCATCTGAGAAAACAAGTAGTTCGTTGTTCGTTCGTTAGCTGACCATCGATGTCATCCATCGATTCCACCGCTACAAAGAAGATCGAGACAGGGAAGACAAAACGACAGAACGGTCAATCAGATCCGTTAAAAGAGCATGTAACATACACAATCACACACATGTACACCTGCACACAGCACACCAAAATGGCAGTGGGTGGGTCAACACAGCACTCCAAACCACCAAATGCAGTCAACACATGTCCTGCACAGCGACCGTATATGCGATGGTTTTATCCGTCAACCGAAGTCAACCATGCGACCAGTTGATGTTAAGAAAGACCTCGAAAAAAGAATGGTCCATGGTCCTGGTCCTGTAGACGCGTCAGTACGTCTTCAGAAGTCGTGCGCCAAAAGGCCGTCCATTCTTGAAGCTTCCGATGAAGGCTTCAAAGTTGCTGCTCTTCCAAAAGAGCCGTCCTCGGTGTAAAGATGAGACCGAGCAAAACTCACAGCCGCCATCCGGTCGAACGACGGCCTCTGCAAGGTCCTGGTGGAAATCATATATGGACCGAGTCCCGAGTCATTGGAAGACTTTCTTCATCTTTCTCCTAATCTGAGATACACAGTGACGCACAAACCCACTTCATTCAAGCACCTCAAGAATCATCCACCGAACCTCGCAGAGACGCCGAAAACACTCGCAGAACCCGCCGAACACCTTGCTTGGTCGGCCTTGTCCATGAGGAACTTCCCCCACAAAGTCTCCAATGTAGACCTTCGATGTGCGGTGCTTCTTCGGATCTGGGGGAGACCCCGGATCTGTCGCATGTCTGACAGTGTCTTGAATGAAGTTGCCTAAGAACCCGAGGACGGATCGATGGTGAGGAGCACCAAAGGTCCATGTGTTTTTTTGTATACCCAATAGACATGGGTATACGTACTGATGCTTGGTCTGTTCGTCGATGCTCCGCTCATACGGACTCCAAATGGCACTGCTCCGTAAGGAGTCAGGCTACCAGAGGTACTCCGTCACCACGCAAAATTGAAAGAACACACAATGGACAAAGGCTGTGCTTCTTACAGGTTCCGTACAACTGCGGAACACGGGTGAAATCAGCAACATGACCAATAAACATGTCTATAAAGCATAGAAATAACATAACACAAACAATAGATGAAATTAGCACGTTCCTTCCATTGTCACTTGAAGGGGGGCCCATGTTCATGGTCTTTCCGTTGGGCCCCCTGCCGGCGAACCATCCGCATCCAGCAAGGTATCTTCATACGCCTGGGCCCCGGGTGTTTGGTTTCCGCGACGCAGCTGGACGCCGCTGAGCCGGACACGTCGATTCCCGGACGGCACGTCCCGGCGGACGATGACACGGGAATGGGCGGGTGGATCCGTTTGGGCGGTGGTAGAGTTCCGTTAGATGAGGAAGAAAAGAGTCCACCTGGTTTTGTATCATGGTGGATAGAAAAACAAGGGGAATCTGTTACTTTGCTGGAAGATTCCTATCCTTCTGCACCAGAGATGTTCCAGATTCCAGACCTTTCTTGCTCCGAACTCGATAGGCTTCCTTCGACAGAATGGCTCGTGCTGCCCATGCAATCAAGTCAAGGGCGCCACTTTTCTACAAGGCTGATTGAACTTGGTGGATCAGCTAGAGAATTAACTCAACCCCTTAGACCGACATCAGTGTCCTGCAAGAGAAGCGATCCTCTCTGGGTTGTTGGTGGATTGAGATGTCCTGCTTGACTCTTCATGCAAATTCATTGTGCAGTCCGATCACGAAACCTTCAGATCTTGCTGCATGAATGCTACGCGCGCGCGAGCGCGCGCGCGTAGACGTCAATTCATGGACGATGGAACTCAATCAATCACATCACTTTAGAAACACACACACACACACATTTATAGACATCAATATCTTAAGTGATCCGCCTCAGTCCCAATTGGTGTACCCTCAGTTCCTTAGCCTCCTGGACTCTGTGTTGCGCTTTTCCACCATTTCCACCCCTCCAGGAGCTTGTGAGTTGGGAAAAAGGGACGATGAATTTTCTTTGGACTTGAACTCTGAGGGTGGATAACCCAACAGGGCAACCGCTCATTGGGAAGGATGAACACTCCAAATCCGCAAAACCAGTTACGCGGTGTTATATGCGTTTTTGCGCCGATCGCGCTCATGAACTCATCCAACCTCCATACCCGAGCGGCTCGTCCTTCTCGAATGGTCTGCGCCTCGGGTTCGGCTCTTCCAAAACGGAGTGGCAGGACCGGTCCACTTTGAAGGGCTGGACCCAGGGGCGACTGGTGCGTCTGGCGGTGCGTAGCTTTCGGGCAACGACCCTGACGATCCCCACGCCCGGACCACGACAGGTGGAGAACCGGGACGTTCTCTACGCCCCAAACGCCCGCGACGAGACCGGGACGTCCACCGACCTGGAGCGCCACACGACCTCCCAGTTGGGACCACGTGGCCGTGCGGTTGAAGACCACGCGCGCATTGGCTTGTTGTGCCCCAATGGCTCCAAAGCGGCCAGCGCCCAAGCAGCTTTGACCACCCAGAGTCACCTCCTGTTCGAGTCACGTGCTCCACGTGCCGTAGAAACATCATGAAGATCATGAAACAGTTGGATGTCAATTGGAAGTGTGTGCACGTCCCTTGCCGTTGTTGAGGGGATTTGTTTTTTGTGGAACGCAATGCTGGTGAAGCATGTGTACCCCGGATACCCAAGAAAAAGCTCTGATTCTAACAAAGTGATTGCAAAATAAACATATGGAACATCGTGTGAGAAATTTCAACAACATGTCACATGTCACATCATATACAGCTTAGCAGAATGCCATCCTTGCCTTTGCTCTGGAGTGAACTGGTGTAAATGGTACGCCTACTTCCTGGGATTCAGTTGAAATTGCAAGTACACCTGTTCACCACCTGCTCACACACCGTTCGCTTCGGCGCGAGCTTCGAGACCGCACGAGACCGAGACGACGCGCGAGACCGAGACCGACGCCGTCGTGGCGGCCGTGGCCGTCCTCAGTTTCTTCCTTAGCGCAACAGCTGAGCCCAGAAAGCTACGTTCGTAGTAGCGTCCTGCTACGTTCGTAGCGTCCTTGTTGCCTAGTAGCGTCCGATCGCTCCGTTCGTAGCGATGCCCTTTGCTCCGCTTTGCTCCTTGTTCCTATAGTAGTAAGGCCAGGAGCTACTGGTAGCTTAAGAGAAGGTACGTCTGACGTCTCACTCTGACAGTTTTTTGCAGCATCTCACTTTCTTCTTTGGTGCCTGCCTGCGTATGGAGCATTTTTGATCCATCTGCGATCATGATCATGGCAACCGATTGCAGCAAACATACCATCTCGGTGCTCAACTGTAAGATACTGTAAGTTCTCGAATCCATCCGCCACTGGCTGATCACCTACTCATCGGCACTATATAGGTGTTCTTCTTTTCTTTACCCGCGACATATTCGCAGGTCTTCACGGGTGGTGCTCTCTTCATGATGTTGGCTGAGATGGGTATCAAAATAGAACCATTGGGTCGGTATCAAAAAAACGCCCTAATTGACTTCCCTTGGCACAAAACACGACCATCGTCCACCAATCTCCTTCTGCAACCACCTCGGGGAGCATGATTCACACACGATCACAGCCGCTCTCGTTCATGGCCGAGGCTCGCCACTCGTTGTGGTCTCTGCAGCATTCACTGAAGCCACCACTCCCACACCCAGGGCAGTGCCTGGCGCATGGGCGAAGCCAAACGCGCCACACAGTGTGGCTGTTTCTATTGAGGAGTGATATGAAACGTAATACAGTATCCTGGTGCCGCTGGGTGCCAGTGCCTTGGGTAGCTATACTAATACTAGTCGAAAAGAATAGTGCTATATGAAATGTTATGCATTTACAATAAGAGTTTGGAAGTGGGTTCACACCACTTGTTTTGACATTGTGACTAGCATCCAAACGAGCTAGTGATGGACGTCGGTTCACTCCTATTCGAAGCGCAGGCTTGCTGCAGCTAGTGCACTATCTACTCATATCCACCCTAAGGCGACGCACTCACACCAAGTGGTACATCGGTTTCGTCACCTTTGGTACATCGGTGTCTCCTAGAAATGATCCTTTAGAAAGGAGCATAGTCAGATATAAATTCCAAACAAACGGAACTATGTCGTGAAAAACACTTTGCTCGGCGAAACTCCAAAGGATGTTCGCCAAACAGGATTCTCCGCTTGTGCCTTGAACACACCGGGAAAGGTAGAACATTGTAGAGTTGACATCAGTTAACACATTGTTAACACCCCACAACTAAGAAAAAAGTAACTAGTCACGTTGTCCTTGCGATTCTCTAGCTGGAAAAGCGGGAAAAGACATCCACCCGTTGGTTCCACTCCCAGTGGAGTACGACTCTTGCGGTCCTGCGGCGGCGCAGCGCACGGCGCAGCCAACCGCCAGGCCCCAGCCGCCCAAAGGGATGGTGACCTCAAAGGATGAGGAGTGCGACCTTCGTCGATCTGGATGTTCGTTGGACGGACTGGAATTTGGAAACGATATATACATATATATTATATAGCCAAAAATTATACCAGCATAGACCCCAAGCAGTTTTAAAACGATTCGTTTGAACCAATATTAGTCAAAAAACGATTTCTTGGTACGCCCTGCCTTCCCCCCCAAGAGCAAGCTGCTTTATCAATGATTTTTGTCTGCATCGACATCGCTATTTGTTCGGCCACACTCTTCTCCAGTCAGCCGGGCCACAGAGACCAGCCACAGAGTTCAGGGGCGCGGCCAAGACAAGGACAGGAGGAGGACAAGGCCCGGACACAGAGCCGGGCCACAGACAGGGGCGCGGCCAAGACAAGGACAAGAGGAGGACAAGGCCCGGACACAGAGCCGGGCCACAGCCAAGCCACAGAGCCCAGCCACAGAGTTCAGGGCCGTGGCCAGTGAGTGTGGCCAGCTCATGTTTAAAATAGAACCCCAACAGTAAACTGTTTGGGGAAAAATGATTTTCACAATGTATCAAAATTGTTATAGATGTTTTAGGATGTTTTGGTTCACAGCAAGAACTTAAGTTTGGTGGACATCTTGGGATTAGATCAAACAATTGATGGTGAAGCTTTGCACGGGACATGCTGTTCTTGTGTTCATATTTAAATATCTGCTGAGCCTTTGAGTTCCTTCCAAGACCAACTACTAGTTTTTCTTGGTGGTCTCATTACCACAGCTGGGAAGACTTTAAATGATTCATGGTTGCAGTAGCTTCTTTTGTCTTTTCTCAAGCTAGTTAGAGGATAGGGCAGGCTATTTTTTTCTGTGACTAAACGTTTGAGTCAACATGTTTTCAATATGTTTTAACCGATCCATCTCCATCTCCAAAGGTGCCAAGAAGGAGGCGGCGGCTACGGCCAGGGAGGCCTCGCCGCAGCCGACGACGAGTGTTGAACAGAGCAAAGGCGGGGGCCTCTTCGGAATTCAGCGAAGACCTCTGGCGTCCTTTTTTTCCACCGACAATCGGAGGTCGAGGTGTGAAAAGCACATGTGTGCAATGTAGAAACGAAACAAAGGCACTGCAAGAGGTGGGATATCTCACAAGCTTCTCGGATGAATGTTTCTTCTTTTACCTGTCATGTTGTGGTCGCACTCGTTTCTTGTTGTCTCTACCCACTTTTGAACGAATAAGGCCTGCAGTCCCTGCAGCTGACCATGTCCGGGACCATCAAACATAAGACGTGGGCTCCAATGTGTTGGAAACACATGAGAGGTTTTCCCACCCTGTACTATTACTACCCCTTCAAAAAAGGGACGCTTCAAAAGATCCATCCAACTTAAAGGATGTTCGAACTGTTTCGTTTGTTGGATGTGACAATCGCAGCTGATCGGATGGGCATTAGTTGAAGAACAAGGTCAAAGTGCAAAGTGATTGAATTGCGAGCCGTTGGGTGTCACCGAAGTGTCGTCAAACTACATGTGTCCAGGCTTTAAACCTCATAAGAATGCCCTGCAGTTCGCCTTTGACCCACTGAAATCCTACCATAGTGGATTGAGAGTAGATGGCACAGACCCCAAGAGGTGGTTTATATGGACCCCCATCTAGAGGACATCTTGGGGCAATCTACTCTGAAACCACTGTATTCCAAGCCGGCATAGCGTGTGAAATCTTGAAACACCGCTTTGGCCCATCATCCACCCGTTTGCTCCGTGTGCCTGTTTCACGACTTGTTCATGGCGTTCCTGCTCGAGGACCTGGCGTCCGGGCCGACTGAAAGACGACCCAGCATCCGCCCCGAAACATGGGCGGACCCTGATGATCTATACAGTATGATATGTTTCAAGCTTCACCAGCGCGATGTGCTTATGATTTCCTTGTTGCGCGAGAACATGGAACATCATCAAGTTACCTGCAAAACTGTCCAGCCTACTGCTCCTGCGGCTGCTGCAATACTGGATCCTAAATAAGACAGTTCTTCCATCTTCCTCAAGACTGCAAGGTATGCTCATTTGTCAGAAGGCATCCCTACAACGCACCCTGTAGGGTCCACTGTAGGCTCCAAACAAAAATATGATTGCATATCAGCTTTTCTTGTGGCACAAGAGGTTAGGTGAACTGTTTCTTTGGCTTGGGTTTATCTCAAAATTATGACAAACTCCTTAGCTGCCGTGAAACACCTTGAACTAACCCTTGTGAGTCAAACAGTTCTCACTTCCGGTTCTTGCTCCAAAGCATCAAAGCACAACTCCAATTGGCGCCTCACACCAAACAATCTGCACCACCAAAAGAAAAAGCTCAAACAAAAAATCATAAACATAAAAAAATAAATATTATACAATATAGTATAACATTATCAGATATATACATGCATGCATGATCATGCACGGTATGTATAAAATAGACATATGCGCCTCGGCAGCTCTGGAAGGGTAGACCTTTCCAAGGCCCTCCAAGCGATCCTGGGCGCTTCCGCTCGGCAGCTCCGAACGACCGAAGCTCCAACCAACCGAACGACGGTGTCCTCCGCGCGCGCGAAGCGACGCTTCGGGACCACCGAACGATGGTGGAAGAGGTCCTTCTACGACGGTGCGCAGTAGACATCTTCGCATCATACGAAAACAGCCAGGCAACAGTCATTCAATGGGGACTTACCGAAAAAGGAACATGGTTGAAAACCAAGATTGTCGTTGAAGCATGGCCATCCAACAGCTCAGATTTAGCCGAGACGCATTAAAGATGTCATAGATTTCTCTGCAGAGTTTCTCTTGCCGTGAGCGCTTGAGATCATGGATGATGCTATGGAGCTCCCCCACAGCTTCAACGAGGGAGCCAAACTCACGAGCACCGACCATCTTCTGATCGACTGAGACGCAAAAGACCTTCACATCACCTGGCATGGCTGGATACCAAGGAGCACTTATGCATTACATCGGCTCTCATCTGTGCATTGACAGTCTTGCTAAAGGCTAGTAGCGGCTAGTGTGCTACAGTCCTGTAAAGTTACATATGAAATCCTAAGAAGCAGGTTTACTCAGGATCCAGTGGCCAAAACACAACAACCTTAGGTGCGACCAAAAACCAACTTCTGTGGGACCCTCCACTTCCAGCCCTAGCCCCGCTGAACAACACTGTCCAGCCCACCATGGTTTGGGTCCAGGGCGCTGAGAAATCCGGGGAACAACATGAGGCAGTCACGATTGGCCAAGTATTGCAGCAGCTCCTGAGTTTAAATCGCAGGACACACCGAAAAGCCGGGTGTAGAAGCCAATTCGAAAGCCAGAAGAAAGGTGGTGAAGGATGGTGAAGGTACCAGAAGCTCAACAGGAAGGGACCGCACTTCTCCCTTCTTGCATGTGCTTTTCATCGAATTGGTGCCAGGGTTGGCCACAAAAAACGCCTCCGAAGTATGGCAGCACAACAAGCTTCTCACAGAAACATTTCAAGACCGAGAAAGGTGGTGACAACCCTGCAAAGTGACATAGAACCTGAAGGAAAAGAAGTGGAACCGAGTGGAACATCCTTGGCACTATACAGTACATAGTATACAAGGGTGGTGTCTTCTGGTTCCATACATGTCATGCAAAGTGCTCCCATCTTCTGTGAAAATCAACACTGTCTTGGTCCAAATCCCATGCAGTGGAACCCACTGACCAAATGAAGGATGTGGCCGATTGAGTTGCCCCCCAAAAAAAGACACCGGTCTGCGATGCCGCTCACGGTGCTGTGATCGGAAAGAATTCCTCCGATCTGAGGAGATGAGGGGCGATCAATGGATGCCATTTGAACGTGTAAACCCCAGCTATCAACCAGATTCGGCCAACCCTTTTTAAATGTCATTCGGGAATTCTGAGTCTTGATATTATAAACACGATATGATGACTTATGATTCACTGATCTTTAACCTGTTCATGACGTTTCTGTATAAGGTTCTGTTAATCAGAAACAGGTTAAACCTAGTTAAGGTTCTGGTTCTTTAACCTATTCCTTTTCATCTTGACGTTTCTGGCGATCGCCGGTCGGTCCCACCGTCGTCCTTCTTCAGGTCTCGCAAGACGCGCTCACCGCCGCCCGTCTCGTCGTCCGACTCGTCGATGCGCACGGCATCCACCTAAGATGGCGAAGGGGCCGTGTTGGATGGCTGTGACGGTCGTGCTGTTGACGAACATGGAGATGACATATGATGACATGTGATGACTTATATGTCACGATATTGATGCTTTTTCTATGGAAGTCATGACATCATGACATGGACGATGACGATGCCAAACCGGACGACCACTCCATCCGACACCACGACACACGACAGCACGGTGCCTGGGAGATGACGAAGGTCAAAGCGCCCGGTGTGGTGAAGAGGTGCGGCGCTTCTTGAGCGATGCGATCCATCAACAGCGCCAAGGAATCGCTACGTACCTGGAAGGAGACGTGGAGGGAGAAGGGAGGTCTTTTCATCTCCCCAAAAGGGCTCCAAGTAGCTTCTCAGAAGCTGCTTCGAACCTCCAAAGTAATCCCAAATGCTTTCTCAGAAGGTCATTCTGAAGCCCTTGGGGTCGGATAGCCATTCACTCTCACCGTAGACTCTCACCTCATCTCGCCTCACTCGACGAACCCGCGGAATCCAGACGAAGGGGCCCAAGATGTGACCAGGTGTTACCGAGAAGGGACCAAGAATTCTGGTGTGTAGAGGAAGGTGAAGGATGTGTGGTTTAGGACAGCAACTGTGAAGGTTGAAGTTTTGAAGAAAAACATGATGGAGGAAAAAACCGTTGATATGGGAGTTTGCGGGGCAGGCCGTATTTTTTGTTGAATATGTTTGTTTTGTTGGTAGAGCGGCTGTCATGTTCCACGCATGAGCTGAAAGGTATTCTGATATGCCCGGCTCACTCAGTGAGTCTACTAAGTCTGGGTGCCTGCTGATGGACAAAACCTTGCATGCACTAACATGCACTACTTGGGAGCCGTGAAGCTACTTTTCTCTGGCACATCCTGTATTTTCCGCTAGTTCAGGGCATGCAAAAGTGAAGGATCATGCCCCCCTTCTGCCGTGTGATTAGATTCACCCAGAAATTCCACAAGTGATGTCCAGCCTTGAATTTGTAGCCGACACTCCAAATGAAATCACCCACTACTTCGAGTGATCTTCAGAAATCCTCAGCTTCAACTTCACTTACAGGTGGCAAAAGAGGATTCTGACTAGTACAGTGGTACCACTGCGTGCCCAGTACACTGGTACCATTCTGCGTGAGCTCACCCTGGATGGTTCGGGAAATAGACCCAAAACCATACACATGCACCCATATATGTCAGTGATGTGCTGAAGTGCCAATGATCTCGATGTGAGTCCGGAGAAGGTCCGGCAGTCCGGCACAGCCGGAGACTGTGTAACGAAAGGAAGAGTTCGGGTGGAGAAGGAACAGGAAAAGAAACACGTTCTCTACCCAGGCCAGCAAAGTTCGCAAGCTTTCCTCCAGAATATGTATCAATAATTACTTGTAGTGGTTCTAGAAATCTATAACTTACAAGCACCATATTCTATAATTCTCCCTACAGGTCATAAGACGTCACTTTACTGCAGTTGATGATACAAACACTATACTCAATGAGGCAAAGGACCAGGTTTTGGGCCTGTGGACCTGTGCGACTGCACCTCCTACGGCCACGGGCACTGCACTGTGCTTCACCAGGACGATGAGGCCGTGACACATGGAGAGGAGCTGATCGAAACAGTCCTGGCGTCAAACAGTCATCTTCGGCCGCGCTGTTTGAGGCTGTTTGAGGCTGTTGGAGTAATTTGTCCACCTAGCAATCACGCCAACTGGAGTCCGCAGTGTGTTGCAGAAAGTTGCAGTTTTTTTTGTTGTAGCCTGTGGTACCAAAATCTATTCCGTAGTTGTGTGGCCTGCCCCTTCCAGAAATTTCTCCCAAAGCTCGAACCACAGGATTGTCTATGCTCGTCCTTCACCACAGGATTGTCAGTCTCATCTTGCCCAGGCATGTCCACGAGGCGCAGCGAGCCATCGCAGATGCCCAGGTCATACAACCTGCTCGTCGGCTGACCTGGCTCCCATCAAAGATAAGTCAACTTTTAATTTAGTTTAGATCAAGGCAATGTGATGTTCTCCGTCCACCAACCTTCCTGAAGAAGCTTCCATCACATGTGTCCTCTTTCGATACACGCCATGCCTGATCTGGTACGTCGGATGAATCCACTAAACGCGTGAAAACAAAGACACCAAAGCCCAGAGTACAGCCAAGAGTTTGGTCAATGGTTGAGAACCAGTCTTCCAATGTCAACGGCTGACAAGCTCAGAAGCATGATACATCAAAGTGGCCTATGTGATCATCTACCCACACGGTCGGCTATTCAACCCGGACCCTTTTCACGGTTAAACAAACAAACTTACCCTCCCCCCCCCCCCCCCCCCCCCCAAAAGGAAGTGGAGTTCGCCCCCTCTTTCTGGAGGAAACGTCGTCGTTTCAAGACCCCCATCCAACCCATGCGCTTGCATAGGACTTGAGTCGGAATGTGATTCGGAACGGTCCAAGTCTTCAGTCGACCAGCCACAAGTGATTCGCAAGTCGACCACATCTTTGGAGCCCTCAGTGGAACGCAGGTTGGCATGTTGACATGTTCATCTTCTGACCGAAAACAGGTGGAGAGGAAGCCCCAAAAGGTCAGTCTGACCTCATTTTAGTGAAGTTGATCGTACTAAAAGCACTTCTCAATGAGGCAAAGGTCCAGATTTTACTGGGTCTTTGGAAGACCTGTAGGGTCCCCATGTGGAATGAATGAGTCTTCCCCATGCGAATGAACATGGTCCATGGAAGAACTTTCGGATCCTGCAACATCTCTTGAGTGCTCCAGCACTGTCCATTCTAATTGAGCACGGTTTTTCAACCGCACTTGGCGTTCGAACTACCTAGATCCACGATGACAGGGGACAGAGTTTGCTGGGTCGACGTAACCCGGGTGACCCAGGCTTCGCAATGGAACGACACATGCGACGACCCGGGTGACCCAGGGTGATGTGTGAAGAAACATCCAAACCATCCGGACACAAGAGGCCGAAACCCATAACAGTCCAAAAAGTGTATCATGGATATAGAGATGATCAAAGGTCATCAACAATGTCTTGTAGACTGTAGTCTCGTATATGGTATATATAGGTACGTATCTTCTGGATATTCTGCTGGCCTCCCTTTGGGTCTTCCAAGGTGATTCGAAGCCGAACGGACGCCGCATTCTCTACGAGAGAACTCCTGACATCCGTCAGTCGCGTTGGGGAGCCGGTCCTGCAAGGGGTCATTTCTGCCTTTGTTTGAGAGAAACGGCACCCTGCTGCCTTACTTAATAGGCGCCTACTAGCGATGGCCTCCAACCTACTAATTTCTGCTAAGCCATCCCCGCCAGGTCACCTATGAATCCGAAGTGAGAAGAACATCAAGCCAAAGAGAAGCTGGTTCACCAGAAAAGAGCTCAAGACGAGTCGCATACGATAGCAACCCAAAGGCAAAGCACCCTTCACTGTTTCCAAAGACTGAACAGTCTATTCAGATCCAAGTGACACTCTCTCGGATCTCCTCGTTGAGGGACTTGATGCGGTTCAACACCTCCTGATTCGGCTAAGGGTTCGAGCGAACGAGTGACTGGTCCCATCCAAGGCGATCCCAACGGTTTGTTTCTTCGGGGAGGTCATGTCACATGACACAAAATACACTCCGACTCACATGCCATGGAAGTGGATGGCATGGCCACATGGATGGAAGACGGCTTTCCTTTGCAAACAGGATTGTTTTCCACTTACATGTTGGTGAGTCGGAGTGGATCCTATCTTTCTTCTTTCCATGCAACGCATTTCTTGCGAGTCAGTCACCGGTACTGTCCGGTGTTTTCACAACCCATGATTGAAACATATGAAGCGGACCTCAGCAACTGACTTGGTCTCAGAAATGTCTTGTGACTTAGGTGCTGCAGTGAATAGGACTGAGGCAGGATTGGCACTTGGGCTGGAGGAGAGGATGAGAGCCAAAGGGTTTTGCTGCACGATTCTGGACAGAGATTCGATGAGTCCATATGATTGACCAAGAAACATGAAACAACTTCTTGAACCAAATCCCATCCACTGGATCTCATCACACCTCATCCAAGGGCTTTGAGGCCGCCGAAACCGAGCACCAAATCTGCCAAATGGCCCCGAAATCTGCGGAAACCGAGCACCAAATTTGCCTATAGGGTCTATTGAAACCATGTGAAAAAGAAACAAACATGAGGCCCATTGAGGCCCCCATCTCCCAGACTCCTGATATCTCCTGATCCTCTGGTCCATGTCCGTAAAAAAGGGGATCCTTCCTGTCGACTCACTGTACTCCATCTGTTCGACCCAGACGCTTCCATGCGATCCGCCACCGTGAGATCAAAGCTCCTTATAGTGAGGTTCTCCCGTCTTCTTCTTGATGCACCTTGATGCACCACCTATCCATCAAACCCACAAAAAAAAAACAACAAACTCCAATGTTTGGCGAGACGAGCTCTGGAGTTTGTATGAGAAAAACACCTTTTGCTGTCATTCCAAACAAACCCAGTGCATCCCAGGCAAAGAGGAACCAGGGGCCCTTCGATCGAAGTCGGTGTTAGTCGAACTGGAAGTACTGGTTACCAGCGACATCGTGGGAACTGCCTGGATGCCGGTTTCCCACCACCAACACATGCACCGATCCCGGTCCGCTCCGTCACCATCGTCTACTCCGTAACCGAGACGTCGTCCTTGCGGCCACAGACCTGCTCGGGCTCCTTCCAAACAAAGGAGAGCTCCGGCTCCTGGAGTCGACCCATGACCGTCATGAGTCGATAGGTGGGTAAGCCCAGGGTCATAGATGGATGCCCGTACTTCGTACGACCGTATGGGAGGGGGGGGTGCAGGTGGAACAGGCTGCAAGGCTTAAAAAGGAAACATCTGCAATGGGTAAAATGCATGTAAACCAGTGATACCACTCTAAACTTGAAATGTCCAAATATAACATCCAACACTTTCCAATTTCTAAATATTAGATTCCTATTGCTGCAAAACAACTGGAGCCTACTTGAGCCTCCAGCGGCCAGTCCCGCCCGTCCCGCCCGTCCCGAACACATCGCGGAAAGGGTCTTTCGGTGTTCAACGGGGCTCCTGAAGGCCTTCCACCAGTTGCACACTGGTGATGGCCGAGGTACAGGATTTGTAACCTCAGCCACTCGACTTCAGAAAATGAGTTACAGTCGTCATGAGTACTGCATTGTTTCTTCTTTGAGCATCATACTCAGAATCATGTGGCCATGTTCGGTACTTGAAGATCATCTCCAGGGTGGGTCGATCCGGGTCCGGCAGAGCTCCGGTTTCTTCCGGGAGAGCTTACGGCTCGGTGCAGCCAGGCGAGCCGCTTGGGCGAGGCCTAACGTTCCGGATCGAGTTCCGGATGTCAGGATGCCATCAATTTGAGAATATGTCGTCTGAGTGCCGCATCCACTGGATGGGTCTAACTACCCCAACTCCAACTGGAACGAACTGGATGTGTTGGTCTTCTTCAGATGTCTTGAGATTTTTCCTCTCACGCTCGGCCATCCACATCCCGAGTCGGCCGAGCAAAGCGCCGATTCGAACGTGGAAAGGGGGCCATGGCGGTAGTCCACCCTCCAATTGAATGAAACATGAGTTGTGTCAGTCGTACATATTTCTGACCTCACACCCCTGCTTTGAGAGGATGCACCTCCGACCTGAAACACCAAATGCACCAAGTCTTCCAACAAAGTTGTGTGAGGTTCTCGGTTCCTTCGCCGCCCGACCACTCATGTTGTTTCGCGAATTGATACGTTTTTTTGGTGGGTGGGTGGGGGGCCGGGGGACAATGACAAACGATGTTGATGCTTTGGTTGACATGTACAAACGATGTTGCGGTTTTGGTTGACATGTACAAAGGGGTTTTGGTTGGCATGTACAAACGATGTTGATGTTTTGGTGGACATGTACAAACGATCTTGAGGTTTTGGTTGACATGTACAAAACGATGTTGCGGTTTTGGTTGACATGTGCAAACGATG
>CAXAMN010024428.1:286887-310739 GCA_963970005.1 Durusdinium trenchii | reverse complement strand
TGATGTTTTGGTTGACATGTACAAACGATGTTGAGGTTTTGGTTGACTTGTACAAACGATGCTTATGTTTATGTCCACGTTTTGTTAATTCGTTTGTCAGGATTTGACTTTATTTTTTCTTGGCCCGGTCCTTTATCTGGTTTGTTTGTGTCCCCCGCTACTTGGACGACTTGTTGGATCTAGGCACTGACTTTTGGGTCGCTTTGTGTTTGCACATAGCACTAGATTCACATCGGTTTTTGGACTTCGAGTGTTTAGAAGAGTTTTCCGACTTGTTGAAAGATGGTTGGGATCACATTTGGTTACGTTATCACAAGGGTTCAATTCCACCATCAATCACGGCAGCATTGGTTGACACTTGCGCGGATGTCAGCTCCGAAGAAGTACGGGTGGCGTAAACGCACGAAAAAACTTGATTCTCGCTGTGGCGAGGTACAAAAAATCAGGACCGGATTACTGTAAGTGTCAATCAGAATAAGGGTCTGCAAATCCATGGAAAACCTTCAAAACGCTACGAGGGTTACCAAATCTCATGCAGAAGGGTCAAAAAACATGCGCCACCCTTGCACGGGCGGCGGACAGGGCGAGCCGTGAACCTGGTCTTGACGACATCACAGGACAGGAGCGATGAGTCCGGAGACGACGTGAGCGAGGCATGTTTGGTTGGTTTCGTCTCACGTTCGCGGTTTCTCCATGGTTTTTGGTTCAATCCTTGAGCGGTCTATTTACTTATTGTTTCTACGTTCGCTTCTTGTTACTACTAGTAAGGCACTTGTTACTAGAAGCGATGCACTTGTTCCTAGTAGCTTATTGTTTTAATATCCATGGAAAGTTCCAGAAGGATTAAACAGAGATCAACCAGAATTCGTGGCTCCTGGAAAGATCCCAAAACCTGGACTGGACCCTGCGTGGCTCCGTTTTGCCAACCTCAAAACTGAAGGACTGAAAGTAAGTCCAGAACAAAAAAAAACAGGTCCTAAAAACGATGGCCAGAACATGCCAGAACGATGGCCATGGATGGCCATATGGCACCAAACAGCAGCACTACTGTATCAGCTGCTTTGAAGGGTAGCACCTGCTGCATTGTGCCACCCAAAAGCACCGCTTTCCGCTCGGTTCAAGCACATCTCTCTCTCTCTCTCTCTCGTCAGCTCGCATGTCCAGCAGCTGGTCGGAAGTAGTCGTTGGCCCAGCAAGGTATTTAGCAAGGTGGACTTGCCAGTGTTGGAATCTCCAATGATTCCTGAGTTGGGCCAGCTCTAGACCAGCGGTTGTCTTCAAAGTGGTTTCGACATCCAATTTGACTGGGCTATAACTTTGATGTTCCTCTTAATTCCTTTTACGGTATCCTTCAAAAGGTGCCTCCCTCACTGAGATTCTCATGAAATCACAAGATGTGCCCCAACGTGGCAGGCTTGGTTTTGTCCCAAGACAAGGACAAGTGTCCAAATTCTTTCAAACATGGTGACCCCCAGACCGAGCACGTGCTTCGATTCTTTCTCTATTCACCCCAACGCAACTTCGGTTATAAAGGTCTCAATCCGTGCTCAATCACAAAAAAGAACGGCTTGGTGAGTTGGCTTAGGAAACTATAATGATACTATTGCGATACTCACATACCCCCAGTGAATGGGGCAAAAGCAAACACTCATGTGAGACATCAACCACCTGGATGCACATATACCTGTGTTTGAATATATTTGAATGCTCTTACGCAAGGTCCTTGGTCCTTCCTTACCAGATCCTTCCAAGACCATTCAAGAAAATCGTTCACCTGGGTTTGTAGTGTAAAATCCTTAGTAAAACCCTGGTTGTTCGGGCCAGGAATTGTGGGGCTTACCGTCTAAGACTTCTTCCGGCCCAAAAAACAACAGTCCAAAAGACCGATCATGGCGTCGAGGCTTTGTGACCACTTGAGCCGAGCCAGCAGCGGTAAGAATTCACTGATTAAGGATCGTGGCATGGGCAGCCGGGCAGACACAGATGCTGTATCCCTTGCTCTTGCATCAAACTTCGCAACAACTCACCAATGAATCAGCTGAAGTTAAATGTGCTAGCATCTGCTAGAAGCTGATAGAAGCTTGAATATCTGTGGACCTTCTCAACGAGGAGACAAGACTAACCTCCGCTCATCGATTTGAAGAAGCATCTTCCCGCGAAAAACACAGCTACTCAGTCCCTACTCTTCTACGGTTGCACCAACGACATCCAATGGGCAGCCAGCTATGTTATGCTCGGCCTCTTCTACGTTTTTCTTACTCTCTTACTTTTACACAGTCACAATCCCGCCCAAAAAAATCCAACCGTTGTTCACACCCCCGGCACAACGGCACAACGGTCCGGGAGACGACCGGACCTTTTCCTAACCTCGAGGTCGCTGCGACACACGAAGCAGGCGGCCATCACGGCGTCTTGATGGCCTGGCGTGGAGACGACAAACAGATTCTCCACTCAAACTAACCAATCGCGGCCTGGAGACGACAGGAGTGAGAAACGATCATATCGAGAAACCCGTGAGAACGCCACACGGTTTTGGCCGGTTCCGGCAGATCTAGTTCCAGCCACGTGTGACCCACCCTCCGTTTTTCGGGCTCGCCGTGCTCTGCGCGCAGCTCTGCGCTCTCCGCCTGTCAAGACCAACTCGCAGCGCTGTGACTCGATGTTCCACAGTCGCGCCGTGCCATCACTGCTGGTGGTGGCCACACACCTGGCAATGGCGGCGATGGCCGCGAAGGCGCCCGTGCGACCGGCGGGGTCCACCGGTGGGGTCCAAGGCCATGGACCGTGCGTGTCGGGGTGCACGGAACGAAAGGTCTTAGTCTCTCCAGAACGTTCACTGGGATGTCATTAATTATAAAGCAAGCGACTGCCGACTAGCTTTTCCCAAACCAGCGCTGCATGTTGCACTCCCACAGGTCCCCACACCCACCAAATCCACACAGTGCTTGACTCCTTCAGTTTCCCTGGCAAATGAAGAGGTTATATCACTTTTTCCACAGCACCTGTTTCTTGTTTAGTGGGAATCATCTCAATCATCTCCAACAAAAATCCAACCAAAACCTTGGCCTGCGGGGGATCCACCATGATCCACCAAACCAAAGGGGATAGCTATCCACCGCTGTCCGGTGTCCCTGGTCCTCGCTTGGTGCCCCTCACTGGCCGTCTGCCGAGAAGGCCACAGAGGTGCTCACATCTTGATGCTGCCGTGGTGTGGTCCACAAAAGCTCTCCAGTGAGGTCCCAAAGCCGTGCCTGCACCGCGGTTGAACCGCTCAAACCCGCTAAACCCCGGTCTAAGCTGAAAAGAAAAGCCGCCTCTACTGGACAACCTGCAAGAAAGGAACAAGAACTGAACAACAGTGACGGGTCTTTATCGAACCCCAAACGATCTCAGGCTTCAATTTGCACTTTGAAGACTTTGAATAATAATATATGTTTGGTCCCAAAAAAAGGCAGGATGAATTGGTCTAAGTAAGACTAGACTAAGTCTTGTCACTCACTACAAGAAGCCCCATGTCTATACTGCTAGATACTGCTGCAGATGTAAAAACACCATAGATCGGCCAAACACCACTCCATTACGATAGGCGGCCGACCCGGAGCAGCTGCAGCTGCGGCTCCCAATTTTAGTCAACGACGCTACGTTCGCAGCACATGGAGCTGGTTGAAACAAGAACAGCGTTGAAAGTTGCTTCAGCTTCTGCGGCAGAACCAAACATCCATCCAAAGAAGCTGACCCAAGGAACTACCAAACGCACTGCTCGATGGAAGGCAGTTCCCTGTCCCTTGTTTGTTGCGTAGTCTCAAAGAAGTATCATTGCGTCACACAAGGATTCCATCCTCCACGGGGAAAAAATTTTGTGACAACAAAGTCTTGACCGGCAACCACAAAACAGCAACCACAAGGGGCCACCAGGGCTTGTCTATCTTGCCTGGGTGTCATGTACAATGTACACAGCTCCTCCTACTTCTACAACAACTACCACCACCTAAACATGCTACTCCTACTTCATCTATGGCTACAAGTATGGGTGTGCCCTCTCTTTCTTTTCCCATCTGCCTGCCCATCAGCTCCGGTAGCGCATACCAGGCAGCCGTTGGGAGAGAAGACCGCCGCAGAGACAGTGGAGGGGAAACCACCTGAAATGGCCATGGAGTGACCTACAAACCTTGGAATTTCACCGGAAGTTGCCTGGTGTTCTTCAGTTCTTCTCCATATGGATAATGTTTTGTTGAAGGAGAAGACCGAGCAGCTGGTGACCTGGCGAAACGCGTCTTCTAGTGGGTAAGATGCCCAAACTCAAACATGTCCAAAGACTATCTCCAAAACAACAAATTGGAGAGTCCTATATTTATATAATACACTATATAATACCCTACCACTGGAAAATTGAACCATGAACAGTTCCAACTAAGGGACCGGTCAATGTGGCGTGATCTTCCGTCGGCACCGAGGGTGGAAGGAAACAGTCCATGGATTGACTTTTGCGAAAAAAAAACACGAGAGCCCACCAATGATCGAGATACACAAACGTACCCAAACATGATTTTAGATGCTGCAGAGTGCGTGTGTCAGGACCTTCCGAGGTAAGGTCACCAATTGAAACCTCACCAAGGGCACAGGACCATCCTCTCAACTGAAGACCTGTGGAAGGGTACGACTGGCGTATGGTTTCACATCGCTCCCACAAGAAGACCTTGGTTCTCTAAGACCTTGGCACAGGTGACGCAGAAGGAGACCCAAAAGGTACACTGCGCCTGAAACTTTTAGGTGCGACAATAATTTGTTTGAAGGTGTTTGAAGAGATCTCAAACCTGGTCTTATACCAATATGTCATCCTACCTGTTTCTAAATCATACCAGTAACCTGTTTGAATATATTTTTTACTTTGTTTGAATGCATTGTTTGATACTGTTTGTCTAAAATGGTTTTTTAATGTAAGATGCCCTACATGGTCATATACCGGTAATATACCTAGTCTGGTTCAAAAAGAATCGGGTCAATCTTCAATTAATTTAGTCCGTTTGATCGTCAATCTGTGAGCGTGTGTAAAGGAAAATGGTTGTAGAGTGGGCAAAATTGTGCAATATGAAAACTAGGTAACAACTTGGAAACCTTCTGCTTGCAGGAAATCGGTCAGTAATGGTGAACCGTCATCGAGCACCTGCTAACACGGTGGCCCTTGTGGAAGTGAGAGCCAAAGCCAATGAAGTAAGTCCGCTGCATTTGCGCAGACCGTTGGCCCACCAAGGCCACCAAGTTGGGTCTCCAAGCGGCTGAGCAGTTGCAGCAAAGTTCCGGTCTTTCCATCCCACAGTCGGACATGGTGATCCCCACAGGACGTCACGACTCGGCACTCCTGCACTGGCCGAGGGCCCGGTGGAGGGAGCGTTTTGAGTTCACACATCCCATGGGTTGAATTCCGAAAAACGAAGGCATCACAAACAACTCGTATACTAGACATGACAAAACATGTCATCTATAAACAATAAACAAGTGATTGTTCATTGAAGACTTTGTGCCTGCACCCTGAAACACATCGCTATCAGTTAGATGATATCTTTGCCGCTACTTGCGTGCAGTCAGCAGGATCTTGTGCAGGAACCCTTAAAGCCGGTGACCCCGACCGCAATTCCCACCAAAAAACGGCAGTACAGCATTATTGTACATCTACTACCTAGAAAACCCAACTATGCAAAAACATGTAGTCGTACTTTTCCCGCTAAAGCTGTCTCAATCAAGAAAGTCCAAGGCGTTGTCTCACGCCGCTAGAATTGCTAGATAGTTCATCAAGTTTTAGTTTGAGGGTTGTTTTTGCTCTAGTGTTTTTGATGTTTCTAAAGACCGACGGAACATGAGCAAATCATTGGCGATGTCGGTTCTGCTGCCTGAGTAAGACTGCATTGTTGACATCGTGTGTGCTTGCCCCTGTAGCCTTCCCGAAAGAGAAAAGATAAAACTATTGATCATGTGAGTTACGCTGTCCGAATGGAATTGCGTCATTCAAAGCGCGCGCTGCCTGCAAAGGTGCTGCAGAAATTTCCCCTCTGCTTCCATTTGCTTTTGAGTGGCCAGCTCAACCTCAAAGAGGATGAAGCTGACTCGCTGGAAAGCTTGAAGTTGTGAAAAGCATGCAATCAGGGCTGGATAGTCCTACTGCTTTGTGATCTTGCAGGGCTGGATAGCCCCAGTGCTTTGGTCATTCCATAGCCCCAGTGATTGGAAGTTGATCTTGCAGGGCTGGATAGCCACAGTGCTTTGGTCATCTCATGGGCTGGTTGGCTCCAGTGATTTGAAGTTGATCTGTTTTGTTGCAGGGCTGGGCTGGATAGCCCCAGCCCGCCATAAGTCACATGCAATCACATACATACATGGATGTTAATCCACCCACACAACGCCCTTCATTTAAGCGCAATGCAGCTGCCCAGCGCCAACGCAGCACAGCCCCGCGCCCATCTGCCAGCCGATCAGCCGCCCTCCTGGTCGAGGCAGGGTGAGCACAGAGCTCTGCAGCCTGTTGTTTGTGGGAATGAAGGGTGGCCCAGAAATGTCACCAATCCCGCCCCGCTCATTCCAACTCGATTCAATGGTCTGTTCATATTCTCAATGTCAAACGATGCTCTGCGTGCAATGAACATTGAATGCCTACGGTGCACGAGGAGCAGTCGCCAGGTGGATCATCTTGCCTCGCACCAACATGGCAACGAGGCTGGCAAAGCATGATGGGTGGAATCAATTGCTGGCAGTCCGCCGGCTTAGGGAAAGGAAGTCAAGGGGGGGGGACGAAGGGCGGACCTCGCAGCCCCAACAAATGCACATGGATAGACTCTCCAAAATCATGACCGCACTGCATCGAGCCCTTTTCAACCTGACGGCTACTGCAAAGATATTTAAAATCTGCAAGGGCGGACATCAAAGGTCCCAACCTGCAGTGAAGGCTGCCATCTGAAGGCCATTGTTCACCGGATCATTTAGCTGCAAGTTTCCGCAGCGCTAAGGCCACAGTCATGCACACCTTTGCATTGCCTTTCTTCATTGTTCTGCCAGCCATTATGAGCTGCGCTCCATCCGTCAAGAGGCTCGAATTGACAAAAGCCAGGCTGATATCCAAGGACCTTCAGCACATCGCTTCCTGTCATCAAGCGGCAGCCGCTGGAGCACACCAGCTTCGAGGCCTTCGAAGGGCGCGGCAGCTCTGCTCCAATGCGCGGCCGCTTCTTCTGGCAATCTCGTAATGCGGCTTTCGTACACTCAGCGCCGCAGCGGTGCTCTTGAACTTGGCATCATCGACGTCGACGTCCACGGGAAGCAGGCCTGCACATGGATCATCTAGATCAACGGCACTTTCCATGATTTTCATGAGTTTTCCGTCACTTGGACGGTAAATTCTGCAACTGTTTTTTTTCAATCACTCCTTCATGGAAGTTGATGTCCACTGAAACAAGAAATCTCAGCGATTCCAGATCGAGCTAAGATTCTGCTTTCCCGCAAATGTTTTCAGCTATTATTAAACGGGCACCGCAACTTCTCCAATTTAGATGGAATCAAGGCTTTCCATGACACAGGCAGTGGGCTAATTTGACGCATCTCAAACACAGCGTGCTCTCAAACAGTTAGACTGGCCTCTGTCCAGTCGGTTTCCAGCGCCTGCGCTTCGAAGTTTTTTGAGGCACAGAGCAGCTTTTCAGCATCTTGGAGTCTTGGACACTCTACCCATGACTAGAAGCTATATAGATATGTTCGATCATGTTGAAATGGCTTCGACGCCGATACGGATCTCCAAAGCAATCTATGCAAAAGGAGAAAGTTGCAATATGCACACAGGGGCAATTTAGTGAGCCAAATATATCATCCACGTGTCCTCTGGTGATTGCGACATCCCCTGTGCACAGAAAGTAAGTGCGCTCTCACTCCCATGGCACCCTGTTCATTTGTCCGCACTCCAGATTGGAGATCGCAGGCAGGATGATCCCATGATTTCTCAAACAGACAGCGATAAGTATGCAGAAGGTACCACAAATCCAAAAAGGTAATTGTTATACAAGAAACAATTGTTCGACGAAAAAATACGTGTGGTTTCTGCTGAAATATGTTGTTTTGCAATGTTTTGCATACTTCAATTGGGTTGGTTTAGGTTGACTAGGTATATAACTTAACTATATGACTGACTATATTGTATTACAGGTAAAACACAGCCCTCCCGTGCAAACCTGGGTCGTTTCTCCCACCAAAACCCATATACCCCGCTCCGGCTCCCCGCTAGGCTCCCCGCTCCCCCTCCCCCCCCCCAAAAAAGTAAACAACGATCCGTCCAAACCAAGGGGGTCCTTCTTCGTAAACTTCACGGAGTTCACCTCATCTGGGTGCTCGGCGCTCCACGCGGCGGACTGGGCGTCGAAGCGCCAGAGCTTGCAGCTGCTGTCCACGGAGGCGCTCAGGAGGCCTGCGGTCACGGACGGTGAGTCTTGGCGTTTCGGGCCCTGGCACCAAAAAGGAAAACAAAAACATGCAAAAACATACAATTCATCAGTAATTTCTGTCATCTGTTTCATGCTTCCGCTCATTTCTGATGCTTCTTTTTCAGGCTTAACAGCTCAACCAATCAGACCAATCATGTCTATCAAGATTCTTGTTGGAGAACACCCTCACCCTTAACTATCTCAAGATCAACAAGGATACAATAATTACAAGCGACATGACTACATGTATACTGCTTCAACAAATAGTAGGTCAAATAAGTAGGCATAGTTTATACTATGAAAATTGTGTGTCATAGCTTGTATATGAGTCCTGCACCACCCCCCGAGCCGCTTTCGACGTCGATTGAAAACCGTCGCACCTTCGTCGCCGAAGGTCACCCCAGTGAGGCCGTCGCTGTGGCCGTCGAAGCGGCGCAGGCAACGGCCATCCTGGCGACGATCGGGTCGACCTGGAAGGAGTGAGTCATACCAGGACACTCCTGTCGGGGCGTCTATTTATAGCCCCTTAGCTGTGATTCGGGGTGTCCATTCACCACCCCTTGAAGGCCTTATTTTTGCATCATATTGAGTTTCCTAATCTAGTAGCGATGGCCTCCACCCTAGTAGCAATGGCCGATGGCCTCCACCTACTAGCGATGGCCTCCAAGAGGGAAAGGATTCAGTCAACCAGAAAGAGTCAAGATTGGATGATCACGCAAAGAAGCCGGAGAAGAACCGATATTTTTTGCCATGGATTGATTGTTATAGTTTCGTCTTTTTTCGGGGGAACTCACCGTGCAGTGTTTGATTTGTTCCATATCGGTGGTGCAGAAGACAAAGCTAGACCCCACTGTGACTTTGGTTTGTTCGTTCTTTCTTTGAGTTTCCTGCAACAAGAAGTCCTCCTGTTCGAAAACTACTACAAGATTGATCAACGCATCCTCAATATTCATAAAGATTCGAAGAATTGTATTATTTGGAGACTGAAACCTTCTCTCTAGTTCTGGCTTTGAATCTCTATCTATAAATACAAATCCCCTCCATTTTTATAAGGAGCCTCGTGTTGTTCATAGATTGAAGGGATTGTCTAGGGTAACTTAAATCTCGCCCCTTTCCCAGAATGTCCACAATGAAGCTTGTCACAAACTGATTGGTGATTCCTTCTGATTATGCCAACTTTGCGAGAAGAGTGCCTTCCTCGGCTCGCTGGTCCCGGATCCCTTCCCATCGCTCTCCTCAAGACTCCAAAGCTTGGCCGTGTGGTCAAAGGAGCCGCTGGCCAAGCGTTGCCCGTCTCCACTGAAGGCCACAGACATCACAGGGCCCCGGTGGCCATTCAGCGTCCTCTCGCCTCGGCGTTGGTCGTTTGGAGTGAAGAAAAATCCATGGGCTTTTCACCGCGGGGTGTTAGGATGGAGGCCATTGCTATTAGGTTGGAGGCTGTTGGAGGCCATTGCTATTGGGTTGGAGACCATTGCTACTAGGTTGGAGGCTATTGGGAAATCCATTTCTACACCCCGATGAAATCCACGTAACCAGCATGAGTTCAGGCAGTGTACCAGGTACCACTGCCAAAGAGGTTCAGCTCATCAAACACCACTCATCACCGGCTGCCAAGTCAGAGGTTTCTGGATGATACAACCGTCTCACCACTCTCATAGTCACTCTCATAGCCTTTTAAAGGGCAACCTGCAAAAGGGATCGTTATCACAGAGTTCCTTAAACCATCATTTCCTTAGAGTCCGTCCTGAAGCGCAGGACGAAGAAAAGATCCCGTGAAGAACGTTGGCAAACAACCGCCCTGACTCTCTTGGTCTTGGTCCTGGTCCAAAGGGCGGAAACGGCACCTCAGAGGAGTCTTCCAATTCAACCCATTTCCACCCATTTTCCCCAAAAAAAATAATGAGAAACATTCAGCCCACCCATTTCCACTGCTGCCGCCGTAGCTCAAGAGAAGCCGCCGTCGTAGCTCCAAATCTTCACGCTGCAGTCGAAGAGTCCCACCGCCAGGCGTGACGTGTCCACCTGCCGGTTCCGGCGGACAGCTTCGCCACATGGTGCGGAAGGGTGCAATGTTTCTCAAACACTCCATGGGACTGCCATGTATACCTACATTGACGTGGTTTCAGGGGTCAATGTAAAAGGGTTTGGGTTTGATAGATCTGCATCATTGCGTTTTGGTTCTACATCATTGCTTCGCTTCTTCGTTTTGTTCATACTTACGGATAAATGGCATCACCGTGGATAGACCGTGTTCTAGCGCGCCAAAGTTGATACAGCCGAGAATGGGTGCGTACTTGACAAGTAGAGTAGTGAAGATCTGTCTTCCACACCTGTACTCCCTACTACACCTGCTCGTATCACACATCGGTGGGTGCCGGGAGACCGTCCGTCTAATGCCGCCGTGGTGCATGGAACTCCAAGGAGGTCGCCCACTCACCTCCAAACCGGTCGCCCGCTCACGCCGAAGAACACCATGGTGTAACGAAGCGGTGCGGGTGTTACGATTTGAGTTTTTTGTTGAAGATAGGCCATCGAAAGGTGAACATGGAAAGACACTTGGAAGTTCAGAAGTAGGTTAATAAGGCGAGAGTTTTTTGTATAATGTTGTTCACCAAACATGGAATGGATTTGATATGATTGGATATATGGTCGATGATGGTTGCATCCATACGCGTCTGTGGATGGGGGTCAATGCGTTCTGCTGAATTGAGAAGATATCCTATGGGTTTTGCACAGTTTTCTTGAACTTCCCCTACTTGATTACATAGGCTATGATGGGAGAAGTTTGATGATGTGTTTCGTCGATGGCGCAAAAAGCCCATCGGAAGAAGGTCAAATATTGAGACAACCCGCTTTGTCAATGACCCATGGCAGGGTGGCTGTGGGTCAAGACCCAAAGGCCTAATTTCTGGTGGGTTGATCTACCTTGCAATCTATTCTGCTCATTTTCGGCTGGAAAAGACCTCAGGTTTCCCTCTGCCGACTGCCCGAGAAAAGCCATCCAAGCCAGAATCGGGCCTGGCCTTGTGGCAGCGTGCCAAGGTGGGTCCCCAGCTCCTAAGATGAATCTGACCAGATGGTGGATTTCGAGCATATTGGCACTCCAAACCCAGATATATCGATCGATTTCTGAACTGTTCTAGTTTAGCGCTTTGTTGTTGATCGTATCTCCTTGCGCTTGCCTATGACGTTTGTCTGTGGCCGCTGTGCAATGAATTATTTCTTGTACATGCAACTAGTTATAGCCCAATCCTTCTCTGGTATAAAGCCAAACTGGGCTGAACAAGGCTATTAGTGCAAAACATGTGCGTCACCTAGCCACCAGAAAGGCGCGATTCCTTGTTTCAAGTCATGTCAAATTAAAACTACAAAAGGTCCAGAAGCAGCCACGCCAGTTCTTCGCAGCTGCGGGCCGCAAAGCGCCTACCGCTATGGCAGGTCAACGCCAAAACAGCGAGGATTTCGAGGCACCAGAAGTCCAAGCAGCAATGTATATAGTCACTGGCCAGGCTCCTGCTGAAGAACTCGACTGAGAAACCTGTAAGACAGTCTTCTTCCAGAACTGCTCTCCAAGTATCTCAATGCCGTATGAAGCGTGAAATGCACTTCAGGCTCCTTTTTTGGTTTGCTCTTCCACATCTTTCTAAGCAGAAGTGTTCTTCCAGGGCCGTCGTGGAAGCCATCTTCACGCCATCAAAGCCCAATAGCCAGAGCAAGCTAGCTTTCCGCCTGAAGTATCCCATCGCTACTCCATATGCTCAAGAGCTGCACTGCTTCACAGCTCCACCTGCTTTCCAGCAATATTCGCTTCGGAAGGTCTAATCAGCCACGCGCTGCTAAAAGCACTACAATAGGGGCCGCACCACTGTGAACGGACCACCTCATTGCCAAGAAGAACCCGGGCACGAAGGCCACAAGAATGGAAACACCCTCAAACAAACACAGGGCAGCCGCTCCGATGGATATCTGGAAGGCAGAAGTCACTACGTCCACATCGTTCCTCTCTGCACGAAAGGCAGCATCCAGAAAAAGGACCTGCTCTCTTCAGCCTATGTGCAACAAAAATTCAAGAAGGCATCATGGCGTGATCCACAGGACCACTGGGGCCGGCAAGGCAATCCTAAACTTGTCAGGTCGACCCTTGAGCCCTGTTGATCGTATATAGTACTCACCTCTGCTCAAGTGAGGAACATGTCGACGTTCTCGTCGCGATGCTTTTTTGCGGAGCACCAGCACATCGACTCCTAGTAGGGTATTCTTGATGGACCCTTTGAAATCCAATGGACTAACCATACGATGGATTGTTTCACGCCCTTTCTATCACCACCCACTCCCACCCACTCCCAAGTCAATGCCCCAAATACGACTGTAAAGCGCTTGGTGCTCGATAAAGGCTTGTTCATACTGGCTGCATGCTCTGACCTATCTACCTGAACCAAACCAAAATACGTGGTTAATCTTTATAATCATGTTATTATATAGAACTCAATATACCTCAGTCGTCATGTCAGGATTGGTTGTTGGCCTGCAGGACATTTAGAGTCATGCTGGGATCCGCCCTCAGCGCTCACAATCACTTGCAAGCTTCTAGCAGGTAACTCATGAATCTGCTGGGGCCGGGGTATCAGCTAATTACACCCCATCCAAGAACCACCCACTGAAATTACTCACGACAATAGTCATCAACTATCCTAATTGCAGTGCTCATTAATATTCTATAATCAAAAGTATTAAAGACTCTTGAGTAGCGAAACCACCTTCCTTATCTTCCTTGCCAAGCTTTTCCCGCGCCGAACTCAAGAACAAAAGGCCCAGCATGGCCCCTGCACCGCCCCACCGGCGCCGCACGGCCCTCCCTTCGCCTCCCTTTCTCGGAGGCGCCGCATCCCAGAGCCGTACCGTGTGGTCGGCGGAGGCGGTGAAGAGCGCGCGAGCTTCGCAGCGCAAGACCTCCAAGACCATGCCATCCCTGCGAGGGTGGGAGGCAGGGAGGTCGAACAGAAACCGCCGAGCCTGCAGTTTGGGGACATCACAAAGTAGAGTTGAATGGCCATGTTGAAAACGCATGTATGGAGAATAGTACATGGTCCTCTTGTGCTGAAACATTGGGGGGAAAAAAAGAACGATGAAGTGAAGTGACCAGGAGAAAAGAACTTCAAGAATTTGGACACCTATATGGATTTCAGGGGAGTTCGAGCAGTGTGAGCAAGCCGTAAAATAGAGCCCTATAGCTGCATGTGCACATGTCGACAGCTCCATTGTTGGCATGCACAAGTAGACTAGAGGTTTGTGCAGTCTGTCTGACCAATGTTGCACGCGACGTGTATAGCACACTTCGGGTCCATGCCATTACCATGAGGATGCTTAGTAAAGGCCTTATCTAAAATAAGTGATAAGACCTTTTACCGACTGTTACAGGTAATGGGACAGACCCAATGGGTACTATTGCACTGATGCCAAAAGAGCTACTGAAAAACATCGTCTTCGACCTGGACGCTGCAGTATAGGTACCCAACAAACATCTGGCAACTTGCCTGAGCCATATAAGCACCGGTTAGATAAGTTATTGATCTAACCGGTGATCCGACAGACCTATAACTTTAAACACCGAGTTGATCCGACCGAAAGGCTCGGTTCCATCACTCCGACCTCAAGCCAGCGCTGGCCAGCGAGATGGGCCCGGCCAGGCAATGCTCCTTAGGCGAAGGACTCTGATCTCTAAGGCCGGCGCGGGTTTTGGGCCTTTTCGATGGATCGTTTGACTCTAAGGCAAAGGAAGCCAAATCTATGTTGCAATTCGGTATGCGTATATTGTTATACGTCCTGGCTTCTGAGAGATGCTGGATCATGCTGGATCTGTTCTTCCTTCAGCCGAGGATCACCCAGCAAGAGCTGTACAGGGCCTTCATCCTGGAAGCGACAATCGACCTAATCGAACTATTTCTGTTGATGTTGACAACTTCCTTGGACACGTGTGCAAATCAGTATCCCCTCCAAGACAGAAAGTAAACGAATATGTCCGCATCTCGTACACACAAATAATTTTTTTGGCACCCCAGCCGTGCCAAACAGCATGCAATGCATTGCAATTAGAGCATCATTTAGCTTTAACTGGAGATATCTTCTGGTCACCTTGCCCGAAACATCCCGAAACAGCATCCTCCCAACAAATCTCACACCTTCTTGAATGCAAGTATATCTTGGCAAAAAGAGGAAAAAACCCTATCGGTGGCATCTCGCGAAAACTTCCCGCAACAATCAAACACACATAAACACACTAGTTAGCCACCAACGAATGACCCAAACCAATCCCAAACACGACTAATGGGACTGCCATATATGCCGATCAGTTGACTCCCCTGGCACCACCCCTGGCCTGATCGGCATCTATGGCAGTCCCATGGATCGTCGTGTCTGGGACTGGTGGCCACGCCCCGCTGTCTCTCGTCCTCCTCGGGAAGGCGCCGTCGCACGGCCTCGCGCAAGGCGCTCAGCGTGTCCAGTGGCCAGAGCTGCACTTCGCCCAAGGCTTCGCCTGTTGTGTTCTTCCCGAAAAATCCAACGAAGAGTGTGGGTGCAGGGCGAAAATGGTGAAGGAAGGGTGAGATCATTCCCAGATACCACTCCATAGGACTGCCATAGATGCCATAGATGCCGGAGGGTCAATACAGGCATATATTGCAGTCCCATGGAGTGTCTGAATAGTGTTTGTTTCTTTGTTGTGAAAGGATTCTTCACCCTCTGCCCCTTTGTTGAAGCAACCAAATGTTGTTCTCCACCTCACCCTAGCTCATTTAGCGGACCTGTCAACTGCGCGGCATTCAATGGGTGTGGTTTGTGGTTTGCAGCACAATGAGAGAAAATCCACAGGAGATCATCTATATGTATTTGTTTTAGAGAGTGAAGCATGGGTCTTTCCATGTTGAGATACACCCGTCAATTTGTTCCTGTTCTCAAACATCCAGTGGAAGCAAAGAATCATATCAAAACACGTTTGCAAACTCTTCTGCTCCAAATGGACCCTCAACCAGGACCAGGAAGAACCGGAGGTTCTACAGTAGGCGAGTTGAGTTGACCACTCACGGTGAAGTCACCCAGTGTACACTCGTGCCTATCCATATACTACTCACTGAGCAGTTACACTCAGCCGCGGAAGTCACGGCATAGTAGAAAAAAAAAACTTGTGTTCCCCAATGGAAACGCCAGGAGGGGGGGTCCCGGCATTCAAATCCCAATGGAAATACTTCAAACATAGAAACTTGCCACGACTTCAACATTTGATTGTAGTAGTTTGTTTGAGTTGTATCTTAGTCTGAGCCTTTGAAAACAAGATAAATAAGTAAAGCGACTTCGAGTCAGCAAGTAAACACAATCCTTCTTAATTCACCAGTTCACCATGTTCCAACCAGTCCAACCACGTAGCGACTTCGACCACGTGGCGGTCTTCCCATGGTCCAGGTCTCCTGGTGCCCCACCTGTCAGCGCGCAGCGTGGGAACAGCCGCACGTTCGTCGGAGCGGCAGGCGGTGCCGCCAGCGCTGGTTGCGGCTCACAACGGACGATGTCCACAGCGAACCTCGATGGACACATCGATCGAAGCGAGCAGATCGAAGCAAACATAGATCATTCATAGAGTCATAGATATTCATAGTGACAGTGGTGATCCCTTTTTTCGAAACAAGCACGTCTTTTCTCAGACTTCAATCTTCCAAACAATCACCCGTTGTCCTCCCTGCGACGCCCCGCGCGCCACGCGCGTTTCACGTGCCTGCCATCTTCGGGGCGCGTCAGGGTGTCACGCAGCAGCTCGCCATCCAAGAGCAAGCGCCCGGAAGCCAAGAGCCACATGGAGCAGCTTTCCCGCGCCGTCTGCGAGTCTTGATATGTTTCTTCACAGATGTGTGGCTCACTGGAGGGTTTCGGGTTCAATGAGATCTTCAGTGCAACAGGATCTGGTTCAAGAATCGCTTCAAGAATGCAAAGGGACGTGTTTGCAAACACCTTCACGCAATACCCTAGACCTGCTAGGAACAGTCGAATGCAGGGCCGATTGTGCTTCTCTATAAGTCTTGGAGATGGAAAGAAGTTGGATCAAACTGGAACAATCTCGAAAGCTCTCATGTCTTCTACTAGTACAATCTTTCAACATGCTTCCTGTGAATCTCTGTTCTGCAAAGAAGCCATCCCAGGTCATCATCGATCGTCTCGTGCAATGTGCCATGCAGTCGTCGACCGGCGCCTCTGCAATCGCATTCCGAAGGCTTGCAACGGTCTCATCCATGTTCATGTCAACCTTGGAACAGAAAAAGTAACTCAATCTCCTTCAAATGGGTGATCTAAGGATTGGAGTCATCATTCAAATGGGCGAAGAAAGAGTCAATGGGCGATGAAGAAATTCTGATCTGAGAATTGGGTGATTCAAGAAAATCCAACATGACTGGTCTGACATATCGAGGTCATCTTGGTGCAACCATCTCCAACACACGTTCCACACGTTCCACTCATGCTCATCGTTCCTGTCTGACACAGCGAAGAAGGCTCAGCGAAGGGTAATTTTTTCGGCACCCACTCATGTATGGCACATCAAAGGTTAACGAGCACTATCTCCTCAAGCACCCAAGAAACCCTATAAGTCAGAGATATCTGAGCCACTCTCGATTCCAATAGCTCTCCAGGCATTTCACTGTTTTCACACTCTGAACTCAAGAAAAGAACAAGAGTGGGCCTAACATGGCCTAACGGGCCTAACGGATCATGGGAGGTCACATATATGGACCCTCCAATGGAGATCATTTGAGGTTCAATCAGCAGACGAACACGTCGACTGCGAGACGTCTACAAGTCCAACGTTGGACGGACTTCCATCGCCCGCCCCATGCGAAGCGCCCAAGCCATCGCCCCACCGGGCGCTCAGGCCCCACGCGCCACACGCGTCACCGACCGCAGTGTGTCAAAACGGCCCAGGCCACGACCGTGAGCAGCTCGCCGCTGCATGCCAAGCGGGCGGCCACCGTGCACTCCATGGAGTCCCCCAGGCCAGGGATTCTGGAGCGCCGCAAGCGCGCTGGGCATGAAGAAGAAACCTAGAAAACGTGCAACTATAGCCAAATATGTCTGTATACTGTCAAGTGACTTGTCAAGTGTTCACATGTCATGAGAATTCTGTTTGGCCGATACTCTCAAATATTATGGGCATGATTTGGAGTGAGATGTTGATGTCTTGCAAGTACTACAGTAGTCCGCCCGAACGAGATAGTCTCACACTTTGCAGGATCTTGGAAACAAAATAACATTCTTTCAATGTCACTTGCGGTCGCTGCTAGGCGGTGTCAAAATGCAGGACATCTGCATATCAAGACTTCTGAAAGCACTGCTAGCACTGCTAAGGAGGAGAGTCAGCCATGCTTTGTCAGCAAAGCTTCTGAAAGGAAGAACCTCCTCTGGGCCGAAAGGGCCTTTTCTTTCAGTTTCCCTTCTCCTGGACGGAGGAAAACGGCCCTGGTGTCGGTGTCGGTTTCATGCGCCTCGGACGGCCATGGTTTCAGAAGCGATCGAAGTAGCTGTGGAATTCATGAACTCCACAGCTACTGAACTCGATGAAGCACAGTTTCTATAGGAATCACTTGATCACCAGAAGTGTTGAATTCCAAAGGAGCCCGCCACCAGAAGGAGCGATGTTTCTCTAGCTCCTCGCCTGGAATTTTTTCGCATGCCGCTCACCTTTCATGCTGAGTGATGCAGTGACAAATCCAAAACGAGTGGTTGAATTGAGAGGTTTTCTGGCCGATTTGGCACTTCGAAGGTCAAGAAAAGACCAGGAAAAAAAAAAGGTCAAGCCTCCACAGATTGATGTTGGAATCTGCAGAATGTCTTTGTTCTTTCGGTTTTCTGTCGACTCATGACGTCCCTCCCCGCGGCTTCTTTCGTGTCGTGCGCACAGCACGTGACCCAGCATCTGGCCTGGCCAGGCCGGTCCTTCGGAAGTCGAGAGACACCACCCGGAGACATGACCCTTCAGTCTTCGTTGGGAGCATATGACATGGAGCACATGTCATTGATACTGTCATTCACTCATTGACTCATTGACTCATTGATATTGGCATATTGGTGTGTGATGTTTTGCTGGCACATGTCTGAACTTGCCATGGATCTGGTGTTGGCTAAGCTAGGCAGCTAGGCATGAGAGCACACAAGTTGACACTTGGAATCCGAGCATCCCTATTCTTGAGAAACCTACGGACCTACTAGGAGAGGTGTGGGTCCAAAATCTACAGCCACCGAGTTTTTCAAAAGGTGTGGTTTTCCTTTATCACATGTTACCCCTTAAGAACTGATTCAAGCCCATCCTTAAACCCATACATCATACATCTTCAACTCACAAACTCACTCAAACTCTTATGGCCAAAGCACGTCTTCTGAACATCACCTTCCGCATCATTCACTCTGAATCTCTTGCCGCCCAGGGAAACAACATTCCGACATGGCTCATCACAATCCTCACCACTGCCCACTGCCGCGTTTGAGGCACAACTGTGCCTTTTGAGCTCCCATGCAAATGGCAAACAAATCCTTCGTGTAGTCAGAGTTGGCCAAAACACCAAAACCAACCGATGAAATTCCCCGGATCTTGCCTGGGTCGTTCTGTGGCCTCTGGTAAGCATCTTTGGCTCAGAAAAAGACCAGCAACACCTGGGCAAACTGCTCTCAAGTCAGCATCCTAAGATTTGCGCTGGCGATTGAATGGTCGCTCTGGCAATTGACTGGTCACACGGCTCAGTTTCTACCCTTCGTGAGTCTGTGGTCGGATTCATCTTTGTGCCAATTTCCATGTTCTGGGATACGCGGATGTCACCCCAAGCGGAGAACACAGAGTCAAACAACATCGAAGTACTATACCCAAGTTGCTCGTGGCGCATGGGGCGGCATAACCAAGAGAGAGCCATTCGAATTCGACAAAAATCAACACAGAACATGTGTCTGGCACATTCCAGCCGAGTGCATCCGCCCCCGTCCCGTGCGTCCGCCGACCCGTGACCCGGAACGGACAAAACGAACGCGCGACGTGAACGAGCGTGAGCCGGTGGGCAAGAGTGGATGAGGTCTCCAAACTCCGCAAGGAACCTGGGAGGCTCATCCACTCATTTAGATCTGAATTTCAGAATTCCTGGCAAAATCTATCATCTATCTATCATCCGTATCATCTATATCCACTCACCATTCAGGGCCTGAATTCCATCTCTTTTCATTCCCAAAAACCTGCGACCTGCCTCTCGTTCGGTTCGAAACCGCCGAAGACCCGAGGCTCGTCACCAACGTTCCGAGGATCACAGGGTTCTCACTTCCATCACTCGGTGGTCATCGATGATCGAGTCGATCGTTAGCGTGACCTGGGATCCCTGTCGTAGCGAACCGAACGCTCCGGACTCGCTTCGCGAACCGAACGTTCCGTTCGTCGTCGTAGCGAACCTGGAGCTCGCGCCGCCCTACGACGAACGTCGTGCCCGTCCGATCGCTTCGGACTCGTTCGACTCGTCGAGGCCGCCCCTAGCTAGCTAGCGAACCGATCGCTCCGGAGCGCATGAAAATCCTATCGCTGGGATTCACAGATCCGCTGTTAGCAGTGGTTTTCCGGTTCCGGTCAGACTCAGATCATGGGATTCTGCGTGCAGAATGCGAGCGCGGGGTTCGTGGGGGGTCCTTGATCGGTTTATGTCTCAAACCCGTTTTCTTTCTCTTCCGTGACAGTTCTCCTCTCACACTCCAGTCGAATTCAGGAAAAATAGACAAGAATCAATCTTCTGCGATATCACAAGCGTCCCGAAAGGACCCCAGTTGCAACAAACCGGGCTAAAGGCAAAGGTCGACCACGGGTTCACTCGGGGCGGTGAACCTTTCCTTCACCGAGCAGCGAAGATTGCCACGGCCATGACCCAAATGCAGGTCTGAGCAGTGATGGGGCAGCAATCAAGAATGTAAACGCCATTGCAAATGAAGGCTCAACTTTTGTCTGCTGCATTCACCATCATTCAGAAATGAGCACTCATAAGTAAATGCAATAACTAATTATCAATACCTATATACTTAATATCATCAAATTTATCAAACCTTTCCACAAATGGCAGGCACGTGTGGTCGCTCCGCAAGCGGCCGCTCCGTGGTCCATCTGAGCTTCCCGGCCCAGAGTGCACACATCGTGGGCTCGCTACTGAGCGCATCCAGCTGTTTCTAGGCAAGCATGGTGTGAACACTCAAAAATGGCGGGCTGGGAGTGCAGTGGTGAGGTGTGCCCCCCCCCCCGAAGACATATACAGTTTGCTCTTGGTTCTTATAGGAATTCTTAGGTATGGACATCCATCTCGAGACTCAGTCTAAAGATCCCCACCTTAGGAGTAGAAAAGCTACTTGAACTCGGAATTCTTAGGGATTTGCAAACCCGACTGCTGCGAAACCACCGAATTCCGAACAGCTTCAGTTCTTCTCTCAAGATCGGACAATGGAAATAAAGATGAATGCAGAACACAAACCCCTGCCCTTCGCACTTGTTGCTTTTGCTTCTTCGCCATTCGTCTTTGACCGATCCTCTGAGATCGATCCATCTATCATAATCTAAATTAATCTAACATGAGTTTTTTCTCTGAAGGGACTCGAACTCAACAAACCTGGCAGCCAGCCCAGGGTCTTTTCGCTCTCCCAAGTGCGATACTTACGGTGCCGCCTCAGAGTTTGAGAACACCCAAAACGGTTTTAGTCGTCTGGCAGACCGCTTGCAGTAGTTGTCTGGTTGTAGTCTGGCGCACGACCGCTGCTCTAGGCATCAAGCAATGGAACGAAATGCGGACGAACCAAACGACAGCGCCAGACGGCTCTTCCAAGCGCCAGAAAAAGAATAACACATGCTGAGATAGATAGAATTGACATGCAGAATCCCTCTATTTACCAATTCTTTTCTCGCCAGCCCTGAGTCAGGCCTGCTGTTGCTTCATGCGCCCTCGCGAGTTGTCGGTCTGATCCTTCCAACGGCTGAAAAGAACGAGCTGTATGGAACCTGAAGATGGTGGCAATATATCATCAAGAAACATCTTTCAAAGATGTTGGAAATGAATTGCTCTTCCACAAATCAAATTGATTTCCGAGTTTCATGTTCAAAGTTTGGAGTAGATAGATAAATAACGATCGAATTTTCATAGATCCCACCCAAATCCCAAGTGCACTCCAGCATCGATCTAATATTTGGAGATCACAAAGCTGTGTTGGGACACGCAAGGAAGTGGATGGCATGGATTTTGGGAAGACGACTTTCCTTTACGGACCATGATCTTTTCCACTTCCATGTGATGCCGGAGCCCTCCAGTCGTACCTCCTCCGGTATGACTGGAGCCTCCAAACCACCCACCTCGAACAGCTTCGAAACGAAGCTACGACTGGAGCCCCATCCGGGATGTGTTTCTCGGAGACTTCGTGGAAGTTGGCTCCTCCGATCCTTCGAACATTCCGCTCGCCGAGGCTCCTCCATCTCTCCTAGGAGCCGGCAATGCATATCCAGCTCCTCCGTTTCAAAGCCACGGCTAGAAAAACCAACGCGCATGGAACCAACACTAGTTCAAGGGTGGTGGAAATCCGTAGTTGATATGGGAGTAGTATATATCTGGAGTGTTTTCCTGAGCGTGCCTTGCCTTGCCTTGAGATCGTGCCAAGTTGGGAGCCTCTGCACCCATCTTTTGACACTTAAATTGATTGAAGAGGAGCTCATGAAAGGAGTTCAACCACTCCTGGCAGCTGTCTACCTCCACCATCAAAGTGAAAGAAAACACCCAAACTTGTGAGTTCACCAATAGTCTACCTTCTGGAGAAACGTAACCTTCACTTCCATATATTTTTTATATTAGTTCACTTCAATCGTGTGAGAACCGGGGGTAATCTTCAGATGATTTCTGACGTCTGATATGGCTCCGCCCCGTCCCGTTGGGCACCTCTGAGATGGCTCCGCCGAACTTCTTCAGATTCCTTTCTGGCGATGGCATGCAACCCATGCGTTTACGGCGACCGCACGGCGACCGCACGGAGAGTGAAGGATCAGTTGAGAAGATGAAGTGAGGCTTAGCAAAGACATCATAATGAAATGTCTCGACTTGACTTTTGTTTATGGCTATTTTGGATAGGTACAACATTGGATTTGGCACAACTTTGTCGACATTTTTGCCGTGAAACGACCTTTCAACAAAAGTTTCCGGAGTTGCAAACATCTATGCGCTGAGAATCCAGCGGGGAAGACACGCTGGCATCACTTCGCGTCAAAACACCGGTTCTTTTGTCGGTTTCTCACTATGTCTCTCACGCCGGTTTCCGCCGGTGTCAAAAAAACGCAATCTTAAAAACATAAAAAAAGAAAACGCCGGTTTCCGGCCATTTTCCTGAAAAGGCAATTCTTTGTGCCGTATCGAAGATCCATGTGTTAAGGTTAAAAGATCATACGTTTGCCTCTTCCCCCCTTCATCTGTTAAAAATCACCATGAACGCCGGCGAACTCAAAACCATTCTCCTCCATTCAACGTCCTCGTTGGTGGCGAACACCGGCAGAAAATCACATCGCCTCACCGTTAAGCCAAGCAGCTGCACGGTCCCCGAGAGGAAGTCCAGCGACCTCACTGGATGACCGCACGACCTCTTTCATTGGTGGCATCGAGCAAAGGGAAAACCTTCAAAAAAATGTGGGTCAGAAGAAACACGGCGGGTCATGAAACAATTTTGTTATAGATGTAGCCAGTAATAGCTCGACAGCTCTGCTAAGAGCTCCGCATTCGGACCCAAGTGCCCTCGACACCCAAAAAAGGAATATCAACGCTCATACTTCCGCCCTGCGCGGTCCAAAGAAGGATTTTTGTTGGGAATTGAAGACCGTTGGCCAACCTCTGCCGTCGGATGAGTCGCGACCGTGACGTGTCGTCCGGAGGCGTCGTCGACTCTATGGGCCGCACTCATCTTGTCGCTCGGTATCCTCGCTGAGCACGTCGCTCGCTCGCCGTAACGCAACGGCGACGTGGGGAGAGGCGCAGGTGATGCATAGAGTCTCTGGAAAATGCAAAGAAGCAAGCCGGGAATCCCCTATGTTTGGATTGAAGGGTGAACTTCGAGGCTCCGTTTCCATCTCGTTTTGAGTGGGGTATCCCCAATACCCCCCCCCAATCCGCGCAAAAAATGGTGTTTTGCAGGTGAGCCGTGCGTGATCCACGTTCTTGCTGGGTTTCCAAGTGAGCCTGTTGATGCTTGGCGCTCATAGCTTCCCATGGAGTCTCAACGTGCCAGGCCCCACCAGAAGTGGACACCTGAGAAGCTGCAAAACGAAAGCCAGCGCTTCCCTTTCTCGAGAACTGCGCGTCGAAGCATAGGATA
>CAXAMN010024428.1:251362-281887 GCA_963970005.1 Durusdinium trenchii | reverse complement strand
TATCCTATGCTTCGACGCGCAGTTCTCGAGAAAGGGAAGCGCTGGCTCTCGTTTTGCAGCTTCTCAGGTAGTATGTTGCTATACCTCTTACACACCTATACAAGTTCAAAGCACGAATGAGACTTCAAGGCTGTGGCTTGCTGTGCGTGTGTAGAGGTTCTCAAGCGGTTGACGGAAAGGGAACTTGAAGTACTATACCTGGTAGCTGCACTATAGCTACCCTAGGTCTCTCTACCTTGCAAGGTGCCAACTACACCTTTCCATTCAGATGATGCAAATGATGCATTTGGCATTTCTTGCATCACCACCCCTCAAAAATCACCTCCAACACAACCTCAAAAAATCTTCCCTCGGAGCACCCTCCTCCCCCAGCATGTGCTGAGTTGACGTGTCCCTTTCTCGGGCCACCCCCCCCAGACCCCCTAACTACTCACTTCGTTCGCCAGACACAACTCCGCTAGCGCCTTCTACGAAGGCTGGCTTACGTAATCAGTTTGAGTGTCTGGATGTGTCTGAACATTCCCAATTGAGCGTCAACCTCGGTGGCTTCACAGCTTCAAAAGAACCACCTGCCGACCCTAAAACAGAGTGTTCTGATATGTGTTGATCACTGTTCTGATCTTATACATCACATCTGCAATCTCAGCAATCTGATCCCTTTTTTCATCAGGCTCCGCTTCCACCAGGGACCGGAGCCATCCTCCCCCTCCGCTTCCACCCGGTCCAGCGCCGCCATCGCTCCCGCGGGGCTCGGTCCGCGGCCTCTGTTTCGGCCCGAGCCCAAGAAGCTGCGGGTGGCCAGCTGTGAAGGGATGAAGTAGCAATGGCCTCCACCCTGGCACGTAGCAATGAACCTAGTGACCTAGTGGCAAGGAACCTATTAGCGATGGCCTCCACCTTCAAAGCGATGGCCTCCAACCTAGTAGCTTGTTACTAGTAGCTGTGAAGGGATGAAGTATGACATTCTCTCCCAACAAACGGTAAGCATTTCCCAAAACAGCCTCTCTTGGCTCAGCTGAGGCTGTGAAGGGATGAAAGTACAAGGGATCTCTTGGCAGAGCGAAAACCCCGATTTCCAGCGATTTCCCACTTCTAAAGGGAAGATGTCTGAGACCGGAAGAGGGCAGTGATTTCAAGCCGTTCTCTGTCCAGTCAGTAGTTCAGTACCGCCCCCGCACCCGCATTTCTACACAGACCAAACAAACCTCATAGACCGTTGGCAACCCAATGTAATCCATTTTATTGCAATCCAAATGCCATTGGGTGCAATCCAAAGAAGTAACTCAGATTGACCCCATTCAGTTGGGATTGCATTTGGATTGTAATCCATTCAGTTTAACCCCAGAAGTAACACAGATTGCGTTGCATGCCGCCCTCACTTCTGCCTTGTCTTACGGGGAAAAACACCGATGTGGATGCTCCTTTGCTCGAAGACTGCCTGTCGATGCCAGTTACTCATTTCAAAGTGCCATTCACCGCTGTTCTTACCCCGATTTTCAATCCACCAGACTCAAAAAGAGATCTACAATCCACAAGAGATTACAAGACAGTTCTATTAGATTCTATTACTCGACTGGCTGAGTGTCCCATGTCGAGCCAGCGCCATTGATACGTTCTTGGTTTTTCTTCCACTTTGTCCAAAGGCCAACGGAACGTCTTAGACGTCCAGCGCCGAAAAGAACGCCTTAAACCTAACATCAGGGTGTGGAAGCTCTTCGTCATGAATTCAATCATTGATCTCATTGATCTAGAAACAGTTAACCCATGTTAACCCATCACTTTCCAATGCATTCTTCCCTCCCTTCCATGGACTTCTCTCCTTCTCTCTACTACTTGGGAGTCAACTCGGGTTCCATGAGACCATCACGTCTCCTCGGCTTCCGACCAAGAGTTGGCCAGAACCTCCGTCCTTCTCAGCTAGTCCCTTTCTCCCTACCAACATCAGAACCTGGCTTCATGAAAAACTGTCTGTGCTGGAAGCTAAATTCGCATCATGACAAGGTCTTCCCACTCAGCCAGCCAGTCTTGGGTGTCCCAAACTGACAGCCATTCGATCGCTGCACCAAAAACGCCGGCAGGGAAGCCGAAGCGATGACGGTGATGTGACCAGCCAGTGAGTTGGAAGTGACCATCATGGGCTCACAACATCTCTCTCGCTTACAACATCCGGATAAACAGTTCGACGTCTTCACCAGCTCCGGTGATGTAAGTAAATGGTCCAGTCGTCGCATGTTCTGGATTGATGTGTCCTTACTTCGACTGCCACCGGTAGATGCGGCAAACCCCTCTCGCTTCGCCCTGTCACGACCCGGGACAGGAGACCACGAGAGAGGAGCGACGTCGACCACCCTGCCAGCGTGCTGCAGCCGAGAATACTGGAGGCGAACCGTCGTTCGCCCGCGGTGTTTTCAAACGAGAGGGGGTGGCGCAGCGTGAAGACATGAATTGGTGTTCTTAAGTTAAGAAAAGTGCGGAAAGTGGTGATACTAGTGGTGATAACTTGGCAACTGGATTCAAAGGTGCAAACAAATTGGATCCAAAAAAAGATCGCGCCCTGCCTGCGCCCGTTATCGTTCACACTGGGCCATGTTCAAAGGCCATCTTGCTGAATTTCCACACAAGGCTCGCCGCCAAACCTATATGTTAGACATGATCTATACAAGCGACAGTCTGGAAGAATTCACCCGGCATCACCAAACCTTGGAAATGGGGGATAACCGATGATTACTGGCTCACTTCTGTGAGGTGGTGCAAAAAAAAGATGCAAAAGCACACCGCCAAAAAACCGTTTTACCACGAGCCGTCTTCATTCTCTGGATCTCTGGAAAAAGAGATTGCGGGCCCTCCTCATACAAAGAGTGAAGAAATGACCACCTTCGACACAGCCCAGTTTGTGAGGAACCTCATGGTCAAACTCAAGTTTCTTGGCCAATCGAACTTGTCAGTCTGAGTCAGAGTTGTGGGCTTTGTACTTAATACTTGCATGATAATAACGGTGTTGGTGGCGGAACATTTAGGATATTTATATAGGCCCGGGTGTTTGATGGTTTTTGTGAATGGTGCGTCCTTCTAACACTGTGCCCAAACCTTAGGGAAGTTTCAAGCAATGGTCAGGGAACACACAATTGGAAGCTGCTAGGAACAAGTGCATCGCTACTAGTAACAAGTGCCTTACTAGTAGTAACAAAGAAGCTATTAGGGTCTGCTATATTTTAACGGTTCAGGTCAGCAACGAGCTACTGGCCCGAACTACTCAGTCTGCACGAGCTCCTGCGCCAAGTGAGTGCTTGTCAGACCTGGAAGGTGCTAGGCTGCTAGAGTAGGTGTTGCATGATCGAAATTGTGGAGATCACCGAAAACAAATGGCAATGAACATTGTGTTGTGGATGGTAGTCGCAGATGGTGAATATTTTGTGCATCTTCTGGGGAAGAAACATCACCATCTGCGATGCGGAACGATCTTTGTTCGCGTTTCTTCCCCAGAGATCCGTCAGAGGACTGAACTGAAGCAATGAGCTCGGCTTCACGATCCAGTGATGTCCGAAAAAGCCAGAAACCAATGGAATCGAACGGAAGGTCAACGAGCACACATCCAGCACGTCTAAATGAATGCAAGCATGACCCACTTCATTTTCTATAGATCAACCCACTTCTTCTTACTCTTCCAGATCTGGTCCCAGGCACCCAAAAAATACGGCGCTATACGCGTGTTTCTGCGTGTTTCTGCACTCCTCAAGACCTACCCGGGCATCTCATCATCGGGATAGTCTTCGGAGAAGATCGGCTGTGGCATGCGCGGCTCTGGGCAGTCGAAGCTGACCATCACCTCAGCTTCTTCTAACCCCAGAGCAGCCCTGTTTCAGACGGAACCCCAGGCCCAGGATCGGTGGACCGTTTTCTGGGGGGGGTTGGCCCACACACCAATAGGGTCTCCATTTGGAGACCTCCGCTCGGATAGGATAGATTGGATTCTTTCATTCTGCGGGGGGGGGGGTTAGGTGAGACCCGTCCATGATCCAAACGAAAGAATGAGGCCATGATCTTCAAGCGACCTTTTGAGGGCTGCAGGCAGAAGACTGGCTGGAGGGCATGAGTTCTCATGTCATCCCCCTGCGTGTGATGGCTGGTTCAAACTCCCACCACAAAACCATCAGGAACCTCATCCTGAGTCGCAAAAGAGCACCCCCCCAATTTGTTGGATTGTATTTCGAGATCTACCTAGCACTTCTAGTCGGCGTGTTCAATGGAGACCTATATAGTTTCAATATAGTAATATAGTATATGGTATTCCAGCCAGGGCACCCCCGACAGGAAGCAGCTTGTATGACCAGCCAAAATGGACCGACTGAAACCAAAGTCTTCTCCGATCCAAGTTGATCCAAGACTCTCACAGTCCCGACGTCGGACACCGGTTTGGGTGACAGGGGAGACGGTTTGTTTTTGGGGGGGAGCCAAATGAAGAGATTGATTCCATCAGACTGATGCAGTCCCACTCTCATGTGCACCATCATATCTGCTGAATGTGATTGTCAACCTCTCATGGGGCTACTCCGCACTATTGGACCTGGCCATGGCCACGACTCTTACAGGATGTGGCTATGACTCAAACACCGGATGCCCTCGAGCTACCGGATGCATCTCTAAAGCCCAAAAAGGAAAAGAACACCGCTGAAGACGGTAGACTAAGAACATGGATCGACCTGCCATTCTCAGGGTCCATGTGAGTCCTCGGGCGTCTAATACAAGTAGAACTCACTTGCAACATCTTGCAAAACAGTGGTGAAACGATGTGAAACTCTATAATATATAAAAGATGTCACTGTGACGGATTCCGGGAAGATCCCGTGATTCTCATGAAAAATCCACAGTGCTGAGGCGGTCACTGGCACAGGGCCATGGAGTGGCACCTCGGCAGAAGTTCGGATGGAGATACCTCCCCGTCCACCCAAAACCACGAAAAACACCCCAAATGTCCATCATCCAGTCGCTCCGCGTAACGCATCGCCTTTGGGCGTCTTCCCCCGCCTTGGCCTCGCGTGCCGAGGCGAGCACGCCGCCGCGCCCGTGGGGCACCGCCGGCGCCGGTTCGCCGGGCACCGCCGCGTCGTCGGCATCGTCCACATCGGCCGGCAGCGGCGCGGAGGACGCCACGCTGGGCATCTGGGAGGACGCCGCGAGGAATGCGGAGCAGATGGATTTCGAAGAGACGACGCCAAGGGAAAAAAGGGACTTAAAGGATTAAAGTCATTTTTTGAAGCACGCATGACCACATGACATTCAACAACAACAAGAACAACAACAACAACAACAACTCCACTCCGATTACCTCTCTACTTGGGTTATATTGGTTGTGTTCACACACGTTATCCCATTCATTTTGGGAGAGCTAACTACGAAGTCATCCCAAAAATAATGATTGCAGTTCACTACTGACTGGGCAGTTTTTGTTTTGCGTATAGATCTGATAATATCTGATCTGTTGGTCTGTATCTTTCGTTGCTTGTCAGGGCCTTCTTCACAGCGACTGTCGTAGCTGCTGCGGTCGCAGCTGCTGCGGTCGCAGCTGCTGTCGCAGATTCCATCTCCTGAAGAACCGGTCGGCCACATCTGAACGAACTCCCCAAAACGGCATGAAGATCGACATCAATTGACAGCTCAGCATCTTCCAAGTGGACGGATGACTTCTGTGTTGACAGAACGACAAAGAGCCAGGAAGCACAAAGGGTAAGCCAGGAAAGACCTAGCAAAAAATGATCAGAATTGACCAAGACTAACCAAATGAAGAAAACAAAGGTCTAAAGGATCTCTATAACTTTTTTTTATTTCAATGCACAAAGCCACTGGACGATCACGGTTTTACGCGTAGACTTAGGCTTCATTCAGCTCCTTCGCTGCGGCATCTGGCCGGCTAGTGTGGCGTTCTTCCTGTCACTCAACGCGACAGAAATGAATTCAGTACTTGCTTGGATCTAAGAATTCTCCGGAACCAAGTCTCGCTCCTTCCATGAAGTGTTAAACAGCCTCGGTGTTTCGTGCCGTCGTGGATTTGGGTCTGAGAACCTCCTCTCCACTTGTTTGGGCCCTCAGACTTCCATTCATGTTTCATAAGGCCGAAGGCTTTCAAAAACGTGACCGACCAAGGATCCTGTGCCCCAAAGTGGGCCCCCCTGCCAGTGAAGAACCATCCAGCATGAGTGAACCAACCCCCATCATCCCCCATCCATCAGGGCAACCAACACATACCTCTCGTGGCCTTGGCTGCACTGCTCATCTGCGTTTCCCCGATGGGCCGACTATCATGGCGCTCCTGTCAGCGAAAGAAGACGAAGACACATCTCCTTCTGGAGCGCCCTTTTCCCCACGGCTCGTGTAAGTCCTTCATAACTCCCTCATGTACCGATGAACAAAGGAAGGCGATGATCAGATCCAAATGGGGTTTCTGTCCACTTCGTCATGTGTTTCCCCGGATATACCATGCTCTGGTCACTCACACTTGCTGGTCACTCAGCCGAAACGTACGAGGCTGGAATCATCTTGGGGAGGGGATATCAACCCCAATGAAGTGAGAAGGCTCTGCTTCCAGTTCCTACAAGTGACCAGCTATAACTAGCAAAGCAACCCCAAGCCGAAGCCATACATCCTGCAAATACCATATATTCTCCATAGCAGGTCGAGCACTTGCAATTCTGAGAATGTTTGTGTTTGCAATCTGGCCCTCGAACTGGGCAACACATCTTTGAAGGTTGCCAAACAGCAATGCTTGACTGGTTCTAGTCTTCCAACTGTGCAAAATGTCTGCCTCTTCATCTATAAAAACAAGCCCAAAGGCAGAGATGTTGCAGAGTTGGAAGATCTGTGGCACCAGATCAGTTTGGGCGCTCTTCTGTTGGAGGCCCAGTTCTGAATTATTTCCGTTGACACAATCAGACTCAAAGAATCCATCACTGGAAGGGTCTTCCTCAAAGACATTTGTCCATTCCATGGTTAGAGCCGGATTCGGAAACTAATCGGTCGGATTCTGAAACTAGGGTTCTGAAACTAGGGTTCTGAAACTAGGGTTCTGAAACTTGGATTCTGAAACTGGTATTCTTCCATTATCCAACACGGAAGCATGCCTCGTAAAGCATAGCAGCGGATTGATGATTGTTGCATGTGAGAGATGTTTAAAGCTACTTGGTTGCAGGATATGCTGAATACTTCAGTCTGTTACCTGGCCAGTTTAGTGAATGAACACACCATGTGCATGTTCCATTCCATCCTCAAACGACCCACCCCCAAAAAGGAATAATGGCTTATTGTATGGAAATCAGTGCTGAGATGACAGCCTTCAAACCAGCGAAGTGATCGGAATCCCCTCGCTAGACACCATCAAGAATCAAGGCAAGTGATCGTAATCGGTGGCTTAACCAAGCACAACCTGAACAGAATATATCTCGACTATCTCGAAGGCAAACAGAAGGCAAACAGAATAGGACTTGGCCCAACATGGTCGGACAAAGGTACACGTTGAGGATTCCAGAGATTCTCCCCCAGGCACTCCGGACTGCCATATTGACCTACCTTGGGGGGTGGTTTCAGGGGTGAATGTAAACATGTCGTCCAGTCCCATGGAGTATCTGCTTGATCTCAGATCTGGCACTGGTCACCCGCCAGTCACCCGCCAGTCACCCGCCTCACAAGCCTTCACGCTGGAGGCCAAATTCACCTGCGAGGCGTGACTGACGGGACCGTCGGGCTTTTTGGAACTGAAGAATTCGATGGTGCAGTGTTCCGTCTGGAAATCGGGGGTTTCCAAGAAGAACTGTACCTGAAATTACCTGAAGGTTCCACATTTACTGGAAGAACCTAGCCGAAACAGGTGTCAGTTTCGGAAACGACTGCTGGATGAAGGGGAATGACCTAAGTTGCAAACAAAGTGCCCATCCAAAGTGCCCATCAGATGGACCATCGGATTCAAAGGTCCATCTGTTGAAACAAGCACAGAAAGGACCAAACCCTTCATTACTGCTGTTAGGATAGTTGACCACCTCATGATCCATAAACAGATCTCCAATACATCAATCATATAATACATCTCTTCTATCCATTTTGCCTGACCCCGTCAGCTCAAGTTCATTCAATTTCACCGGAACGTCAATGTCAACCAACATTTCCATCTTGTGCAGGTCCACGTACTTCCTGGGTTGGTCTATCTATTTGCGGGTCGGGAACAGAGGGGTTGATGCCACCATATCACTCCAGATCTTCTCTTGGATATCCCCTCTATATTCATCCAGTGGATTGAGAGTAGATGGCACTGGCACCCCAAGTTAGATGTCTTTCATATAGGGGTCCATATAAACCACCTGACTTGGGGGATTGCGCCATCTACTCTTAACCCAGTATAAACCAACCAACCTCTTGGGCAGGTCAGGAGGGGCCAACCTCGCTCGCTGGGTCCAAACCCGCCGAGTCAGTCAACCTCCGCCGACCTTGGCCGCGATCGCCGCGTTGGGACTCTCCTCGTCGGCCAGACAGCTGACATTCTGGTGACCAGATGGCTTTCAATATGGAAAATGATGAATGTCTACAAGTAGTAGTATAGAAACCAGTGTCGTATAAAGAAGTTGTAGGAATATATTTTCAGACTAGACTAGACATGAAACAAAATAAGCCCCTAGTAGGGGCCCTATGAAAAGTCAGCAAACGCTGCAGTGTGCCGACTGCTGCACAATTCATACCTTTCAAGCGAATCAAGTCCAAAGAAAGCCCGATGCCAACATGGAGTCCTCACCCTGCTTCATCCAAATGAATTATGTAAGTTTTTAATGCTAAAATCGCCTGGACATGAACGACAGTACGGCAGTATGATGTCTCCAAACCTGAAATGGGTGCAAATTACATGGTGTCACGTCAAGTCCACTGTTACTATTCCACGTGAATCCATACTGCCAAGCCTTCAGACTCAACACATTGCCCCATGTCCCATGCCCATATCCCTTCATCAGCCTGTGGAGCAGTGGCTGCTACACTGCTTGGCGTCGTCAACGCCCACGGTGACGCGCCGCTGGCGCCGCGCTGCGGGTCATCCGCCGCGGGCTCCGCCGTTGACACGGCCGAGGCGTCGTCGGCGGCGGCGCCGTAGAGCTGCGGCTCGGGCGCGCTGGCGCCGGGCGCCGCGGGCGCAGACGTGGCTTTGGCGGCGAGGGAGGGGCCGTGGCGAAGGCCTCAGGGCGAGCGCGTGGGGAAAGCCAAGGGAGGGGACGTGGCTGCTGGGTGTTCATAAAACAGGCAAAGAGGTCGATCGACCTGCTTTTTCGAAGCTTTCGATATTAATATGATATAATGCATGTCTTTCCGATCGTCACCCTGAATGCCGTGGGTTCCAATTGGGATCATGAACCAGGACCCTTAAAGGGTGGTTAATGGACACCCCTTGACCCCTTTTCGGGGCTATTCATGGACACCCGGAATCCGTGGTGCTGGAAGAGATTCTTTTTCTGAGATCAAAGCCCTGACTGGGCTGCTCGTCCTTTCAAGAGAACTCTGCCACTGGGCCACTACATGCAGCTCGAAGCAACAAGCATCCATCCTCACCTGCCAGAGCCGACCAGGCAGCAATTCTCACACCAACTGGACGGTGTTTTTAAATCAAATGAGTCAAGCATAGTCAAACTATAAGCATCATGGTGGACATACGGGTGGACATCATGTTGGGTCGTCACTGTGAGTGTTGACACGTACACATCGATCAGTTTAAGTGAATTCTGCTGAATTGGTGTCTTTGCATCATGAAAACTCAATCTGGCAAGCAAGAAGGAGCATGAAGCTCTCCCCAATTGGCCCTGGCGCAGTGTTCCTTCAGGTGCTTCATTCAATTGATCTGTATACGTATGAACGGCCATCCCTTTCAGGCCCTTTCCCGAGACCAAGGCGAGAGAGACGAACCTTGACGCCCCACATTGACCAACCAGGTGAGACCTTCACCAGGCGAGACCCACTTCCATTGAACGAACTCCTCACCTCATTTGTCTCACCTGCTTCCGAGCCCTTCGACCATCTGAGCCCACCACGTACCCATCCCCTCTCGGCCGTCGCCAGCTCCTCAGGTCTACGCACCGAAAAGGTTTGTCAGGTCTGTCCTCTTAACGAACACAAAGGTGGCCGACCTGGGTGCACTGCAAGAACCACGAACATGAACAGATTACACTCGTTTGTGGCAGCGGCGTCCTTTCATGCCTTGAGCCCCGTGGTCTCACGGAAAACACGTGCCGGTGCGTGAGGAAACGGGAGTGGTTTCACACACACACCCGATGGTCCTCACGCTTCCGTTGCACGTACCGCCTTTTGCGGTCGGCCGCTTCCTTTCGAAGCTGTTGGGCCTCGGGAGTGTCTACCAAACTCCACCTACCCTCCTGCATGACCTTGAGCAGGATGCCGTTGTCTCCCCACTTTGTGAGGCCGTCGCTCACCATCTCCTTCCCTGGCATCCACTTCACGTAGTTGCCAGCCCCCTCCTCGATCAAGGCTTCTCGCAGCACAGCAGCATCGATCTGGATCTTGCGATCACTGGTGGTGGCCTCTGAGGAAAGAACATCGTAGCCTGTCTTGGCGTCGATCACCAGGTAGTGAGGCCACCGGCTGGCGAACCACTTCCACCGCTTCAACTCGAAGCCCTGCAGCAAGGCCTCCGCGAGCACCGCGCGGATGAAGTCCCCATGCTCGAAGCTCTCGGCGGCCATGCTGAGCTCCGCGCTCATACTGCACCTTACGATCCTCTGGATCTTCATGCTCTGGGCTTCCAGGATCGCCACCGGAGCCTGCTTCTCGAGGATGTTGGGGTTCGCCACCATGCAGGTCAGCCCTCCTTGTGAATGCCCCTTGGGCTGAGCAGCATATGCAGCGTCGCTCGCCGACACCACACAATCATCTTCTTCAGGTCGCACTCGAGGTTGGGGATCTTCACCATGATCTCCTTCTTGGCCCGGGCCACCAGCTTGGCGGTCCACTCCATCGCTTCTCGCATGCCGGCACCGGCGAGTTGTTGACAGTGAGAGACGCCATAGGACAGGTCGTAGCGTCCCTGCCTCGCCGACCAGTTCACCTGCCCCAGGATGGAGCTGATCTTAAGCCGCTCCTTCTCCGTCAATGGCCCCAGGGCCGCATCGCACTCTGCCTTCTGGATCTCCGGAATCTTTGTGACATACTCCTCCATGGTGTAGTAGAACTCAAAAGTCTCCGGGTCCTGCTTCTCGAATCGGCCACAAAACTTCTGCCATCCGTCAGTGGCCTTTCGATGCTGTCCGAACTTGAGTCGCTCGTGGAGGGCGTCCCATATCTTCTGTGCCGTCTCATCACCCGCGTACCTGGTGTCGTCCACGTGGATGGTCACCATGGCTCGTAGACGACCGTCGGGGTGGAATGCCACAAACATTCCAGGCACCAGCTTCAGCTCATGGAAGTCGATCTGCTTCAGCGTTGCCTTATACTCCAGGTACCAAAGGCGGGGGGACTCGCACAGTCCGAAACCTCCCTTGCGGAGGCGCAAGAGGTCTCCACGGCACCCCACTCCCACCTGCTCCACAATGTGCTTGCAGATGGCCTCCGGGTATCCATGCGGCATCTTGACGTATACCTCTCGCTCTTCAGGAAGCCGCTGCCCCTGCAAGAAGGCTGCTGCCACGTCCTCATATAGTGCACCTCCCACCTCATCTGCACCGCCACCAGGTTCAGGATGTTGTGGCCCAGCACGCTTGCCGTAGGTGCCAGAGTGGGATACTTGCCCGCCTCGGAGTCCCTGTGCCCCCCCCAAGATCCAGCGTGCCTTCAACTCAGCCTCAGTCAGGAGCTCGCCACCCTTGTTAGTCAGCACGAACCGAGAGCTCAGCACCTTCCGGGGGTCCACAATTGCATCCTTGGGTACCCCTTCGATGGCATCATGGTCGAAGTAGACTTGCACGGCCTTGATCAACGGCTTCTCAAAGGCCTTTCTCCAGGTGTCGTTTAGCTGGCGCCATTGATACTCCACTCTCTGCTTGCCGGTCACCAGCTGGGCCTCCATGACCGCCTTCACCTCGCCCTCCGCATAGCTCTCGGCCTTCTCGACGACCTGGACCAGGAAGGTGTTGTCTTCGTCCTCGGCCTCCCAAAACAGCGCCTGCGTCTCAATCTCGGACCATAAGGCCATCCACTCGTCGGGCATAGTCCTCTCCACCGTCAAGGCCTCCCGGATTGGTGGAGCCGATGAACCTCGGGCCGAAGCTGACCCTGTCCCCCCCCGCACGTGATGCTTGTCGGCTCTTCTCTTTCTGCTCCTTTTTCCATTCCTTTCTGACCTTCTTCAGCTGGCCATAGGCGTTCTCGAGCCGATCCCTCACCGCGGCCTCCTGCATTGCGGTTGGGGCCCCCATGTCCTTCGCCAGCTGCTCAAAAAGTTTCTGCTTCTTGTTGAACGGAAGCAAATGTGGCTCTTCCTCTTCCCCGGTTCGTTGAAGGGCCTCCGGAACATCATGGTGGATCTCCCTCTTCTTCTCCCTCTCCGGATCGAGCTTCTTCGCCGGGGGCTTCTCATCCTTTTCGTCCTCCGCGCTCGCGGCCTTCTCGTCCTCGATATAGTCCTGCACCGCCATCTTGCCTCCCTTGAGCTCGTCCTCCACGTCCTTCAAGGCGCCCACGATGAAGTCTGCGCTGAGCATCTCATCCGCGGTGGCCAGGCGAATCTTCTCGAGGGGGTAGGCCTTGACCCGTGACCGAATCCGCACCCAGACTTTCTTTGGGGTAGTTCCGTCCCTCTCCACGCAGACTACTACCGCCGGACCCGACCACGAAACGTTGTCCTGCAGTCTGCGGGCTATAACCCTCGTCGATTTGCAGGTGGGTCGTACACGTAGACGGTGGTGCCCTCCCGGATCAACTCCAAGAAAGGAGGACGAGAGCGAGCTGCAAGGGCCCTCCTCAGTCCCTCATGAGCATCCAGCCAATGACACGCCTCTATCGATGCTGCTCGGATTCGCTCTCCCCTTCTCAAAGCCTCCTCTTGGCTGATGTTCTCGTTGGCCTTGAACTTCACCTTTCCGCTCGTGATCTGGGCCAACAAGGATCCTGGCAATGGCGTGCTCCGGCCAGTGACGGCCTGGATGGGGGCCACTCCGCTTTGTCCCACCAGTCTGTTCTTGGCCGCAAAGCAGGAAGAGAGAGCGCACTGCATATCCTTCAGGTTGTCGATCTGCAGCTCGGTCACCACTTTCATCATCATTACCTTCACGATGGCGCCGTGGCGCTCGGCATGTCCGAGACGCCATTTGGCCTGATCCGGAATCACATCGTGCTGCACCGCGAATAGCTCATTGAGCCGTGCCAGAGATCCTTGGAATTCAGTCCCGCCGTCCGTGATGAGTGTGTCCGGCGGGCCGAACACATCATACCATAGGCGACACAGCACGTCCACCGCCCAGTCCGATGTGGGGTCGAACTCCAGCGCTCCCACGTGGTAGTCGGTGAGCTCATCAATGTAGTGCACCACGGCGTACTTCACGTTCTTAATGTCCCAGATGAAGACCACATCCCCGCTGACTCTTTGATTGAAGTTGCTCGGCTTCAGATAAGACACCTGAGGCCGACTGCCGGGTGGTCGCACCATGTTGCAAACCTGGCACCGGAGATTGCGCGCCCCACAAAGCAACTCCGAACTTCCCCCCCGCTAGGCTGATCATCCGGTGCAAACGCTCATTGGACAGATGCCCCAAAGCCACGTGAAGATGAGCCAATGTGGCACGGAGGCGACGGGGAAGCAGTCGTCCATCTCCTTCAAACATCACGTAGTCATACCTCTCTCCCTCGGCTCCCATCTGCTTCATCTGCCTCTTCAGGACCTCCTCGGGGGTCAGGACTCCCTCCTCAACCTCAATGGGATACGCGGGCCAACCTTCTCGCTCGGGCGACGGGCTTGGATGACCGGGGATAGGATCATCGTCTGGCCGAAGGGGACGTCCAGCTAGGCAGACCTGTGCCGCATGGAGGATGTACTTCGCAAAGTCCCTCGTCCACCTTGCGGCAATCTTGGACCGGTTCTCCAGGCGTCCCTCAACCTTCACCTTTCCCCGGATCTGCTCGTGCTCTGACGGGCTGTGGCTACATCTCGGCACTCCGGCCAACCCAATGGCGAACGCTTTGACGTCCAAGCACGTAGTCTTTCTGTAGAAAAGCCTGGAAACCGGGTCCTTCAGGCCAAAGGTGCATTGATCCACCGTCACCCGGTACATCGGCTCGCGGGTGATCATGTACTCCGTCTCCAAGGCCTCCGAGCCCTCGGGTTGTTCAGTGAGACATAGACGCCCTCGGCTTGGATGTCCCACACTTCACGAGCCATCTTCCAAAATGGTAGATGGTCCTTTCGGATCTCGTCCAAAGCATCCCAGTCCCGGCAGGTCCGTTGCCAGGCACACCACGGCCCACAGGGAGGAGTGATCACCACCAGGTCCGGCTTCATCACCCGCACCATCGACTTTACCTTGTCGCGGTTGGCCTTCTGCGACATGTCCCCCTCCTCATTCAAGATGACGTCCACCGGCTGGTAGGCCCCCCAACCGTCCATCTCGTTGGCGACTAGCGTGAGCATGGAGGAGCCTGAGAAAATCTCCAGCACCATAAACTTCTCCGTCACTTGGGCGCCCCGATTCAAGCGTTCCAGCCGTCGAATCCCTTCTCCCACGCCCTTCTTCATCTTCTGAGTGAGGCCGCGAGCTGGACGTCCCATCGTCCATTTCATTGGGCGCTGGCGCTCCTGGTAGAAGATCTCCCTATCCTCCTCATAGATGCCACTCAGGTCCTCCTCGTCCACATAGAGCTCCTCCTTCGCATAGATCTGATCCCGGACGTCGGTCCCGACACCCTCATAGTCATCCTCTTCATTGCTTGGCGGAGAAAAGCCCTTTTCTTCATGACCCTCCGACTCATAGTCCTTGCCCTCATGCTCCTCAACGACCACATCGTCCCCACTCGAGTTCCAGTCCGGGCTCACATCAATGGGAGGGCCACTGGGGCGTGGAGCCTCTGACGGAGGGCTCCGAAGTGTCCCCACCAGAATGCCACCTCCGTCCCCAGCAAGGCTGCCAGCCACCTCGGATTCTTCTTCCACCTGGCCCCTGGCATAGTTCTCTCCACCGCGTTCTTTGACCCTGATCTGCCAGAAGAGCTTCTTCCACATGTAGACCACCATGCGGCTGCGGAAGCATCCGATCATGTTGAAGGGGACCTCCTCGCTGTAGCTGTGAGACAGTGTCGGATAGTCCGCCAGTTGCCCGGTGAGTGCTTTGGTCTGTTCTCGTTTCTGCCGGGTCTTCTGAGCCCTCGCCCTTGCCTTGGCAATCTTCGCCCTCTCGTGCTCGGTGAGGTCCTCCATGGTGATGTGCTCCTGCTCGTCGTGATCGAGCTGATAGACTTCCGACTTTGCCTTGGCCTTTGGGGCCTTCTTGGGACTGGATTTCTCCACCTGGTAGAAGCTGGCCATCGAAGCATTGCTCGCTGCCCGTCCCTGAGGCTCCCCCCAACTCCTCAGGCTCTGGTTGTCCATCTCCATGGCCTGCCTCAGATGCTCCAGAGACTCGTCTTCGGACTCCAGGTTGGGGCACTGGCGAGAGCGATGACCTTCCTCTCCGCATACTCGACAAAAGTGCACAGGGTGGGCGCTCGACATGAAGTGGGTCACAAGTCTGTCCACCGCGACGACCCGCTGAGCCAAAAATCTCGCCCATCAACGCACTGTTCACGATGTCCAAACGACAGGCCTCTTGGCCTGGCGATAAACGGAAGTCCGACGGGATATCCATCCTGGGTTGATCAGCAAACTCGGCGATGTCCATCACATAGTGACCACTGGTGGTTTGCCTCAACCCATAGTTTTTCACCCCCAACTTCTTGGAGGCCAACACATGATGTTCGCAGTCAAAAAGCACCCCCAACTGCGTGCATGCATGTCGAGAAAGCAACGGGGGGCAATCACCCTTGACCACCGAGAAACCCAGGATCACTGCCTTACCTGCAAAGGTTGCCTCCATCTCAACGCCATACTGGCTGGTCAATGTGTCCCCGCTGCCAAAACGAAAAACCTCCTTCTCCTTGTGGACCTTGAACCATCGACCCTGTTGCTGCCAAGTGTGAAGGAGTTGATTCATCCAGGAGGTACCCGCCACTGACTTGAGACACCCAATGTCCAAAATAACGGCTGTCGCTAACTCCTTCACACACCACAGGACTTCGTGGTCACTCGATCGACCAAACGTACCCACCCCACACGGCAGCGTCATGTATGCTCCAGCGGTCTTCGACTTGGGTGAATCCCCACTGCTACAAAGCGAAACTAAGAGGTCCCACTCATGGTCGCCATCCGCTGCTTCCTCCGGTAAAGACGCCAGTGCCACCGAGGGGGTCGATCTCCTGGTCCTGGTGCTCCTCCGGGTTGATGAGGAATGGGCGGCCAACATCACCGGCTGAGCCTTCGGATGTGGGCACTCTCCTCATCCACGCTCTCATCGCCCGCCTCCCTCTGCTCGTTGAACTCCTCCTCATCGCCCAACTCACTGGCAAGCTCGGCTGCCAGTGCAGGTCGTGCTCCACCTCGTCGACCGGGAGGACCACCGCCAGCTCCACCACGTTGTAGAAGCCACTCGTCACCGTTGGCACCAGCGGTGTTGGGCTCCGATGCTCCGATCGGAAAGCCGTGTTCTCCTTCCAATTCGGCTGCCAATTCCACCAGGGCGTTGGTGATCGACTCCTCCGACTCATCTCCAGCTCGAGCTCGCACCAAGACCTTGTCCCTTCGAGTGAGGCGAGCGTGATCCAACAAGTGGCCCACATAGAACCGCTCGCCCATCTCCAGGGTGGAGTCCAAACCAAGCAACTGGGTGCGGTAAATGCTACCACGTGTGATGTAGCTTTCTAACGACTCTCCTGCATACCTGGTGAGGGCCATCAACTTCTTCCGCTGTTGGTCGATGCGGTGCTTGTCGAGCTGCCTCACCAAGGGACTCTTCTCCAACACCTCGAAGATGCGTTCCTTGCCGCCCACGCGGTTCACGTCACTGTTGTTCAGGTGCTTCACGAGTTGAGCTGCTCGGTCACGTAGCTGCACCATAATTCGTGGGCCTATGAGTTCTTCAGGAATCTGATTTCCCTCACCTCCCAACCAAAACTCCAAGGCCCGCCGCCAGTCCCTGTAGCTCTCACCCGCCTTGGCTCTGAAGATCGGCGGGTAAGAGCTGCTCACCTTCCCCTTTCCTGATGCCGATGACTTCGGCTCATCACCCGGGCCCTTCGGCTCAGGCGCTTCCCCCACAGAGGAGACTTCCCCCGAGGGCAGATTGCCTCATCTATCAAAGCCTGCCGCAGGCGGAGACACTGGTGCCCGTGAGGTAGTCCATGACCCTCCTTCGTGACCTTGTCCCGAATCACCTCCATGACCATGTCGTGAATCGTCACCATGACAATGTCCCGAACCCCCATAACCACGTTGCCATGGTTCTTGTCGTTGACCACCCCAGCTCCAGTTCTCCTGCCACTGGCTGTGGCTCCCTGCATCCGAGCTTCTGCCATCCCACGACCAGTTTTCTGCCCAGTCGTGACCTTGCCAACTTCTCCGCCAAGAAGTCCTCGATGAAGTCCAAGAAGGTTCCTCGACGCCCGGATCCCATTCGCCGCTGCCACCCTCACCCATGTTCTCCTCCGTGAGATTTCCCCAGTCCGACTCCTCGGAGTGCACACTATTGGGCTCCCTCATGTGGACCTCATACGCCGCATAGTATGAGGTCATCGTCGCAACCACCTCCACGAGGCTCAAGCAAGAAAACCCCCGCCGGGAAAAGCGATGCCTCGCCCCACGCCACCGCAGCCCAGCTCAAAGCGACCCCAAAAACCACGGCCCCTGGATCAACCTAGCTCCGCTGCCACTCGTTTGTGGCAGCGGCGTCCTTTCATGCCTTGAGCCCCGTGGTCTCACGGAAAACACGTGCCGGTGCGTGAGGAAACGGGAGTGGTTTCACAATTACCAAGAAACCGACCTGCAAAGAAAACAGCTCGGCACAGTACTATGTGTTTCATGGAGTGCAGAATCAGTTGTCCTCTATTCTTTGCAGCAATCATCACAAATCGGTGTCTGTCGTTCTGTGACTCTTTGCAAAAAGACACCTAGCGGCAAATGATCTGACTCTATGGAGCATGATGAGTCACCACTTCTGATTGTGGAGAACTCTTGGAGCTTCCAAGAGAAGATCACGAGAGTTTGGCTTGGGTTCATCTCCAACCGGTCCAAATAAAATGGCAAAGGTTGAGAAGGAGGTGGCGGCGGCGGCGGAGGAGGAGGAGGAGCAAGGACGCAGAAGAAAATCCTGGTCACAATGAAATTGTATAATGATTCATATATAATGATAATGATGATCATGATAACACATATACAAGTAATGATATACTGTACAATGATCAGCATGATTCCTTACTAGGTCATCACGATCACGATCAGCATATTTGTCGAAAAAATCATGATAACAATGCTGATCTTCGTAAGGTCAGGTCTTTTAAACAAACGCCAACATGTTCGACCAACTCCTGGTGTAAATGAAACCCTCCAATGTGTTTCTTTTTCCAGAAATTGCAACACGTGCTCCCTGTGTGGCTAGGTGAAGCCATCAGCTCCTGAGGAAGAAGATCTGGCCAACCTCGATCTGTCTGTTCATTGGTAAAGTCTCCTGCAAGCTGGATGGAGATTCGTGGAACCGTGCAATAGTCAGAAGAAAAAAAACACACAATAGTGACAGTGCAGGACCTGATGATGGACTATGCCATGACTATGCTGAGTTGTTGCCTTGGGGGTTGTACTTGCGCATACTGTTGCACTGCCATGACCAGGCGCGCTTTGTTTCTCCTCCAAAGACTCGATTGTAGAAAGGCTGATTTCGGGTTTCGTTGTCAGGCACAGAAATGAACGAGACGTTCTTTGCCGAGGGATGATGCTTTCATAGCTCAGAGAACTCTGATTGGTCACAAAGAGATGAAGGCCATGTCCACCAACGTGACGCGACTGTTGTGACGTTCACTGACTGGCCCATGCTAGCTCCATCATCCATCTTCCGATCTCCGAACCTCAAATCACCCACCCTTTGTCTTTCGTTCCAAATCACCTCTTCCTCACCCCCCAACGACTGAGTCGGTCGGTCGAACCGAGACGAGACGGGACGGTGACCGGTTTCGTGCGGTGACAGGGCTCCTTCATCGATCCGGCCAATGCTCACACGGTAATCCTGGGTCGGACCGAAAGCGTCCGTGCCAAATGCCGTGAAGAACACAGCGCGGAAGCGCAGAACGGTGGTGGGGAGACAAGAACAATCCTATACCAGGACCCTCCTGGCGCTGTTTGGAGACCCGACCACAGGTGGTTTCTGGACACCTGTTGTCACCAGGCACCTGTTAGAGGATGCTGGTCTGATCCTGTGTTTGAGAAATTTTGAGAACATTGAGTGGTTTTGGGCGAAACCGCGCCGGCCAGGGCTCCCAAAGCAAAACAAAGGTCGAGGTTGGTTTTGAACCATTTTGAACCGGTTGGCACCAGGTTCTAGTCCTGGGAAAGAGCTACTAATATAGGTAGGTACTACTATAGATATAGGTGATATAGGTATATATATGTAGTGTATACAATTCTGTAGGTTCTAGTCGCCACCATGTGAGTATTCCAAAGGTTCGGACGTCGCCCAGCTCGCGCTTGGAGACGTCGCAGTTCTTGGATTCCCATCGGAGTCAGTCGGATCGTCGGATCCAGCTTCGCAATGGATGCCCTTTTGGGGATGCCTCTTACAGTAAATCCAAATGACCAATGGATTGGTTGATATGAGGAAAAAAAAACTACAGTCCGTACACTCACCATGCTTTTTACCTTCCAAACCTCTGGGTCTCCTGTAGAGTTTCCTTCATGCTGATTCTGGGAGATGATGATTTCCAACCACAAAACACACTTGGGGCCAGGTGTACCTCTTACCAATCTTCAGGAGAAAACGGATGAGAAGTCAGTTTCCGTGATTGATCCACAAGATATGATGCACAAAGGTACAACGGCAAGTGAGCGTCTAAAAGATCAGAAAATCATGAAGGGAATCAAATGGAATCATGACCTGTTCCATCAAAAGAAACTTACAAGCGACTCGCACAGCTTTACACACCAGTCATGTGCACTACCGCACAGGGCATCTGTAGATGATGGCCGCTGTCAAGGTCCTGGAGTTCGGTCGACCAGCGCTTTGTCCAGCGCTCGGTCCCCTCGCGAAACACAAGCCGTGCCGATGTCGCTTCGTCCCCACCCGCAGCACCGCCCGCAGCACCTCCCGGACATCCCGGACGACCCCGGACCGGGATCCAGGTGTGTTTCATCGCCGCGCGGCGATGCAGTTCATCAACGTCACTTGGAACCGCACGGCTTTGGACCTCGGCGCAGGGCTTCGAGAGGGGTCCAGGTGCCTGAAAACCGATGCTTGGGGGCGATTGGAAGCAACTGCATGTTGACCAACGAAGATGGGCGACCAGCAGGGGTTGATTTGGAAGGGAAAGAACCTCATACCTCCTTACTAACCTATACTAATTATAATGAAAGATCCCTTGCACACACAAAGAATCGCAAAGACCTCACAAGGAAGACCAATTTGGTGTTTCTGATATCCCAGGCTGGCTTTAGTGAGCAAGACATTACCTCCTAAGCATCACATGGCACTTTGACACAACTAACATCCGAACCCGGCAAAAAGGAGCATTTTAACACGAACTGGTGTGCCTGCTGGATGCTACGCTACGTGCTACGTGGAGCGTACAGCGTACAGCTGGCGATTCCACACACAGCCTGGGCTGCTCCCTGTCGCAGTTCCGGGCAAAGTGCCATTCTTCCTCTTCAGTGCCAGGCTCCTCCAATGGCTGAGCATGTCATGCATGCATGCACCAAATCAACGAACTTGCAAACACCAAACCCCATCCAAACGTCGCAGACTTGATCTCCGATTCAAGCTGCCCGGGGGTCCAACCAGCTTGGTTCAGTGATCAGGAGATTCAATCAAACATCCTTCAACAGCCGAGGATTCACTTTAACCTAAAAAAGAAGTCATCCCAATTGAATTCCCACACATTCCAATTCTGCTCGCCTTTCAACGAGGACACCACCAAACCCGACCAAACCGGTCGGGAAGTTCCGACCGACGCACGACACCGACGTTTGGGTTCGGTCCTGGGCTTCCACGAAGGCTGCCACCGAGCGGTTCTGAGCAGAGAAGCCTCCGAACAAACGAAGAAAAGGATGCGAGGCTCATGGGCCCTCCCATCATCCATCATCCCACATCTTTTTTGCTTTGGCATGCTTTGGCAATCGTTGGATCTGAAAAAAGGCAGGAAGACTTGGGATGTTTGAGCTTCATGCGGTTCATTCGTGCATGCGAATGCGATTCATGCGGTTCGCAGTGGAACCCCAACAAGGAAATGTATAGTTCCTTTGCCAAACGTAGACCTTCAGTAGATCACGTTATTTCAAGAAATTCACTGACAAGCAAACTGAGAGAACAGCTTGAAAACAGGCCTGACCTTGCCTTTAAAGCGTCCACTCTTCAGAATTCGGTGGGTGGCTGGTTGGGAGGTACAGTATGTTTAATATGAGGAGGTTGGACATCGTAGTGATTTGAATTTGACTTCTCAGGTAGAACATCTCCTACCACCCTTGTGGTTTGTTTGATTCTGTTTGTCACCCAAAGTGGTGGGCATCTGAATCAGTCAACACCACTTAGTGAATGTGCGCTCAAAACCTGACTCCAAACCAGCTATGATTTCTTTCAACATCGACGTGGACTTCAAAACCGCCTGCAAACCCCTGCAAAACCCCAAAGAAAAACACGCACGTCGTGTCGATGCTCAAATCGGCCTTGTGGATAGACCACCAGACGAAAGCTGAAATCCTCCAAGTCCCTTTGCTCCGAGCACACAGACTCGCCCACCTGGTCGCGGACAAGGCACGGGGCCAACCGTGTGGAGGACGCCATATGAAGGAGAACGAAGAGAGAGAGAGAGAGAGCGAGGGAGAGAGAGAGAGGGAGAGAGAGAGAGATGAAGATAGTATACAGAGCAGTTGCCGAAAAGACCGGGACACCTCTGGCTGGAAGCTCCTAGCTCCTACACTTATACCAGGACCTTCAAAGTGACCTCTTTGGAGTCTCTAAGTGACCTCTTTAGGGACTAAGTGACCTCATTCTAGGATCTCAAAAGGTCACTTTGAAGGTCCTGGTATATATAAATTAAATGATGTTCTTTTCTACGTTGTTTGTTTGTCTTCGTGCAGCACAGGTGCTCTTCACCCACCTCACGGGTCGCCGATCATGTGGATGACTTCCAAGTGGGCTGAGTCTAGTCCAGCGGAAGTGAGAGTCGTGTCGATCTCACTTCCAAGGAAAACCACACCAAATCCCTTCAACAACTTCGAAGACCCCCGCTGTGCGCTTTCGCGCGGCCAGGCAACTTCGCAAACTCTCAACTCCCGGACGTCCGACTCCCAGTCCGAAGTCCTCGCCTGGTAAGTGTCCAAAGCATCCGTCATGAGCTCGACCTGGTCAGATCCGCAAGGTACTGACCAGCGGCAAGTCAACGTCCGACTGGGACGACCGTGCCGACCACTGACCACGCGTGCGGTGCGTTTGTAGGACACGGACCGAGCGGTTGTTGGTCCAAGCACTTCTTGAACGCACGAAATGAAGGATTGGTTAAGCAAAGGCCATGCAAAAATGGTGTTTTTGGGATGCTCGAACTGACTCCATGGAACAAATCCACAGTTCTTGTGCAAATGTTTTGGAATGATCATCCCCCACACAGATCACAAACCATGAATTTCCGGCCAAAGAAGACATGATTTCGCGCGAAGCCGGAGTTAGAAAGCCCCCACCTCATTGGCACGTGGTGGTGGGAGGGCCTCCAAGCCAAAGTCGCCCGGTTCGGGGATAGGCATGACATACCTGGGACAAGCCGAGGTTCCGACTGCTCACTGCATGCGAATTCAGGAAGGTCCTCCAAAAAGGAGTTCCTCTCAGGCTCTCCTCTCTTTTTCTGAAAACATGGAAAAAACAGAAACAACCCAATCAAACCATAAACCTGAGTCCCTCTCGCCCAGAACCTGGCGAATTCTTTCTCATCATCCGTCCAGACCCGTCACAGACCCATCTAGCCAAGCGCAAGCAGGCGCAAGCAGGCGCAAGCAGGCGCAAGCAGGCGCTCCTTCCGGTGGTGGAATCCGTCCGAAACACAAAAGGGTGGCCAGTTCCCACCACCTCCCGTACGTCGTTCGAATTGATGCTGCCCTTTGGTGAAAACGTTCCAATGTTCGGTTTTGTGAAAATCACAACTGGTGCCAGGGAGAGCCTGCCTTTCCGGAAGGACTTTGTCTTGAGCTGTCCATGTCTATCCTGCAGGTGTGATCATCTCAAATGAACTGATTCAATCAGAAGGGATCTGTTCTCACATTGGAGTCCTTCAACCCCAGATGAACCCTTCATGTTACACCGTTTTTGGATGGTTCTGCCATGCTCTTGGGCCCCTCATACCTTTTCGGTTTACCCCTCTAGCTCCCAAAGATTCCAACGCGTCCGAAAAAAGGCCCAAAACCATCCAAAACCTTTTCCAAGAGTTCATTGGCTGGCTTCGAAAATGGAATTCACTAAATCCGCACCAAAAAAAGCACCCCCTCAGTCCTATCCCTTTGCGGTCGAGCAACGCCAGGGAAGAGGCGCCGAAGTTCACGAAATCCCCCGCCAGCGCGGAACCACCCGCCTGGATGGGATTCTGATGGTGGACAATGTGATGATGTGATGCTGGTGTTGCATCTTTCAAAAACCTATATAAGTGATGATACAGCCCCATAGCCCATTGAAGGCAGTGTTGGTTCAGAGCATCCTCAAGAGGATCAGAGAAGGATGCGTGTAGAGAAACAATATTGTTCAATGTCGAAGTGGAATTACACCTTGGCGACGAACGAGGCAGTGAACAAGACCCTGTTAAGATCCTGCTAATTAAGCTTGTGGATTAATTAGGAGGAAAGGTATTGATCCTGCATGCGCAGGAAATCTTGTATGATATACTTGACACTTGTTTCTCCAAGGAAATGTTAACTCATCAATCAATGGTTTTTCTCCCTCAGAGCTCCTGAACTGACCCGTGCTCAGCATCCCTATCAACATTTCTGGCGTAAAAACACCACCCTGTTCACGGGCCACAAGATCCCATTTTCCATCCATTCCTTTCCATTTACCGTCACTCAGCTCACTGCAAGGATCTTCTTGAACCACTTCCCTCTATAAACCGCGTGCGGCCCCACCTCCTCGTCCGGCTTTTCACCTCGAAACCCAGACCCAGCTCCACCGGGTTTATGTTGGTCTCACCGGGTTTAGGTCGAGTGGAGCTGGCACCGCTGGTCGCGTCCAAAATCCATCGCAGCTGCGCGGATCCTTTTCCAAAGACCGGGAGAAGGAGCAGGTGAACATGACCATCTGACACAGGGGGGACCGAAAGCCAGCAAGAGAGCGCACCTACCGCAAGACCATACGGTGCAGGGAGACACTTTTGCATCGAGCACGGCTGTGGAGCTGCACCTGGCAATGGCGGTGGGCGGAAAAAGTGAAAGCAGAAGGACGGAGGTGGAAGAGGAAGTGCTCGAGGGGGACTGGCAGTAGAGGTCGCCAGATGGCGTTTGGAGGCGCCCGGTCGCAAATGGAAATTCGAAAGGAAGGGTGGCAAGAAATGCACCACATGCAGTGGAGCGGCCAGCGGAGTGGATCGAGCAAAACTCAAAAATTGGGAACACCACCTCAGTACCTACCTGACGCACGAAGACGGCTCGCAAGAGGCAAGAGGCGGCCACGTTTCACTTGTTTCACTCCAAACAGATGGAGTCCACCCACCGAAGGTGCTTGTGTGGCACCAGAACCTCGAGATCCACACAGCGCGGCGGAACGTCCAGAACAGTTCCAAATAAGCGCCAAAGTAGAATGCTTGGGCAGTTGACAATGTGGCTGTATACAACTTAGTAATGCAAGTGATGATGCAAACTTAGTGTGCATCTTCTGCATCACCAACTATACCTAATCTAGCCTCCGTTGAAATGGTGCCCGGTCCTGCTCACTTCGTTCCCAGAAATATGTTCAGCCTAGCCTGTTGGCTGACTTTCGAAAAAGATTGTTTCAGGCGATTTCCCATCTGCAGGCCTTGGTTTAGGCATTCATGTTCATGTTCGTGCACTGAATAACCCTGTCCAACTCCATGTGGCCTGCTAGATGAAATGGTCCTGGACCGCAAACTCCCAAGAAGCTTAAAATTCCTAACACCACTAGAAATCCTAAAATTTAGCAGGTGCTGGGGACATCAACATGCATCACCAACTTTACCCGCAAAACTACCAGAACTAAAAATAACATCAAAAAAAAACGGAACAAAAAGTAAAGACCTGCAAATCCAGAAAAGTCGTAGAGCAGTGTTTCCAAATGGTGGAATCGAAGGGAACAGTGGATCGGTGGCTTTTTGGGCGACAACGATGGAAACCACGAAAACCATTGAAAGCCGAAATCACGTTTCTCGGAGAGTGCATCTCCAGGCTTTAAATATTGCACACAAATTTATATTCAAATCAATTCAAGACATGTCTTAGAGTCTTACACGCATCTTAACAAGTTCCGCACAAGCCATCAACACTCTGAATGTAAACTCACAGGAAAAACAACATCTCACAGGATAGGAAAACACCCCTGAAGCCAATTGATTCTGTGTGTAAGTTATCCACCATGAAACCCGCATCAATCCGCCAGTTCTTCCTGCATTCCTCGGGGTCTAAACGGAAAACCATCGAGACACTACCTCATGAAAATCCTGACACAACTGTTGGGACTGGAGTAGTTACCTACCATCCTCCTACGGCAGTCATTGGGGGGGTGGCTAATTGACCTGGGAGCTTTTTCGGTGGCAACATCGGCGGCGTCCCATTCGACAGCCGCAAGCGGCCGCTTGAAAACAGAAAAGACACGCGCGATGTGGTCGAGCTGCTCCAAAGTTCGAGTGTCCGTGTGGCATTGAAACCTGGAGGGTCCGATGGTGGGGAAGGAACCATCGTCCAAGTCGTCCAGTCGCAATCTGAGAAACTGCAAACTTGTGCCATACGGTACACTCAAAGGCACCATGTTACATGGAAAGAAAACGCGCACCTCAAACTATGCATGTTGTAATTATATTAATTATTGTGGCAATATGAAAGCATGCCAATGGTTTCTGCTCTGTTGCCTGGCACCCCTTTCCTTGCGCCGTGACGGTCAACCCCTGCTGTTACATGCACATGTACATATTTATATTAGCCATCCCACAACCTTAAAAGTACAAAAGCTCGGAACACAAACTATCGTCACCATCCTTCACCATCCTTCACCATCCTTCCCCAGCCAACAGTTAAAGACAAATACCACAACTCCTATGCCATTGTTCGCCGCCCGGATTCCTCGAATTTGGTATCGAATGAGTCCCAAAGTCTCAACTAGTCCCAACGTCCGATCTATGCGTGGCGCCACTGTCCCAGCCGCATCCAAGTCTGCTTCAACCGAAGGCTAAGACTTGGTGTGTGTGTGTGTGGAAAGGTGTTTTGCAAAAAAACACACATTCAAGTGCCATCAAGTGCCTATTCCCTTCCCTTTCGCCAAGGCATTCCAAGTCACATCGTCCAGACACACAATACTTGATGACCAGCAATGAACCCTTGTGCTCCGCCAGGAGATCCTCAGCTCTTGCTTTGGAGGCGGAGGCTTGTGTGCTTGGAGGTCCTACTCTGTGGGAGGTCTGCAGGATCCATGCGGATCTGATTCTGAAAGATTTGGGCATGGAATGGCATGATCTAGACTCGTGACCAAACCTGTGTGGTGCAGGGGGGTGCAAAACGCCATTGGGAACTAGATGAGCCGTTCTCAAAAGATTAAGAACGACTTCTGTAATATGTGGTTCTTGACTGCTCCACAATGGTTTCGTCAGTGTGCCACGTGGCTTCCGACAAACTTGGAGGATTGACTCTTACAGTACTCAGTCGGTGTTTTGGCGGTCCCTCTTGACGCACAGAAAGTACGATCTTGAGCTGGCAACCGTCGACAGCGCAGCTGTTCAGGAAGAAGTGCCTCTTTTCTGGCCAATCTTTGCAGCCAAGCTCTCTCGGTTAATGCATGCAGCCCTTTCAAGCTGCAGAAGCTGGTTTTAAAGTCTGAGCAAGGTGATGAAACGAGGATGGTTCGCATACTTGGCATGCTTCGCATGCTTGGCATGCTTCACATCTCTTTGAACCCTGCCGACTCCCGATCCAGTTCATGATATATTCAGCTTTCTACACGCGTTCTTGTTCAGTCATGTAAGACGGAATAGACTATAGTTAGTTTCTACTAGTATCCTAGTGTTACTTTCTACACCTTTCCCGTCAATCATCCCCAATCCCCCCAAGTTCGGTCTTCTGATCCACGTCATCCATGTACATTGGTGTTTCACGGTGGGTGGGCTCAGAATCCGCTCATCCTTAGGCTTCGATCCCGAGGCTAGCAGCCAAAGCGGCCCACGCCGCGACACCCGCCACACCCGCGCTGACACGTGCGCTGACACGCGCAGCCGCAGCAGAAGTGGCGTCGCAAAGCCGAAAGGAACCATGGACACTCTCATCAGGACAGGTGGAACAGCTTGCCTGACAACGCGGCAAAGTGCTCATTTGTACCTGGCGGACGAAGGTGGTGCGGCTAAGGTGGTGGAAGGCCACTATAGACAATAGTCATTGGTGGACCACCCTGGCAGCAAATAAGCAACAAGTGGAAACCCCCTGCTTGTAGAGGAAAAGGATCTTCCAAAGGGCAGTTTCCACTCACATGTGTGTTCCAGCGTTCGTGTCTTCGTGGCTGTGATATTGCTTTTTGATGCTTTTTTGGGACCTTTTGGTTCCCGTTTTGGACGACCCGGACCTGGATCTTGGAGACCTCTTCATGCCTCATGCATTGCCACGGTTTGTTTACCGTTTTGGCCGGACGCGAGGACGTACAGGTGGCGTGACACGTGAGGGCGGAGCTGGTGCCGTGCACCTCACACGTCACCACGGAGAACGGCAAGACGTCGAAGGCATCCTCTTTGGCATCCTCCTCCGATGTCACCTCTGCACATAGAGCTGCGCAGTTGCAGACCTGGAGAGCTTGAGAACGGGTGCGAATGTCACCCAAACACTTCTTCAAGGTCCAGGGGAAGGCAACAAGTAAGGATGAGTCAACAAGTTGGCATGAATCTGAATATGCGTGAATCACTGCTCATGAATCATAATCCGTCCACTAATCACCCGAGAAATGAAGAATCACAAGTTGTTGTTGGAGTTCATTCTACAAAATCAAGGTGGAACCTCAGTCTCCCGGTCTCCGACGGTCTCTCTCACCTCTTGGCATTTGGATTTCCTCATCTCCAGCAGGTTCGCATCTTCCACCCTTCTCAGGGCCGCTTCTCTCTGGGAGATCTTCCAATTGATGATCTCTTTGCTCCAAAGGCACAGCTCTTGCAAGTCTGAATCGACCGTGCATCCGCTTCCATACATGCGATTGTAGATCTCCTGCGCAAGGAGACTTCGGAGACGCATGTCTTGTTGAACAAATCTGACCCAACCTGAAGACAGCGACTAGTGAATTCACGGCAGATCTTTTTTTCATGGATCATTGAACTCCAAAGTGAAAGAAAGAAGACACCTAGCTTGCAGTTACGAGAAGCACCAAAATAGTACCCTCCAGAGAAAGAAGAACCAAAAGACTCTCCTGCGTCTCAATGATGCCTCCCATGCAATGTAGGTTCGAACAAATTTCGTTCTCCGTCGAGCTAAGGGTCAGGAACTTTTGGGTATTGGTGTTGGTGTTATCAGTAAGCCAGCCACCGTTGACATGCAAAGGGCACTCAATCTCACCATATTGTCGGCGCGTCCAGCAACTGCGACTGTTGTGGTCAGAGACCGCATTGAAGTCTCCACGTGGAAATGCCAAACAGGTGTCACCTCAGGGAATCATTGAATTTCTGGTGCTCAGAAAAACACACAATTCTGATCAGTGAGTGAAGTTACTAGCTGGGATGATCCTCCGAAAGCGGCTGGTCGTTGAACGAAGCCGTGCACTGGTCTTAATGATTCAGACCACAGCTTTAAGACGTTTTGGTCCAATCAGCAACTCCATGCACTCCTTGAGGAATCCCATTCGGGATCTGGCCATGAGGGCAGTACCTGGGATTTGCTGCTCTCGAAAGCCAGAAACAATAAAAACTTCTTCCCCAGACAGGGGTGATTGACCCATTACGAGGGGTTCATACCCCAGACACTCCATGTGTGCCATAGATGCCGATCAGTTGGTGTGGTTTTGGGGGGTCAATTGATGCGGCAGTCCTATGGCAGTCCCAGACAGGGTCGTCGTGTCGTGTCTGGGTACCTTCCTCACCCATCTTCAATCCGCTCAGCCCAGCCACTCGCATGAGGCTCCTTGAGTCTTCACCCTGCCGGCCGGACAGTTTTGACAATTCGCATCTTTCGGTATCGGACATCCGTCGACCAAATCTGTGCCACATCTGTTGCAGCTCACGCAGGCGGACGCAAGAGGAACCTGGGCACGCTGCCGCGGAACGGAACCGCGGGCTGGCACGCGGCACGCGGCGTGCCGCGTGGCCGGTGAATGGAAACGCGCAGGACTTCACCTAGTTTGTTTCTGTTCGACTTTGGATATCTTTGGAGTCACCTGTTTGTTCATTCGAATAAAGAGAATCCAATTCCTTTGCTACTGTTGTCCAAGAAGAAGCAATTTTGCTTTGTTTGGCCTTCGAGTGTCTGCAGCCAACAACATTCTGTGGGTCGAAATGATGGTATTCCGGTGCACCAGCGATGGAATTCCTCTAATGTGGCCCTCAGATTAAAAACCCCCCCCAGATTTATGTATGTTTTTTTCCCTGCACTGATTTATAAAGGCCCCTAGAATAATGTCTTTTTGTTTGGAGGGGTAGTTGTAGTGCAATTTTTTTAATTGCTATAGTTTACTTTTTCCCTTTTGAGTTTGCTGGGATTTGCTTATCTTACAGGCTTTTGGACTGAGATTTCCATTAAACATTTGGAGATGTCCATTGAGATTTGATGCTTTTGGAGGCTTTTGGATGGAGATTTCTATTTAAAAAATTGAGATTTCCATTGAGATTTGATGCTTTTGGAGGCTTTTGGACTGAGATTTCTATTAAACATTTGGAGATTTCCATTGAGATTTGATGCTTTTGGATGCTTTTGGATGGAGATGTCTATTTTAAAAATTGAGATGTCCATTGAGACTTGATGCTTTTGGAGGCTTTTGGATGGAGATTTCTATTAAACATTTGGAGATGTCCATTGAGATTTGATGCTTTTGGAGGCTTTTGGATGGAGATTTCTATTAAACAATTTGAGATTTCCATTGAGATTTGATGCTTTTGGAGGCTTTTGGATGGAGATTT
>CAXAMN010024428.1:213388-250962 GCA_963970005.1 Durusdinium trenchii | reverse complement strand
CTTTAGTCTTTAAGCTTTCCAAAAACTTCCAAAAGTCAGTGCGCACTTTCTTTACAAAATCCCTTATTTAAAAATATTGAGAAACAAAAAAACACATTCAAGCCAAGCAAAGGGGGTTGTCCAGCAAGCAGCTTTCTGCCATTATTTAGGGGGGGCCCCTAGAATAATGTCTAGAGATTTGAGGCTTTAAATCTTTATTCCGTTTCTTTGCCTTTTGATTTGCTTTACTTACCTAAGCTCTTTAGTCTTTAAGCTTTCCAAAAACTTCCAAAAGTCAGTGCGCACTTTCTTGAAGATTTCCATTGAACATTTGAAGATTTCCATTGAGATTTGATGCTTTTGGAGGCTTTTGGATGGAGATTTCTATTGAATTTTGTAGATTTCCATTGAGATTTGATGCTTTTGGAGGCTTTTGGATGGAGATGTCTATTAAAACTTTGTAGATTTCCATTGAGATTTGATGCTTTTGGAGGCTTTTGAATGGAGATTTCTATTCAAAATTTGGAGATTTCCATTGGGATTGATTGATTTTGCAGGTCTTTGGATTCAGATTTCCATTGAAATTTAAACAGTTAGTTCTATTTCCATTGATTCATTCCCTTTTATTGTAATTAATATTCCAGATGTCTTCAAAGTTTGGTTTCTTGATTCCTTTTATTTTAATATTGCCAGAGTAGCTCCAGAGGTAGCTAGCTAAGGATTCCTCATTTAATTATCAATTGATTGATTTTCTTATATATTATTTTGGAGGCCTTGGTTGTTGAGGGGGGGGGTTTATAAATCAAGGGACTACATTATACTTCCCAGATTTTTCATGGAATTGTTTCCTCCTCCCTCAACTGGATGTATCGTTCGCTTCGTCCATTTCCTCCCTTTGCGTCCCAAGCTACGGCATAGGAGTCGTGCCCCTGGCCTGCAGGGCACTGCTCACAGCTTGAAGCCCCGAAGCTGGTGCTGAAGTGGCTCACACCACAGGCGCGACACTCGGCAGCGCTCTGAGAACCGGTGCGATCGTTGAAGTAGCCGGGCCTGGAGAAGTGGCGCTGGGAGCTACTGGGACCTGGTGAGCACCCGAAGAACACAGGTCACCATCTGCCACTTAGTCAGTCAAGAGCCATCAGTCAGAACTGTTGGAAGGTGCTGTTAGAGTTAGTCTTCAGTCATTCAGTCTTCCAAGTGATTGTTTCACCCGGTGTAAAGGTTTGGTTGCTTTCGGCAAAGACTCAGCCCAATACGAGTGATATTTCTTGTGTGATCGCAGGGTCCCGCCGTCGCGCCTGCATGCCGTGCAACGAGCTGTGCCCAGCTCAGCTGCATAAGTGCCGACTTGACAGGCGCTGCACGTGACGCCGCCCAAGTCTCGCATCTCGGTGCCCAACGGACAGGGCTCACAGGCATCCAAGCCCTCTTCAGGTGCAAAGGTCCCAGGCCGACACACCGGACAAAGGCCACCCGTCCCTGCCCGACCCAAGGGGCAAAGCTTACATTGCGCACCATCGCCCTTGGCCATTTGTCGATCTGGGCAAACGGAAGTGGTCAACTTCCACACATCGACACTTCCACCCTGTTGGTCTCGGGACAGCAGCAGGCTGCTGGAAGAAGCCAAATTCAAAGATGCAATGCCTCCAAATGGGCAACATGTCCAATTACGGTGTCACGTTGTAGGTGACCCAGCTTTAAGCAACACTTAGCAAGACCCACACGAAAGTCGTCTTTAACAATTTGGTTGCCACCAACATGATCTTACAGTTAGACTAGCACAGACATGCTCCCTTCATGACACAGATGGCACTGGCTCGTCCTTTGTTGTTTGCGTCTTTTGCTCCTCAATGTGCTCGATAGACATCAAAACGAATGTTCCAGCATAATTACAATCTCCTGGGACCCTGAGAGCACTCTTGCCAAAACTTGAGTATAGAACAAATCCCTAAGACTCCAATGGACACACGGTGTTTGCATCAGGGAAGGAGACGCAGCACACGAGGACCTCAACTTGACGCCACAGTGAGACCTCAAGTTCGTGACCCCATGGTCACGCAGGTCACGAAAAGAACACGCAGGTCATGAAAGCCTGCCAAACACTTCAGGAAAACGAAAGACATCTGTGGCGATGAAAAGGAATGATGGCTGCAATGGCTGCGTATCCTGTATCCAACGCGTGACTTGGATGGCCCCGCTGGTCCAGAACGGATCGAGCTCCATTCGTGCATGGTGAGAACGTCTCTAAAACTTCGATATTTCCCCCAAAACTCAATGCGTCTAGATCTCTAGACTTTCTGCTTACAGACTTCACACGCACACTGTTTGGGGTCTCTTGCCGGGATAATTCTAAAAGAAGTTTCTTGTTGCATGGCTTGCTGCAAATCAACCGTTCGAACCCAATCTTCGCTCGAATCTTCGGAGCCCGGCCTTTCTTCTGCGCCAGTGTCATGAAGCGAGAGCCACGTTTGATGACCTCATAGTAGTGGTAGTTGTTGGCGGGGTCCCAGGTCAAGCCACCTCCGCCATTCACACCTTCTCCCGCGCTACTCAGCCAACAGGTTTTCGGGCCATGGGTCTTCCCATCGCCCTGCTCAGCATAATCGAAGGATGTACACCATGGATTTTCACAGCAAAGAGACCGGCACTCATCGACCGTCTTGTCGGCCACCACATAGCGGTTGAAGCCCGGCAAGTAGTAACCCATGGAGGAGGTAAACTCACATGATGGACCTTACGAAAAAATGGCAACATGTGGGTTCCTACTAATCCATTTCTATGGCACTTGCCCAAAAACTCAAGGGCCCCCACCACCAACGCCCAGCTCGCAATCAGGGCGCATTAGTCTTGCGTGGGTCACTGAACTCTTCTCAGACACCTTGAGCATGAAAGACTTTTCTCTATCTACATATGTTGGGCTTTCACTGGACTCATTGAAATCGACAAGCATCCAGTGCCTGCACTGATGTAGATAGACGAACACTGCGAAAAAATGCAAAGGTTCATATAAGGTTCTTATTTTAGGAGTCACATGGTCGCTCGGGTGAACCCGCACTTGGAGGACTGGGGTGTCGCATGCCGCATGGATGGGAGAGGCACACCACCCAACTCCATGTGATTCCTGGTCTAAAGCCTTTTCTCACTGAGGAGCTGGTTGCGGGACGCCACAGGATGAGCTCTTGCTCATCACCGGATGCCAACAATGGCCCCGAGGGGATCCAGGCGATGGCTTTCACTGGATGGGTGTGGTCATAGAGCAGAGTGGCCAACTTCCAGGAACCCTCGTGATGATGCCAAATTCCTGACGACCAACACATGGAGATTAAAAAAGAAACGAGATGATGTCAAAGCCCCACATTCCCCAACCCCCCCGAATTCCAGCCAAACTGAATCCAAACTGATTCCCACTAACATGTCAATGTCCAGGAATTGATGCCTGACTCGCGACCCGTTTCTGGAAAATAGAGGTCCCCGTTTTTTCGGCATCCTGATGCTTCTTCTAGCAGGGTGTCCCAAATCCACAAAAAATAACGTTGAACATATTGGGTGCTCCGCGTACTTCCTGGGTAGGAAAAAAGGACTTCTGCAGCAGATTCCCACCAAAAACAGGGGAGGGGGGGGGCGGGCTCGACTGCGAGCCCTGCGAGCCCTGCGAGCCGTCAGCGCTCGCAGTCAGCGCTTTCTCATCTCAGAGTCCCACATTTGAGTCCATCGATGCACTGGCCAACAGTCCCATGGAGGGCAAAAAGCTCAAGCTGGTGACCAAGCGCGAATGTCCACTGAGCCTCAGCCGAACACGACTTCGTTGAGGGGTCCAGGTCGGGGGTGCCAGTTCCGAACGGAGGATGTCGAGGTGACCGGAGCACCACGAGTCACGTGACTATTCGTGACTCCAAAGACAGCCACCCCGGGCCTATGTGACTCCTGGTAGATTCAGCAAATGTGGATGAATTTGCAAAGACAGCCACCCACACCTGGCCTTGCACTTTCCTTCTCCGCCTATGCCTTGATGGGGTCCACCCCTTTCTGCACATCCGGGGCAAGACCAAAGACGACGACTAAACCCTCCGGCACCGCGTCCCTTCCCTCGCTGGCCTCGTGAGCTTGCTCCACTGATCGGACTTGACCCAAATCTCGATGTCAGCAAAGGAGGCCAAGGCCAGGCCTCAAAACAAAGCTCCCTAAGAAGTCGCGTCCGTTCCGGGAACGTCTAGGCCAGGCAGGCGGCCGCCCCCCGGGAACGTCCGATCGCGAACGGTTCGTATAGCGATGCCCGACATGCTCCGTAGGGAAGCGTGCTCTACCCTAGTAGCGAGGCCGCCAGGCCTTGCGTTTGCCCGAAGGTCACCACTTCAATCGCCTTGGGCGCCCAGGAAAAGGGGCCCAACGTCTCATGGGTCTCTTCTCCTGCGAACGAACGAACGGCGGTTGGCCGTTGAAGAGCTTGGAACGGGGAAAGGGGGTGGAGCCGACGAGGAGGTCTCAGGAACTTCAAGTTAAGGTGCTTACTTACTTATACTTCAATAGGCTTTCAACTCTTGAGACTCACATAGACTTCATAACACACTTCGTTTTTTTCCACACCCCCGAAAGCTTCAAACATCTCATTCGCTGTTCGCCATCTCATGTCCTGCCAAAGCTTTCGTCATGTTCGCCATTGGCCAGAGTGTCACCATCTCATCTTCTGTGGCACCCAATAAGCCCAGCGAGGTGTGCTTGAGATACTGCAACCGGCTCGTTGCCGCCATGGTGCCCAACAAGCTGAGCGAGACGCTATTCAGCTGCCAGAAATCAATGGATGTACCTATAGGTGAGTCTGACAGCTACTGACAGCTTTTTGGAGATGTTATGCCTACTTCAACTTTTGATCACCAAAGCCTGTCAGAACCTCAAACTGAACAGAAAGGGATGAGTGGGAAAAGGATGGAAAGGGCAACACAATCACAATCTGATTCAGCAATCAACAATTCCCACCGCACTGAACCACCACCACCCAGCTGTACCAGCTCTCCCAAGGAACTCCCCTCGCTGGCGCTCGCCACCCAATCCGGAGAGATGGCCAGGGAATACGCTGGTGCGCTGAGCAATCCGGTGCAAAAGATGCGTTCGCCTCCGGCTCGAAGCATGACTCTTTCCATGCAACAAAATCCACTCATGCGATCGCCTCCAACCTAATAGCGATGGCCTCCAACGAGCGATGGCCTTCAACCTAATAGCGATGGCCTCCATCAAGCGATGGCCTCCAACCTAATAGCGAATGCCTCCAACCTAATAGCGATGGCCTCCAACCTCAGAGCGATGGCCTCCAACCCAACAGCGATCACCTCCAACCTATAATAGCCATCGCCTCCAACCTAAGAGCGATGGCACCCCACCCTAAGAGCGATGGCCTCCAACCCAAGAGCGATCACCTCCAACCATAGGATCGAAGGCCATAGTAACAAGAAGCTACTAGGAGCAAAGGGCAACGCTACTAGGAGCTCCTGGCCTTACTACTAGGAACAAGATATCCTCAGAAGACAACACACTGTAATACCCAAACTCTTGCTTTCATAGGAAAAAAAGGACGATTCTCGCGATAAAAAGGACGATTCTCGCGAACAAAGATTTAGAGCCCCTAGTAGTTTCTTGTTGGTAGCGATGTTTGTTCGCCTCCATAGGATCGAAGGCCATAGAGGCAAAGCTTTGGTTCCTCATTGGCGACCACCGCCACCTCGCTGCCGCCCGTGGTGCCCACCGCCACGTTCACCGCCGCGGCGTCTGCAAGTAGGTCACCAATCTTTTCAGCAACCATGATGGCTGCTGCTGCTTCTTCAAATGACACATCCTGCTGCCATGGGCATGTGGTGTCATTATATGAAACAGCTACACTGCAGGCCTGATATGAGTAGTAGAGTGAGCTTGAACCAACGGTGGTTGGCTGCACATCAGTGAGTGTGCAAGAAGCGCTCACATAGCACCATGCCCTGCAACACCATAAGCCAGATGTCGAATCCGGGTAAAGCTCATTGCACTGTTGCAAAGTACCGCAGGCATGTGCTGAGCAATCTCCATCATCCCAGGCGGCGCAAGAAGTGCCATACTCCACAGGAAGTCCGCGGGAGACACCTGCCGAGCCAGGACCGATGTTGGTGCAGGCACAATTTCCAGCCGCGTGGTGGATCAGAAACAAGCTCACGCAGCAGACCGAAGCGGTTCTCAACGCACGCGACATGGCGAGTTCGGGCGACGAAGTAAGTGGCTTTGAGACATATGAAGTTGTTGGTCAAATTAGTTCCAATTCTTTTTGGGGGTAGTTTTGGAAAACATACTGCCTCTATATTTACAAGCCGCAGCAGAAGATGCACAGTAATCCTGCGGAACGTCAGCTACAGTGGATTAATCATTGATGTACAGCATTGACCAGTATTGTACAATGCATGAGCAAGTGACACACTTCATCACTTCAAAAAAAATACCAGAGTCAGCAGTTCAGCTGTGGCTAGACCTATTATAGACAAACGATCAGTGGCAAAACACCACATCCATGCGCCTCCCCGTGGAATACCCAAGGAATGGTTAATTCACCGTCTCTCGCGCCTCACCATTTGGGAGAGTGGAAGCCAAATACCCAATAGCACTGCAACTTCGATTTCCCTTTGAGTCTCAGATCGGCGTGATGACGAAGAGCCGTCTTTCGGCTAAATGAAAGAGCTTGGATGGCAAGAGCTTGGAGCGAACCCATGCAGACTGATTGATAAAACAGCATTAAACCGACAGAATTGGTACATCTCCCTGCGGAGAATGGGAGAGAAAGATGGGCAAAAGAGATATATCGAATCTTCTCACGGGGAGTGACCACTCGCACTGCGATCCAACCATCCATGGGCGCTACTTCTCTTTGGAGGCCATTTCCCGTCCTGTCGTCCCGTCCCCGTCGTCGCGGTGTTCACCCGAGGCACATTGATCCCGCCGACCACGTCATGTGTGGCCGCATCGAACAAGGCCTGGAAGGGGGGACACATGCTGGGTCGACGGTGGACGGTCGACGGCGGTTGGAAAGTCTCAAATGTCGCATGTGCGACTGGAAGAATTTAAACCATTAAGCAATCCCTTGACTCAATATCACTATCTGGAAAGTCACGTGCCAGTTTGGGATGCTTTTCGGACTCACACTGATTGGTCGCGACCGCGTCGCCGTTCGGGTTGCTGAGCTGCGAAGAACAAGTGGGGAGCTCGTTCATTGTATCACGCTGTAAAGACTGAAACAAAACACCACATATGATTATATTATTATATATATGGTTAAATATACATATATTATATATATATATATCGATCGTTATATGGTTATATATGGTTAAACGCTATATCGAGATAGTGTATAACAAATCGCACATTGGTGTCCTATCAAATCGCAGCGGTTGACTCAACATCCTGCATCTGGAAGGATCGGCCGAACCAAGATCGGTGAATGAGGATAACACCAGGAGTGGATGAAAACAGCGACCCTAAACATCAGTGAAGCTTTGGTGGTAAACTAAATGCTTAAATCCAGATCTACTTGTTGAAAGACACAACAAAACATCATAGAATCATATCTGGCTATGATCTGTCTGAGGTGTCCAGATTCTGGTCCGCAGCCAGGCTTGAGCGAAGGTGGATGATGTTGATCTTAGCTATCTATGTTTCTTTCTCCACAACCAAAAGCTACACAAGCGCTTCTTCCAGTCTGATTCTGCAAAAACCAGGACCAAAGGCGTTGGGAGCCCTCTGGGAAGCTTTCCGAAGAAGGAGAACTCCCTGCTTTTGAGCGCGTGCTTTTGCGCAATAGTCTCTTCGAACGCGATGAGATCTGAGATTCCCAGGCCAAACCCAAAAACTTGATGAGGAAGGCCCCGAGGATACCTGACACAGCTCCAGGTGCACCGGTCTTTAGTTCTACAGTGCTGTTCTGTGAGGCTTGAAAGCCCCACAGCTCAGTGTAGGATTGCACCGTCAACACTTTTGGGCATGAAACCAGCTGATCCTGGCTGCACCTTCCTATGTCCAACGGGCTTGCTTTCTCAAGTCGGACGCCCCCCAAAAAGTAGGGCCCATCCCGTCCCTTGCGAGTCACAGGAAGTGACCCGAAAACCCTTTTTGTGTGCCACTTCGAGTCGTTCCGTGCATGAACGACCGCCTACTACGGATTCGTCGTTGCAACTCGCAGGACCCACCGCATCCGACGAAATGGGGCACATGAAATCTGCCGGTGACCAACCTGAGAAATCGACCAACCACGTGTGCTTTTGGGCACCTTAGGCATGTTTGTTGCTAGCGTATAGATGATTGATATGATTGTACTTGCATGTCAATGACCAATGAACCACTTCCTGAACCCTTCTGGATCGCCAGATTCCAACCCCAAACTCCGCCATGCTACCTGACCACCTGACCACCTGAAGCAAGCCAAGCAGCTGAAGAGGAACCACAGGAAAAGCACCAAAAACCACATCCCATCCACCTCGCAAAGCGTGAACCGGCCTTTCTCGCAGGCCGGGTTCTGCTCTTTTCGGAGGTGAGAAACAAAAGGTGTCTTGACTGGCCCCCCAACGGCTTGCCCAGACCGGCACATCGTCAGGTCTTGCCGGGTGTCCCCCATGTGTCAGTTGAAAAGAGCTGACGATGTCAATAAATAAACAAAGGAAGAAAGACACATGGGGGACACCCGGGGGGCATCCACCAAAGCTACAATGCTTACAAGATCTTACAAGCTTCAGTTCAGTGTTCCTGCTAGTAACTGCAAGTAAAACAATACGCAATCTGAACATGTTTGAACCTCAACTATAGCACCCATCATCGATGAATGGAGTGTCGTCCATGCTGGGCACTGTCAATCCTTTGGCCGTCTGCAGGTCTGTGCACGTGAGGTTCTCCTTGGTCGAAAGCACGTCTCAGCACAGCGCCCCAGGCACCCCATCCTCCAATTCTCACGCACTCTGACAGGTTCACACATGGAAGTGGAACAAGAAGGAACCACAATCTCCTTTTTGAGGTTGAATTCCCAGAAGCCATCTTCCATAGCTCTTCATGAGGCAGCCCTTCCAACTCCACCCACTCCTCCAAAAGAGGGTGCTTCCCTTTCGCAGGAGTCTTCTTCTGGTCTTCACATCCAGGTCTGTTGAACCCGAAAAAAAGCACCTCCACGTTTCCGGAGGCTTCCAAGATGGAGAAGACCAGCAAGAAGACGCCACAGGCGCCCACTGAGCCCAGGCAGCACCTGAGAGAAGCAGCTGTCTTAGAGCGTCCAGAGCGTCCCAGCGGTGTGAAACGGATGAAACACGTCTTGGCGTCGCAGGACGCGTTGCTGCAGGTGGGATGTGGATGTGGTTTACAGAGATCCCTTTTGACAACTTTGTATGAAATCCTGCAATCTGAGGCGTCGGGCATTTCCTTATTCAAAAATTTCAGGTTCCTCTGCACGCCTGGCGAAGGCTGGAAAGAAATCATGTGTGGCGGTGTCCAATCACTGGATGTTCCACTGCCGTCCACTGACTGCCTTGAGTTCCTCTTGAACAAGCCAGGTACGTCTAAGATCCTACACGTCAGGGGAGAAGATCAGCTGAGAATCCCCTGCCCACTGTGGGATCCACATGCAATAGGGCTCTTTCTGGGACTCATGCTTCGAGCGTCGCTTGCGCCGAGAACGTGAAGCCTACAAACCCAGGCACGCGCAGGGCTTTCGTGGTTTTGTCAACCTCTCTTGCTGCTTTCATAGATCTACAAGATCTCGAAAAAACATGAAAATACTCTTTCAGAAACCCAGAGAAGTCAAACCTCATCCCTTCAACCGAAAGAGTTTCTTCTCAATGATCCAGTCTCTGCCACCTAAAACCGCCTCAAATGGTTCACAGATCCCAGATCCCAAAAAGACATGGAAAGTCTAAGACTAATGACTAAGAACACACCAGTCAGTCCAATGATCCAGCCAGTCCCCTGTCCAGCTTCCCAGACCTTCGTCGTTTTCCCGCCTTCAGTTAAGTTCGTCCACATCAACGGGTCGCGCTCGTTCACTTCCTCCGGTGCATCCTGATGGCGCGGAGGAAGAGGCTCCGCGCGGAGGAAGAGAACTCGGGGTCCGTTAAAAGCTTCGTTGGATCCACCACAGGTGATGGAAGAAAGAACACTTGCATGTTATACTGACTGGTGCGACTCATAGGGAATAAGGGAATGAGCCCCCAATAGATATTCTATTGGATCCAGCCACCCTCATTCGGCCTGCTAAGCACCAGTCAGTATATGGATGACTTCTGGTGCCATGGCTGGAGTCCTGGAGTCCGGAGACAGGCAACAAGGAACGAAACGAATCAAAGCGAGTTCATGAAATTCCTCCAACACCCAAAGAGTGGTTCAGAAAACCCACCCTAATCATACCAATATATTGGGTCGATCTATCCTAATACCTGTAACCGTGGATAATGCTGGTTCGTAAAGGCCTTGTTCAAAAATGGTGATAATTGTATACTGACTGTTATTAAAGGTGCGAGTGGATCTTAATCAGCGAAGTTTGAAGCTATCACTGACGGTCCATAAGCGGCGTAGCGTCGGAACGGAAACCGCACCTTTTCTAGTCGCTTGATCCTTGAGCCAAAGTACATATGGTACATATATATGTACAAGTTGCACTGTACGTGTCGCTGCACTTCCATTCGCACCCCCCATGTGAACGTCAACAATATGTTCCGATCACACACGAAAATTTAGGGATGTAAGTGCTACAAAAGAAATTGTATGATTTGCCGCGAGACTCATATGAGGCTCATACTACGAAACATGCTGGACTAAAGCGGACTTTTACATATAAAGTGTGCAACTATGGCTCAGAACCTATGAAAATCGAATTGAACAAGTGAGACAGTCACGAGGCCTCGCTCAGTATCCACTCAAAAGAGCATCGCTTTGATGTAGATCCGAACTGGTGACTTCCACGTAGATGTCACATCGGCAACTGACTTCACACTTCTCAAAAGATGTAGGTTTTGGTTTGGATACACTTACAGAACGGCAAGTCGGAGAGACAGTCGGTGACTGTCTACCTTCCATTATGCTCATGGTATCAAATCGTCAATCCGATGATTTGCAATGATACACTTACAGCGTTTCAGGTCAGATAGACATCCGGTGAATGACTTCCTCCCTGGTTTGCATGGTATCCTCATAGTCGTTCAAAGAAATCACCACTGGCGATAACCTCTCCATCCACTATGATCCCAGCTGCCCTGAGCATCCCGCCGATCATCTTCTCCCTTCTTGGACTTTCCCTTGGACTTGCTCTTTCCCTTCCCCTTTTCAGAAGGTTGAGGTACTTCGCGACGTTCTTGCGTTAGCGCCGGCCTCCAAGATGTTCCAGATTGGCCTCCTCCTTTGGAATGTCCTCGGGATGATGAAGAAGTTGTACCTTCTGCTGCATGTGCGTTGGCGGCAAGATCTTCCTGCAAAGCTGGCTCAAACACACCGGTAGCACTGGATGGTGATTTATCATGTGGTCTGGCTTTTGGAGCAGCCTTCGCCTTGTTCTCATCTGCTGATGAGGGCCCGAAACTCTTAGGTGCTGTTGAAGGTTTTGGCTCCTCACTTGGTGCTGACGACGGCTTGGCCTCGGTTCTGGGTGTAGATGCTGGCTTTGCCTCAGCTCTTGACGAAGATGCTGCTTTCGCTTCAGACTTAGTCGTTGATGTTGACTTAGCTGTTGACTTGGCTGCCTGCTTCTTCTTGTCCTGAATCTCCTTGGCCCTATCTCCAAAGCCTAGACGATCGGTAAGAGCTTGAACATGCTTCTGTTCTACCACGCTCATCCATCTCTCTGTATGTCCAATGTTGGGATTTCTGGCCATTGACTCTACGACATTCTGAGCGTGTGGGGGCAACCTGATCTCATGTTGATCAATGATCAGCAGAATAGACTTCTCCCATTTGCTCTTCATTCTCGAGTACATGATGTCCAGAGGATCGATCACCTTGTGGTTGGGTGATGTAACGTCGGTTCTAAAGTAAGAATATGTCCGACAACCATAAATCGCATGGATGCACTTCTGTACCAATTCAGTCATTGCGCTGGCTTTCTTCGCTTTCAACTCCTCAAGCTGGACGTCAGTCAAGTTGGTGGAGTATTCGAAGTTGCCATATTCCTTCTTGAAGGAGTACGGAGTATGACCAAATGATAGGATCACGAGTGCCACCTTGCAAATGAATTGCTCTCCTCTGAATCGGTGCCAGGCCTCCTCAATCGTAATCTTGTTTTCGTTGGCAAAGATTCTCATCATGTCATCTGTTGGATCCAATGGTCTCCCATCGTCATCGATTTCAGTGAAATCCTCTGTACCGAACTTGCTTATCACATCCAGTCGCTTCCTTTTCCAATTTGCTTTGAAGTCGGTAAGGCTGGTGCAATAGTAGCTCTTGTACATCAGGGAGATCATGTTCAGCACACATTTGACCACATACCTATCCATCAAACCCGATGCATTCATGGAGACGTCCTGACAGTAGGCTCTCTCTTGATGCGCATAGATTCGAGGTTCCGGTACTCGACAATAGATGGGGAGATCTTCGTTGTCTCTTCCTTCTTCGGGATTGAACTCGGTCGCTCCATGCTGTGCATAGTATCCCGGTTCATCACGATCTGTCGGTCGATTCGCCTCCGGATGTAAGTCGTCGGTGACGTCTTCATCCTCGGGCTCACCATCTTGACGTTTCTTCCCCTCATATTGTTGTGTGCTCCTCTGGATCTCGATGATCACGTTTCGTTCGTCTTCATCTTCTAGATCAGAATCACGACCGTAGTCGATCTCGTCCTCATTGAAAGATGGGGTCTCGACATTGTCACTCTTGAAGTTTTCTGCACCATCAGACGGTTTGGAAGGATCTAGATTGTCCATGTCCTCGTCGTCGTCAGCTGCTTCAGTTTGAGCGATGTCTTCTTCCCAAGCCTTTCTGATCTCGTCCATAGTGGCCTGGTCCAAGATATCTTGATCATCATCTTCAGGCTCCTTCTCTTCCTTCTTTTCCTCTTCATCGTCGCTCACAAGATCAACGGGTGAATCGGAAATGACAGTGTTGCGAATACCACACGAGAGTAGCCTGCCTTGACAAGATAGACACACGGACAAAGATGAAGAAGTCAAATGCATACATGATGGACACAAAATATTGCCATCCACGTTGCGATACCCTTCACATGTTCTGGAGATGATTTCGTCCCAAGTTTCCTCACTGATGGAATCCTCGATCAGCTCTCCATTGTCATCGAATTGTACTTCATCGATAAGGGACACGAGCTTTTGGACGTTGTCATCTGTCGCCGAGGCTGACTTCGTGACTTCGTCGGCTCTCTCGAGGATGGTATGCTTCTGAGCAACCCAAAGTCCATGACGTGCCGCTAGAACAACTTGCTCTCCAGTGCTTCCCAGCAGGAGTCTCCTCCATGCCTGAACGTAGTCGTCCCAATACCAAGCACCTCGTACACATCTCCATGGAACTTCTCTAAAAACAACAGTGTAGGAATTCTCCGAAATTCTTCCCCCAAGCTTCCTCAAAGTCATGATTGGAACATAAAGGCAAACGGGCATTCCCACTCTTGGCCATCTTGATCTCAGAATCTTTGATGATCGATCATCCCACGGCGCAAAGTGGTTGAAGAAAACACTACCTCTATATCCCTCCGTTCCACCAGGGACAATTCCTAGTTTCATGATTGACTCAATATTGGAAAGCGATGTCATGTGAAAGCTTCCTCCAAGCTGCATTGCCACATTCTCTGGAATGAGATGTGAAGTCCACACAGGATATATTGACACATCCTCTTCAAGAACAGTCTCTCTTCCAGAATTGTGAGAGGCAACAGCTCGAATTGCACAAGGAACGATCCAACGTTCATGCTTCAGAAATGACGGTGCATCTGTGCTGTAATACATGAGGTTTGCCCAGTATTGCCTTTCCTCTTCGAGTGAGACATCCTCCCTTGAGATACGAATGGCGGCAATCTGATAGCGTACTCTGTCCTGCAACTTCTTTGCATGCCACATCGCCTTGCATAAATCCTGGTATCGCTCTGTCTTGACATCTTGCTCACGTCGATCACCTGAGATAGTACTGATATCGACACCATCGTTGAAGACATGGTCATATTCCAGGATCTCATCGATGTTCACCCATCCACCCTCATTGCACTTCCCTAAGGATCCGAGAAGCCACTTTTAAAAATAGCTTCTGGTGGAAGCTAAGATTTTAGGCTGGCAGCCATGGAAAGTGGCTTCCGGGTTTTGAACTCTAGAAGCTACAAAAAGTGGCTTCTGCAAATCAGCATGTGCATCTTTTTCCTTGGCACAACTGTGTGAGACAAGGTGAAACATATTGTACCTATGGTTGCATGGCCTTCTTTCAGGCTGAAGCTGGACATCGGATTTGGGCCTTCTTCAGGCTGAGCTGGGCAAGTTGACATTCAGAGGGGGTGTGTCATTCATGAAACAAAGGAGGGTTTTCTCTGCTTCATTGCTTGCATTTCTCTTCCCACCCCTTCTGAGTGCCCACTGCTGCATGCAGGCTAAATCAAAAATATGCTCAGCCAAGTGCCACTTAGGCTTGGCATGCCAGGAACAAACATCATTTTCATCTTCTCTTTGAATGTGAGATTCCAATGCCATGTACTGGCTCTTCAATGCCCTTCCATATTTGGCCAGCTTCCTGCCATTGAAAGCTTCCACGTGCTGATAGACTTGGGTGGTGAAGGTGGCAACTTTGTGGATTGCTTTTTGCAGGCTGGTGCCTGTGTCAAACTCGTGTGCACTTGTCAAAGTGCTCAAAATCCCCTGCCTGCAGGTTCAGGGGCCTTCCCAGGCTGTTTGGGCAATTGCGCACTGGCTGGGACACCCAACTCTGAGTAGATAGTCTGAATATGTGCCCACAATCTGCTTGCTTTTTCTGGCTTCTTCCCTTCATAGCAGGGCAACAAAGCGTTCAAAACTTGCCCTGCACAGGCTGCACCACATCCTTCATCCATGACACGCATCCAATCAGGGACTATGGTGTGGTTGGTAATTGGGTTCACATGGAAAAGTGGTGCTATGGCCTTTTTTCTCTATTCCAGGCTTGCCAGAAATTGGGCCTTGTCCAGGCTTTGGCTCTTTCTCTGATCTAATGTTTGGCATCTCCACTCACCTGGCTTGCAGGAGCACAGCCAACACATTCCTACTTTGACATTGTGCATAGGACAGCCATACCATTTTACATTCCAATCCCAATCTCCTCGCATCATAACTACAACAGCCTTGCGCAGGCTTTTGCCAATTCTTGTCAATCGAAAGGATTCTTCGAAAGGAGCACCATCATGCCTTAATGCAGGCTGCATTCCCAAAAACAAATGTTTCAGGCTCCAAGCAAGAACTTCCAAGATGGCCTGCGTGGTCTCTGGCCTTGCAATGAATTTGGCATCAACGCAAGTAAGGGGGACTCTAATGCCTTGAGGCCAAGAGGTTGACAGTGATGAAATCCAAGCTAGATTGGTTCATTCTGCCTTGCAGCACAGGCACTCCATCACCATGAATACCTAGAGGCACCATGCCTTGCGCAGGCTCACCGCAATCTGCACAGCACTGGGCCAACTTTGTGCAGACTCCAGCCTTCTCCAGCTTCTGCAGCTGATAGCGCACATCCTTCCAAGCTTCCCTGTCAGGTGCCTCATAATGGCCTTCTGCAGGCTGACTTTGGGCCTTGGCCTTGGCCCTGGCTTTGGCCTTGGGCTTGGCCTTGGCTACAGCTTTTGGTGAAATTGTTCATTCTGATTCTGGGTGCTTGGGGTGAGCCCCTTGCAGAATCCTTGGTAGGGGTGCCTTCCTCAGGCTTGTCTTTGTGAGGAGTGGCTGTCTCTTGCTTCACTACAATGGTGCCTTGTTCAGGCTCTGGTGGTCCGCCTCTCTCTAGGTGGCGTGGGTGCCAGGTTTGGTGTGTTTGTGCTTGTTGTGTGGCGTTGGTTGTTTGAAGGTGCTGGTGTGTTGGTGGTCCTTTTCTGGTGTGTTGGTGGCCTGCCCTTGATTTTTCAAAAGCTGCAGCAGAGATGCTGAGAGACCCAAAAAGTAAGAAAATGTACGAAAAAGTACGAAAATCGTACTTTCGTACTTTTGTACTTTTTATACATTTCCTTTTAATTTAAAAGGAAATATCTAAAAACATAAAAAAGTACAAAAGTACGAAAGTACGATTTTCGTACTTTTTTTTGTACTTTTTGCTTTGGTGTTTCTGGCCTTTTGCAGGCTCACCTTACCAATTTTGGGGTGAACCACTCACCTTCAAGACCTTGGGGGTGAACCACTCACATCTCAAGTAGTATACCTGTTCCAGGCTTCCCCTAATCCAACACCTACCAACCACCACCACTACCAGTAACAACCAACCACAAAACCCCACTCCCCACCCAAAGAGCTTTTTTGCAGGGCTGCCAAAGCTCCATTTCTGTACAAGCCTTTATCCAGGCTAAGAAGACAGCCGTGGTTTTGAATGGCCTTTGTTCAGGCTTGAGCTGACCAGTGGTGGAGTTGGCCTTTGTTCAGGCTTCAGCCATGGGGTGTGCTGGCCTTTGTTCAGGCTTGAGCTGTGCAGTGCCCACTCAGAAATCCAGAGTGCCTTTATCATCAGCACCATCATGAGCAGCATCATCTCCTTTTTTGGGCTGCTCATTCTGGCCTTGCGCAGGCTGCTCATTCTGGCTCAGGCTCCACTGCCTGCTCAGCCTCTGCAGGCTTTGATGCATTTTCTGCGTTGGGCTTGGGCTTTTTGCATTCTGGAACTGTCTCTTCTTTTGTACCAGTTGACTGACTTGGGCCTTGTTCAGGCTTTGGTTTTTCTTCATTGCTCCGGAAACAGCCTTGTTCAGGCTGGGCTGGTGTGCCTTGTGCAGACTGAGCCCTCCTTGGTTTAGGAGGTTCTGGAGGGTTTGGCCTGTGCTGGCTTTTGCTTCTTGCCCTGCACTGCCTTGGTCCAGGCTCAAGGCCTCTTCTTTCCCTCTCCCGCCTTTCCATCGCCATGGCTTGCTGTCTGTCCCTTGATCCTCACCAAGGGGTGCCTTTATGCAGGCTGTGCTGGCGTGTCCTTCAGCAGCTGATCTTTGTATGAGACCAGCTGCTTTTTCTCCAGGCTTGCCTCTTCACAGGCTTTAGCCATAAGTGCAGACATGACTCTGTCTTGGTCAGGACCCCTAGGCAATTGCACATTCACCAGGCAAGTTGGCTTGCTGCCTTCTTCAGGCTTGGACACAATGTAAGCCTTGTTTGAAGCTTTGGTTTCCTTAACAAACCCAAAGGAAAGGCTCTTCTTCCAACATGCCTTGGCTTTTCTTGCTGCACTTGGCCTTTTGCAGGCTGGCACTTTCTTTGGCACTTTTTTGCACGATGGCCTTTTTGCAGGCTCCAGACCTCGTTGTGTCACTGCTGTGCTTGCAGCTGTACTTTCGATTTCCACCACCTCTTGGTCTGATGGTAGAATGGCAGCTGGGGATTCTAAAAAAGTGATAGGTGCTGGGCCTTGCTCAGGCTTCTCTTCTGCAGGCTGAAGGGCTTTCTTTTTTGGTGTCTTCTGGTTAAGCCTTCTCACTGGCCTTTCTGCAGGCTGTGGAGTGCCAAACAGACTTTGCATCAAACCCATCAATAGACCAGAGGTCTTTTCTCCAGTCTTGAGATTTTTCCATTTTCTTCTCAGAAAGTTTTTGCATTCATGAATTTGGTTCACGATCAACTTGCATTCTGATGTGGTCAATTTATGGTTGGCTTTCTTTCATTGCTTGCCTTTCCACAGGCTTGCTCAGAGCCCCATGCTTGAACCACACATCCAAAAACAATGCATGCCTTGCGCCGGCTTTTTCAGGGTCAGCTGACCACAGGTTTTTTATTGCAGGCTGATTGCTTCTCCTGACATCTATACCTAGCTTGTTTAAAGCCAAACAGCTGCAACATATCAAATAGCATGTTTCCAAGAAGCGCTTCTGGGAAGCCACAAAAAGTGACTTCCCAGAAGCGCTTCTTGGAGGTGGTAGCATGAGTTTTGGCAGAAGCCACATTTAGAAGTAGAATCTACTTTTCATGGCTGCCAGCCAGTTTTGAGAAGATAAGATTTGTGGCTGCCAGCCATGAATCTTAGCTGCCAGCCACAAATCTTATCTTCCAGCATTGGCTTCTAGGGGGCCAGAACCTTGGAAAGTGGCTGGCAGCCATGAAAAGTAGATTCTCGGATCCTTAGGGTTCGGGGACACATGAGGTTTTCGACCGCGGTGCGATTGAATCCCATTATGCTTTCCCACTCCATGCCTGAGTAGTCTATTGAGTCTATGGCTAACCTCGTTGACCCGCTGACTCTCCTCGCTGAACTTGTCGATGCGAGTTGCTGGGTTCATCTTTGGTGGATCCGTGAAAGTTGCATCTCTCTTCGGTCCATTCCAGTACTCCACATAGAATGTAACTCCATACTGTGGAATTATCTCGATGCTTCCTCTATCGCAAGTCACCTCAATCTGCCGATATCCAACCTTTTGAACTTGTTGTGGGTCAGGAGCAAGGTCCTTCACTTTGGGCATCTTATTCCGAGTGCTGCAGCCTCCTGAATAAGTGCATCAAGTTCCCACTTTCCATTAGGACCTGATCTATCAACCCTGTGATTTGCGACCCTGTACTCTCCTCCTTCTTTGTCATCGGCAATGTCAAAGAGGTCGACGGGCTCTTTGAATCTGGTGACGAAACTGGCGTTCCCAAAGGCCTTCTTGGTTGCCTCGACCGCTTTCGCGTATTCCTCTTTTGCAGAGTCTGACGAGTGTGGTCTACCTTTGGCTCTCGGAGAGTGAGGTGGTACCTTACCTCCTAGTTCCGGTTCTTCTTCGGGAAGTTCAATATCTTCATCATCCACATTCATGTAGTCCTCGTCTTCGACGTCTTTGTATGACTTTGCTTTCCTCTTTCGGCTTTCAACATCACGTCGGATGATTGCCTTGTCGTCCTCGGTGAAGCACTTGCGCATAGTGTCCTCCATGTGAGAGAATGAGTTCATCAACTCGTCCTTCTTCTCAGTGTTGGGACAAATAGCCAGGTGATGTTGGTTTGAACCACAACAATAGCACACCTTTTGGCTCACTGCGCGTGCTCTGACCCTTCTGAGGTTGTCATAGGCGGTTTTCCAGTTGGAAGCGGTTGCTGTACCTTGCCCACTGCGCTTGGCAGCTCTTTTCCGTTCTTCAGTATCTGGATTCGATGTCGGGTAGTGCGACCATGTTTTCGTCGGGGATACTGAACGACCTTCCCCATCCTTGTAGTCTTGCGGATCAAGCTCAGGCGTAGGTGGTTCAGGCTCCTCGACTCCTGGAGTGGTACTCGCAGGGTCGGTTTCGCCATCCTTCATCTCTACAGCAGGCTCTTCCGTAGACGTTCTTTTGGGCTCTGGGGCTATGGCCAGTCGTACCATTCTCCTGAACTCTGGTCTGGTAGCATACCTGGACATGACGGCATCGATACAGGCTTGTTCTTCAGCTGTAACATGGAGCCCTGAAGGTTTATTCCTCTTGGTGTTGTCATTGATTGATTTTCGGCTCGCTGCATAGAAGTGAAGAAAAGACATTTCTATACCTCTTCTGCATTCATTGATCTGAGCCCAATCCTCGAACAGCGTGTCTTTGAAGATGCCGGCCAGTTCGAGAACACCAGTCCAAAACTCCATGATATCGCCCGCAAGCTCAGAATTTGTAACAGTCCTATATTCATTCAACGAGAAGACGTCCTGGTACTCCTTGTGCGTGAAGAAATATTGGATGTAGTCGTGGTACGCCACATTCCCATAGTCCATATACGCTCGGAAGCCATAGTCTTCACTGTCTGGATCATAGTCTCGGTGGATGAAAAGAGTGGATCCCTTCCCTTGGGTACAGTACTGTTCCACAAGTTCCGACGGGGCTCTGATTCCACCATGATGCGAAATAGCTTTCAATGCTCCTTGAATCCAAGGCGGATTCTTCCTGGATAGCATCATCGCACCCTCGACCATGAATTCACGGAGATTCTGTGCTGGATACAAACGGTTCCATTCAGCATTCTTCTCCCAAAGGACTCTAACTCTCACTGCAGTTTCCCAAATGCTTTCTCTTTCTTGTTGAATCGTGGGAGTGCCGCTCTGAACACACCAAAAGTTGAAGTTGCAATTCACACAATGGCTTCTATTGTCTTTGTGTGTGTTCCAATCCTCGGATGCATCATGTTTGTTGCAATCTTCACAAAGATATGGTGCGGCATCTGCAGTGGCTTTGTAATTCTCAACTCTCCGATTTCCCGTCATCCAATATTCCATCCTGTCCTCCTCAGGCTCCGGATCTTTCAGAACGAATCTGATGTCCCTCCATTCGGTACCTTGACTGAAGCTCCCACCAACAGTATGCTTCGTGCTGGTCTTCTTCGGTTGCCCATCACTTGCCGACATAGCAACGTTCAAGTACCTGTCGAAGTTGTCCTGAGAAATTGGGACCTGGATCTCGTCCTCTGCCATGTTGTTCAAAGCACTGACATGAACTTTATTCATTGAACACAATAGGATGACCCTTTCTCTCGTGAGTTGTTTCTCCATCACAGCCCAAATCTTGTTCTTGTCGCCGCCTGTGATATAGTTCGCACTGGGAGCACCTGCAACTGAGTACATAGCTTTCCAGGCACGTGACGATTTGGTGGCCAAGGCACCGCTTCGTCTCACTTGGTCTACAATGTCGGTGACAATGTGACTGTGATCATATCTTGCTGGCCCGAAGAACTTTGAATCTGGCTGGATGTTCACTAATACTGGAGTAGTCAGGAGCTGTCCGATCGAATGGACCTTCTCAGCCAACTTCCTTGAGAACTCTTTGAATGTCGCCTCGGTCAACCTCAGTGTGCTGCCGTTCGGAAACATACAATGAAGACACAGCCAGATGTGGACGGTTGTACCGTCCCCCTGATCTTGTCCATGTTCTTCCAAGAAAACGACTACTCTATCAAGAGTATCCAGGATGTCTTGATGCCTTTCTCCCTGAACTTGGAATACACAGCAATTTTCGAATGCCATCTCAGTTCGGATACCGTACTGCATCGTCGTGATTTTCTTTGACGAACTTGCTCTAGTCGCATAGTCAAGGTCTGTCACAAGAATGGTGTGTCCGGTACCGACTCCTCTAATCTGGCCACTCAAATGATCAACATCCATGACTCCTGTATCCCCGTCAATCATCACCTTGTCCTTCTCCTCGGTGTGGCACCCAACTTTGGATGAAAGGAACTTGATGTGATATGCGGCCTCCTCTGGCACATCGTTCAACTTCAAGATAAGTACCATGGCCCTTGCTGAGGGATACTGAAAACAACTTGTCAGATCGAACTCTTCAACCATCTCAACATAGAGCTTTGTCCAAAAACCATCGCTCTCGTTCACTTTTGTCCTCAAATGAGAATCGGTGAGAGGTTGAAGCCCCATTGATGAACTCGATCTATAATTTCCACCCAAAGTCACCCCGACATAATACGTGAGCCTTCTCACATACTGTCTCCAATCTCTTCCTGGCTCGGCTGTACGAGGACCAGCAAACGGAGCTGTAGCGTAAGCAGTGGTACTGCTTCGATAAGTCCAGAGATTGAATATGATGGGTTTGCCAAGGTAGTCCATACCGTTGCACCCGATAGTCGTCACACCTTCAGGAGGAAGCGTGACAAACCATTCTTTTGGCTGTACAGGCTGTTTCGGCTTCGGCATGGGTTTGCACTTTGGCGGAGCTTTCGGTGGAGGTCGTGGAACATCATACGCTCCATGAGGTACATCGGATGACCAAGGATCCCATTGTTCATTGTTCCTTTCCCAAGGTGGCCTAGGACCTGAACTAGATGAAGTGTAAGGACCGCCCGGTGGTACCGAACTTCCTTTTCCTCCAAAAGTCTGGGTATAGTCATCACGATTCTTTGGTGCTCCACTTTGATCTCTTGCCCTTCTTGCTTCCTCCCTCATCTGTTTGGTGATTTCATCCTGACTAAGCCCTTTGTTCTTGGCATGATGGATCCGAAATTGACACAACCATTGAGGTTCCACCGCACTGAAATCTTTCAGATTGGGTGGTCCGATTGAGGGATTCTCGAAGGTTAAGTAGATCTTCTCCTTTGGCTTGCCCAAGGTCTCCAGATCTGGTTCTTCATCCAGGTTGGCTTCGGATAAATGGAGCTCTGCAATGTACTGATTCAAGATACTGATCGATGTGTCCCTTGCGAGAAGATCTCGATGGACTCCTAGTTCAGCACCAAGAACATTGTAACCTGCTGTCCACACATCCGGTTTCACCTCTGGAAACCATTCTTCCAAATGCTGGAATGCAGCGAGCATCTGCGCATTCGTTTCAGATCTGAGGGAAATGGCAGAGTGCTCAATGACATGCCTATGAATGCATTGATACAACGCTTGGATGCACTGGAAATTGTTGATTGCGGCACATCTTTCCAAGGTTCCTCCCGATTGCCCTTTTGCAATGATCTGAATGAGGTCAGTCAAAGATGTGAGATCTTCGGGATGATTCTTGTTGTGAAACCTCAATGCAAATCCCAATGACGCACCCGCCAAGCTGATGTATCTGCAGCTGCGTTCCCACTGTTCGCCGGTCATTGCCATGTAGTTGCTGCTACGACCTTCAATGGGTATCCTGTGATGCAGATCATTCATGGAATCATAGAAGTACCCGTCCCTCGTGATGTCTAGAAGTGAATCTTTTGACATCGCAGTGGAATTGATACCTTTCATGCCTCGTTTGGCGACCTTCTCATTCAGGTCTGCCAACATCCCTTTGACTGGTGCTTCTTGGTTGAAGGGTTCCGGCATGAATAAAGCCAAGAGATTGTCTGCAAATAATTCCAACCTGTCCCAAACATCATTGGATGCAAACGCCTCATAGGGAAAGTGCTCCGGATTAGGAGGAGGTGGCGGCCCAAGAGGTTTGTGTTCTGGTCGTACCTGTCGCTCTTGACTCTTGACGATGCCGATCACCCTCTTCATTCCAGCAAAGAATGCCCTTGTTACCTCCTTGCCGTCGTCCGTCTCTGGGTCATACTTGCTGAGCAACACTCTGAGGGATCTCACGAGGCGCTCTTGGATGGTTCCACCCTTGGCTTCAACGGCACAATAACAAGCGCTGATAGAGTAGACGGGTGGTACCCCTCTCTCCATCCACTTCTCTGCCAGTTGCAGAGCTTGTCCTGGGTCCATGTCTTCGACGAACTGTCTAGGAACAACTGTAGGACTCTCCCCTCGTCTGCTATCCAATTTCTGGAGGTGTTCTTTCAGCTTCTTGGCTGAGGCCATGCTCCTCCCTGTGGCCCCATAAACAGTAGAACGGAACATGTTGACTACACAATCTCCACGATGTAGGGATGTTGTCAATCTCCAGGAATGGCTCACGAATGCTAATGAGTTCCCCCTTTGTGGTAGGGTTGCCGGTGACAGCCCAACAGTGATTGGATGGAACTCAGCGAACTTCTTCTTGGCAAATTGCTGGATCACGCCGGCACCAAAATGGCCAGCTTGGTTGATCTCAAAATCTTGCTCAAGATGATTGTGAAAGGTAATGACACTGGCGCATGAATCATGAGTGTCATGGTTGTTTTCACAAGTGAATTTCTTCTTCTTAGAATCGTGAACCGACTGAATGATCTTGTCAAATCTTTTATTGATATTGACTTCTGAACATGGGTTACCGTTTGACATGGAGGGATGCGGCGATCGCGACCAATCGTAAAGCACAGGAGCACGGCTGGTCACATGCTGCTTCTTCCACAATGACAATGCACGTTTGTTCAAAGTCTCTATCATATGCTGCGCGATTCTAAGAGTATACAATTGAGTTACTCTCGTTTCTCTTCCGGCACAAGGTGCATGCTGATGTTTATGATCACACTTTTTCATCAAACTTTGAAACTGCACCCCCCACGACACAATCCTCCACGGCTTCTTGATGGGTATATTTCTATGACCATAATGAGTTGCGAGGCCATACATACATCCGTCGAAGTCATGTACGTGTGATTCCGTGCCTTCTATCAGAGTTGTCATTCTATCATCTCTCCAATACTCGCAACTTCTAGGTAGCTCAGTAAGCGCACATGCTCCTATTGCGAATACATGGTCAAGTGCATGGGCAAAGCAATTCCACAACGACCAATACAACTCTTGATGCTTCTCAATCTGCATTTCGGCCTTTATACTTACAGTCCTATTCAAGCGATTCCATGCAGAACCACCAGTGCAAGGACCCGCAAAGAAGACACAATCAAGACTGGACCGGACACATGCTTTCACTTTATTGATGCCATAAGCAGAGCAGGCATCGTCGTCCTCTGTGATTGTCACGATGTTCATGAACTGCTTCTTCAAACAAGTCTGGAGAAAGGTAAACCAATTCTGTTCTTCAGCACACATGAGGACTAAACATGGGACATTTCTTTCGAGCTCTTGTAGCATGATGCATCTATCAAAGATATCTTGAGGACCCTTGACGTCTTGCTGATGGAGTTCGAACTGATATTTGTGTGACCGTCCTGATCTCCTTTGTAAGACCAAATGCAACACGGGTTTTCTTCCCGGAGGTGTGTCACTTGCAACATATTTTGCTGTTTGTGCAATGAACATGTGCTCGTGGGCAATGGTGTTCATCCCCCACGCTTGTATGCCTGTTGCAATCGCCGTGACATCGCCCTTTTGCTTGTTATTGCTGTTGTCTGTCGTTTCATGTTGTGGGCTGTGTCCGTGACCGTTGGAAACGATCAGGAATGTTGTATTTCCTATCCATGGATCGTCCTTACCTACGGAATTACCCTTGAAACGCCAGGTATCAACTTTTGTGTCCTTACCGCTCTTGTAGTACTTCTCAGTCCTACGATAATCAGACAGATCCGACAGCCGGACAGGACAGTGTGAGTCTTCACTAGGGACAAACTCTTGTGTTCTCGGCACATTATGCACTCGGGTGAGTGTGTCGCCATCGCGTCGCCATTCATCTCGGTAATTTTTATTTGTTTTTGGGTTTTTCTCCTTCGAATCCAGGCGCACAAAATGGTCTTGCACTGCACCGAAAGCGCGAATTGATGCACCGTCCTGCCCCCCCACTCCCCCCATGAACAAGACGTAAAAGCGTGTTGATCACACGAAGGGTGGCAGGATGACAAGTGTTGAGAGGAACCTCTTGTGACTGGAGCAAAGCTGTATCAGTCGACAAGGAGGCAATAGAAAACTGTAGCACAGCGTCTAGAGCCCAAGGAACATTGGCTAAGGCCAGGAACGGGGATTGAGATAAGCAGGCGCCCGCCTCTGGAGATGAGGATGCCTTGGAGGCATGATACAGGAAGCATGCACGTTCGACCCAATGATCAAAGCGCAAGGCTTGCTGCAGTGGCGTAGCTTCTCGTTCCACACAATTCCAGGAACCATTAACAAGGACCCATGTACTCTGACACGTGTCTGACGGTATGTAGCGACCCTGTGGGAAGCGACGATAATAGACTGGGACTTTGACGACATAGATGCAATCTCCATTGGGGAGATCCTGGACACCTTCTTTTCCTGTCATTCCTTTTACAAAGACTGCACGAGGCAAGACCGGAGTCTGAGTGTATGGGAAATTAGGAATGTCATCCGTCTTAGTCTGAAAGATTTGATGATCGATTTTCTTATGATCGACTGATGGAGAGACCATGTCAGCCAACTCTTTGGAGCTCAAATCCTCTGGGTCAAGAAGGTTGATCAACATACAAGCCCGGCGCCACGCAAGTGGAGTCCGAAAGGCCTTTGTATGAATATCAGCACACATCTTGTGGGAGATCTCGTAGAGCAGCACGAAATGGTCCTGTTGAAAATGTTCATGCAATGAGACAATGGATATCCCATGAGTGCGTTCAAGATGACGCATGGTGGGATTCTTCCCGGTTCTGGCAACTCCAATCATACCTTGATTATCATCATGGAACAATATTTCAGGAGCTTTGCCCGAGAGCGTTTGCCAGAGGCCGATGGAGGGTATCCCAAAGTTGCGGAGAGTGGAATCCGCCGCGACTATTTCTGCTTCAGGTGTTGAATGGCTGATACATCCTTGACGTTTGCTCCCTCCAGCAATGGGAAATCGTGTATGCTTACCTTGTACGTGCATGTGAGAGCCCGACGTGGAACGAAGGGTCTCACCGCAACCAGCAAAATCAGCATCAGCGAAGATTCCGACTGAGAGAGTTGCGATCGGATCGCCAACCCATCCAATCATGCGCTTGTCTAGAGTGCTGTTGACATAGCACATGAGATGATGCAAACGAGCATCATCATTGCTGGTCCATTTATTCACATTCCTGGCCAGCATGTTGATTGATCTCAATAGATCGAATCGAGCAATTCTGGCAGCGTACAACAACTTCATGAGTATACTCGCTGCATGTGGCGCCAAAGAACCACGGTTTCCATCGTCCGGAGTGACGTCAGATTCGGACTTGGAATGCAACTTACCAGAATACTTGGGGTCAAAGGTGTTAGCACACCATGGACACGTAACGGCCTCTTTCCCTGGAGCGGGTGCTCGTGCGGGATGAGATTTGGTTTCTTCTGGGACGCTTGGTGTCGTGACCTTCTTCAATTTTGTATCATGACCGACAATGTCTAAATACTTCTCGACGGACAGTTTCAACAATCCTTCCATGTTGTATGAGACGGTGTTGACTATTGTTCCATCGTGGAGTTTGGACTCTCCTCGTGTGAGCATGCAGCCGAGATAAAGTCCAAGATCAGTCTCGGGCTCAATCCTGAGTTTCGTTCGTAGCATAGACCATCCTTTGGTCATGTTCTCGGTTGGTCCGGCAAGTTTCAGGTCGTCCACATATATAACGAGAAGAAGTTTCAGGCCTTCATGAAAATACATTGATGGCCATTCATCACCAATTGGCTTGAAGCCAAGTTGGCGCACCTGCGTATCGCAGTGCTTCTCCCACATTGTACCTGCGTCCGGATGTCCATACAAGGCTTTGAGGAGGCGTACCACTGGTCGATGATACTTTGATACATCAACATCATCTGGCCACGCGTCTGACGGTAACTCGACCCAACAGGGCGGTCCCGTAAGAGAAGCCTGAATGTATGCCTGAATCGCATCAGCGAGCTTGACCGAATGTCCGGGAACACATCCATAGAAATCTGCCCATCTAGAAGATTCAAAGGACGCTGGTGAATTGCCCAAGTCCTGAAAGAAAGCTGCTTCCCAATTCTGATTCTTCACTTTGTTTCCTAGCAATACTCCTCTTCCCTTAAATTTTCGTCTCTCATCACTCATTGGCAACTGGTAGTTCTTTTCCACAATGATGCCATGGACCCTTGCAAAGTGCACGACCTGCTTCAGAGTGAGCGCTTCTTGTTTTACGTCGTGATACTCCCGAATCACAGAGAAGTCGAACACTCCTTGCTCATGAAGTCCCAACCATTCTTTTCTCATTGAGGCTTTGGCCTTGGGATTCTTCAGCATTTCTGCTCGACTAACAGGTCTGGAGACTGCTGCATTGAACAAGTTCCGATAAGCACTCATCGGGTTCGTTGTGTCGGCATATGTGTATCTTTCTCGATGTTTGGAGATCGAGTTGATGCAGGGCATTGACGGAAATGACAAGTGATGATCTTTCAAGTTCTTTGTGAAATCTTCGGTTGTGCATCTATTGGATTCCGTTGGCATTGCATATGCTACTGCCATATCATTGAGGATTTCTCCACTGTTGACATCAATGATATTGAGTGGATCCCAAGTAGCACGTGGGCCGAACCCATTCTCCACACTCGTCCATTCCTCCCATTCGACTAAGTAATCGTCGTCGCTTGGGAGTTCTGTGGAAAGTGTAGATGCCGAAGATGGACTATAGCCCCCCATGTCATCGTCATCGGTGATCATCGTCCGATCTTTCTTCAGATCGATGAAGATGTTGGGCGATACGTCCTTAGGATCATCATCCTTGTCCTCCTTCTTTTTCTTCTTCCTTTTGTCCTTGCTGGATCCCGCACCTTTACTCTCTCTCTCTTTCATCTTTTCTTTCTCGAGAGCTTCTTTCTTCTCAGCGATAGCTCTATCAGATAGAGACAACGCTTTCCATTCTTCTGGAGTATATTTTGATCTTGGTCTCGGTGATGACCTGAAGAACCTTCTTCCGTCTGATCCAACCTTATATGGATTCCCTTTTCTGTCTAGTTTCACGGTCTCACCATCATCATTCAAGTAGATGATACCATCACTTGCCTTTCCCACGGACATGTGTTCCATTGAAGGATCTCCAACTGGCGGGTGATCTTCCCTGCCGGTCGAAGGTGGTACCTTCGCCTTGGCAGGTTTGGACAATATTTTGGAGTGACCGCCATCAGGTTTTGGATCATCATCACCACCGGGATCATTTCGTTCTTCATCATCTGCTTCATGATCTTCAATGGCGTCTTCGTCGTCCTCATCCCTAATCTCCCTTTCCGCAAGCTCCTCAAAATCCATACTGCGCTCACTTGGTTCGTAATCTCCATAGTCAACCATTCGACTAGGATCTCCGACCTCTGGCTCTCCATCTCTCCTGTCACGGATCTTCATGCCTTCCAACGTGTTGTTGATCTTCTCATATCCTTCCTTCAACGGGAATTCGATGGGAGCGAGGAATACCAGGGTCTCCGTGAGCTGTGGTGTGAGTAGCTTTCTGATAGGGCGATTGGCATCAAATGCAAGGCTTTGATGTGCAAAAGTTTCAAGACTCCACACTCTATATTGTCTCGACCAGTTCATCCCGGGCTTGATCTCATATCCGGCGAAAATACCTGGGATTCCCTTGGGATCAAACTTGTGCTTCTGCTCAATCCTTCCTTGACTGCTCGGCATGAAGAAGACCTTTGCACCAAAGGGGATCTTCTCTCCATGGAACTCTTTTCCATGTAGCTTGTACCAAGGGCTCACTCCGTCCTCTCCTTCCTCAATGTTCAAAAGATGGCTGACGCATTCTACTGCATAGCTCCAGAAACATGGTGGTAATCCCGCTTCCAAGAGGCAAGTTGCGGTTGTCATCATAATGAACTGATTGTTCCTCTCCGCCAGAGAATTGTTCTGAGGATGATTCGGTAGAGAATGATCGAATGGGATCTTCAGCTGCTTCATAGCCGTCTCAAACTCTGGGGCTTTGTCGGCATAAGCAATCTTGATCTTCTTCAATCCTTTGAAGTGGTTTATTGCATTGACCACGTCCTTGGCAAACCTCTCTTTCGACGGATAGGCCCATATGACGCCTGTGTACCTGTCACGAATGACGAAGATCTCTCGATCAGTACTGATCCCTTGATCAAGGATGTTCCTCGTATCGACAAAATCAAAGGTAACCAGATCCCCAAAAGCTTTGAGCTTTCTCTTGAACGCTCCTCGATGCGTCTTGAAGTGTTTCATCTTTGCTCTGATGCATGACTCACAGTAGGGATTCTTGTAACGGTGTGTGAGTAGATGTTCGATTTTCCTGGCATCTGCTTTCAGAGTTCCTCTTCTCACCATTCTGCTTGCACCGTCAACAATATCCACCTCGATGTCATCTGCATCATCATCGTCAGCTTCTGGTTCACTGTCTCCGGCGACATCTGATCCTACCTCATCTTCTTCTCCAGGAGATGCCTTGAACTTCTTATTCCTCTTTCGTCTTTTGACTTTTGGAGGCTCAATCACAGGGAGGTCGTCATCATCACACATGACGCCTTGAGGATCCACATCACAGTTGATGAAAGCCGATTGGTAATCAGCTTCACCTTCTCCTAGGGTGAACCTTGCGATCATCTCCGCCCTTACATCGTCGGTGGGGTTACAGAAGTCACTGCCCTTGACAATATATATGGGATGTTTCCCTCTACTTCTAACATGATTTTCTTGTAGTTCGGGGAAACCATGTACGGGTTGCCGCAGGCTGGCCATATGAATGTGTAACCTTCCTCCATGCATTTCTTTCCAACAGACAGTACTGAAGGAGACTCATCTAAGACGAATGGGGAGTAGGTAGAGTCAAATTCGTCGAAATGAATGTCGGCGACTCCCTTTGTGGATGTCACTCCATTTGCAGTATAGAATGACATTGATTGGTCGCTTTCTCTCACTTCCAGACCTAATTTCTTGGCTCTGCCTTTCGATATCAAATCATACCCACATCCTGTGTCCATGATGAACTTTGTTCTTGACCCTTTGGCTGGAATAGACAATGTCTTTGTGTCTGCATGATCTTTCTTTCCCTCGCATACATGAGGAATGACTTTATGATGGAAAACTAGGCCGTCATCTTCGTCAAAAGACATAGTGACCGCTAGGTCACCCTTTGGTCCAACTGGTATTCGGACCCTCTTGATCTCAGTGTAGGGGACCATCAATATGCCTCTTGCCTCTGCGACCTTTTCTTCAAATCTGATTTGTTCTTTCCTCGTGTAGCAGGTGAGCTCTTTCTCATCGTATCGTTTGATGTCTGGACGTAGAGGTTTCCTTTCTACTACCTTCCATTTGTTCCTGACTGAGTAGATCGCTTCGTTCAACATGATCTCACAAGTCTCTTCATCAAAGGATACTTTTGCACCTCCTTCTCTTGCCTTGGCGGATGCAGCAATCCCTTCATCTTCGGATTCGTCCATGAAGAGTTCACCGTCAATGGCTGGGGCTCCAGGCTTCGCCTTAGGCTTCGGTTTGGGTTTTGCCTTGGGCTTTGGCCTATCGTCTCCTGAGTCAGCTGGTGCAGATATCCCTTTCTTAGGAGAGGCTTTTGGGTCATGGTAGAACTTGCAATCCTTCCCTTTGTCACAAGTTCCTCGAATCCACATCCAACATACTGGCTTGTCATTCTTTCCGACAGAAGATCCTCTGGATGGTGATCTGGGTTTCTTGTGACTGAATGGGCAATCTTTCCCCATAGTGCAGTTACCTTTCACGAAGTATTTGCATGGTATCTTCTTCTTGTCTGTACTCGGACTTCGGCTGCGATCCTTTCCATCACCTTTACCTTTCCCCTTTCCCTTTTTGTTCTTGTCTTCAGGATGCTTCTTGGGATTGGGTTTCGGCTTCACTGCAGCAGCGTCTTCTGAGACAACCTGTTCTTGTTGCCCTTTTGGTTTCTTCTTCGGATCAGCTGGTGCAGCTTTCAGTTTTGGAGCAGGTCCGCCTGGTTTGAGATTCTGAAAGATATTGGCCACATTCTTCACTGCCTTCTCCTTTTCCAGGATCATCCTGTCTTCAGTTTGCCGTTCGATGTGCCTTCTGATCATATCACGTAGATGTTTGTATGTCTTCTTGGCATCATCGTCGTTCATGCTGTTGTAGGCGCGATGTCGTATGCCATGAGGTTTGAGTTCCTGATCTTTCTCCATAGGAGATCCCGAAGAGTTTCGTCGCTCGGGACGTCAACGGGCTTCATTCCTGCCAGAATCTCATCCCAAGTGTGGAAGAACAACGATAAGTTCTTGTCTCCTTGATATTCTAGTTGGTAGAGGTGCATTGAAGTATATAAGACTTCCACATTTGATGTTGTCTTGAAATTCATAAGGATCAGGGCTAGGACCTCTCTTCCCTTTATGAGGCTTGATGTTCTCCCTTTTGCATTGATCCTCGTCCTCAACTTCATAGCTACACCTGAACCATCATCTTTCGCATCCATGACGACCTTGGTAAGAGCTAGGCCGAGTTTGGCATCGATTGAATGGAATCTTTGGTCTCCTGAGTCGACAAACTTGTCCGGATCAGGATCGTCCATGGCTTCTTTGATCCAGTCGATCCAGGGCTCTTGATCTGAATCATTGGCCGCAATGATGATCGATTGAATGAGATTTGCCTTCCATAGTCCAAGATCATTGATCCTGGGCCATGACGGAACGTTTATCTTTGATTCTTCCTTCCTCGATACTTTCATGATTGTAGAGGTTGCCGGTGCAAGATGAGATGAAGAGGATGCTTCTGCTTCTGAAATCTTGTCCCTCAATGATTTGTTCGCCTCGGATAGCTCAATTGATTTCTCCCTTTCCTCGGCGTACTCATTGTGGGTTTCGGCATACCATTCATACATCTCATCTCGGCTCTCTGTCATTTCATTGTACCCGTCCTTGTAGTGCTTCGCCTCCTCTTTTGCGTTCCGAATCTCATCTTCCTCGGACGCGTGGGTTGGTAACCCGCGGTCTCTGGAACTAGGACGCTTGCTGTACCGAGAGACTATGGGTGCCATTCGTGCTTCTGCTTTTAATTTCGCATTTTCCATAATGACATTCTTTGTCTCCTTCTGGCTTTCCAATAGTGCATTCTCCAGTTCTCTGATCTTCTGTTGAATTTCAGCACCATCATCGCCGAACATAGGAGCTCTCATCATATTCTCTCTTTTCAGCTGTGCGTTGGCTTCGGATAGAGCGAGGTCGGCGTCTTTCAACTGTTGTCGTTCACGGATGGAACCTTCTAGGACTTCGTTGTTGAATATTTCTCCTTTTGCGATAACCTCCTTTGCGACGTTTGCTTCGTATTCATGGTGGCTCGCCTTCATTTCTGCCATTTCTTTAGCAGAGACTTCAGTCTGGCATACAAATATCTCCATCCTCATGCCCACTTCCATCTCTTCTATCTCCGCTCTCGCGTTGAGTTCAGCTCCACGTGCCATAGCTAGTTGACCTCGTAGATGATCAATAACCATAGCTTCCTGATTGCTCTGATCTTGAGATGAGTGAACACTGTGTTGAAGACGTCTTTCCCTGACCTCACTGTTCCATTGTTCTTCTCTCTGGTGTTGGATCACCTCGTGCATGTTGACATTCTCATCCTGTAGCGCAATCATTCTAGCTTGTATCTGGTCAGCTATTCCGACGAAGGCTGTGTTCTCATCCTGAATGGCTTTTGATCTTCTATTGATCGCCAATGAAGATTCATTCTGTTCTTGGATGTGTCCAATTGCTGCTTGAAGCTCTTGGGACATTCTGTCCTTCGTTGCTTTCACAGATTCAAGCTCTGAATGTTCTTGATGAGTTTCTTGTGCAAGCTCTTGATATCTCATGTAGATATGTTCAGCTGTCGATTCCGCCAAGCGTAGCTTGTGTTCGAGCTCTTCAATTCTTATTGTCGCTCCTTCATCTTCCTGTGTCATCTCTTGTAGATGTTCCTGCATCTTCCTGTTGTAGTCAGACATTTGCCTGAACTCCACTTCAGCCTCGTGGTGTAGTCGTGAGTATCCGGCTTGGATGCATTCATATTCTTCATGAAGAAAATTGTATGCGTTTCTCGCCGATCTCAATTCTTCACCCAGCTGAATCTCTCTTCTTTGCTCTTTTGTTCCTCTATCATCGTCACGTCTCTTCTCTATACTCCTTCTTGGGGATCTCGCGGTAGACGTTATAGGCGATGTAGATCTTGTTGTAGCTCTCATCGATCTTCTTGGTCCTACGGGTGCAAGATCGATCAGATTCCGAGCCGGTGGCACGGATCTTTCCGAGATTTGTGATCCAGTAGGCATAGTGATAACGTCAGCATTTGCTGATGAATCAGTACCCATTGTAGAGTCTGGTGACGAAATGGTGTTGGGACCACCAGGAGCAGCGAATGAATAGGGTTCGCTTCCATTTCCTCCTGAGCTTGACATTGCAGGTTTCTGTAATGACTAGTCTTGTTCTTGGTCTCGTGTAGCTCGTACGGCTATAAAGAGCGCGTACGGCTGATAACCTGCGAGTGGATCTTAATCAGCGAAGTTTGAAGCTATCACTGACGGTCCATAAGCGGCGTAGCGTCGGAACGGAAACCGCACCTTTTCTAGTCGCTTGATCCTTGAGCCAAAGTACATATGGTACATATATATGTACAAGTTGCACTGTACGTGTCGCTGCACTTCCATTCGCAAAAGGCAATAGGACGGACCCAACCAATATAACCATCCAAACTGGATGCTGGGGCATGCTTCTTAGCTCTTGAGGGCTCGGGCTCTTGTTTCACGCTCCGTCTGGAACGTCATCACTTCGTATCACTTCACGGGGTCGACGCGTTTCTTGGTCCAAGCACGAACGTCGATGCCTCGACCCGTCCGGAAAGCCGTGCGCGGGCCGATTTCTTGTGCGTGTAAAAACGTCTTGAAAGGGAGACAAAACCTGGGGTGTCCTGCAGTGCTTCTTCTCAAATCATTCCCCACCCGGACTTTTTGGGACACGAACCAACCTGCGACCACAAAACACACCGGTCGACCGGTTCTCTTGAGACGGAGAGCAAGCATGAAGGGAGCAAGCATGAGTCGTCCAAGGAGGAGTTGTTGTTGGTCTTTGAGTGTGTCTGATGTGAATTTGTTGGATGATCTTTTTTTCCGGGCAAGACGCCATCTTGAGGATATTCTCGATCGCCCCGAGAGGGCGCTGGAGTTCCATCTCGACCTCCACCACACGTGGCCATTGCCTGACACGAAAAGAGAAATTAAAAGAGTAACATATTCACATCACAGGAGTCGAAATGGAGCTTCTGAACATCTGAAGTGAGTTGTCTCCTGCATACATTGCCCTGTGGCCCTGCCCTGCCTAGTAGTGTGGTCTTTCTTCATTAATCTTGTCGTTCCCATCATGTTACCATCATGTTCTACCCTTGTTCATCCACTTTCGCAAGGTCGGATCTCTCTGGCAGAGACGAGAGCCTCGATCATCTCGCCTCCACGCGTCGCGCGTGCAGCGCGTCCGGAGGCCTCTGCCAAGCCAGATGGACTCGATCCTCGAGCTTCGCGGCCCTCGCCGCTAACGTGCGGACCGATCGGACCGACGGCAGAGCAGCCACCAGTGGCATCAAGACGGCACAGCGCCAGCGCCAGTAACGGCGAATTAGGCCATGTTTCGCGGCCCCGCGAGACCGGGGAAGCGGTTTTTGTTGGTATTCTGTGGGCTTTGAGATGCTTTGAGGGTATTTCGTTTAAGAATGATTTAGATGAGATGTGTGTGCGTGTGTGTTCATATCGGAGTGAAGCTTGTCTTTGTTTTTTCTGTGTGCAGGGCGGTCCAGTTGGGATGGTGGGTTTACCAAGGCAGCATGAAGGTCTAGTCGATGGCGAGGCTTGTGTGCTTGTCGGCGGTGTTTAACGGGAAGTCTTGCACTGTGACCATGAAAACGTGCTTCAACCAAGTTGATCTTCGCCTTTGTAAAGGTCAAGCGAATCATTCAATGCTGCCAATCAACGACGAAGTTCCATTCACATCTAGGCATTGAATACCTATAGCAGAGCCATGCGAAGCAGAACGACAAGCCAGCACCGCTTCTTCCAACACCCAAATACACTCCAGTACTCCTCAGTTTCTTGGTCACATCTCAACTTGTTCATGAGGCCTGAAGACCTCAGGTCTAGGGAAGAAGTCCGTGATTCCTTGCGATCGGAAGAGCGAGATGGACCAACCAAAGGCTGAGGATGCTGGAAGGGGGTCAGTTAGGTCCTCAGCTGCATGCCCTTGCACTAGAACGTTTCTCATGAAGTAAAGCACAAGGAATGATATATAAATCCTCGTGCATCTGCGCAGAGGAAGTTTCCGCGCTCATGGACCACAGACTTCATTCATTGAGTAGTAAAACAATAAAGACACCATACTTGTGCTGTGGAGCACAGTCCACCAATCCCAGTGAAATCAGGTGTGGTTTACTATTACATATCGAAAATATCACTTGCAACTCTCGGGTTGCTTTGGACCTCACGTTCAGGGAGGGCTCCACCGCTCTCCTGAGGAGAGATGATGCATTCACCATCATTCACCCATGCGAAAGCTCATGGCGCCAACGAAAAGGCACATCCCAAGATCCGCCCCAACAAACATGTCTCTCTGTTTTGGGGAAGCTGAAACACCTGTGGCTTCACGCAATCCCCCCACCGCACGAGAAGCTCGAACCGATCGCCCACGTAACGGGGATTTCATCTCAATGAAGACCTTTGCTTAAATGACCTGACACTACTCATGTCTCGGCCTTGTTGCTCACCTAAGAGAGTGTGTTTGTCCATCTGAGTCCATCTGTTTGAGTCTGTGAGCTGATAACTCAACTTTTTCTTCATACGCATCAACCGTCATAAGCCACCGCAACTTCTTGTGCTGGAGCAACAGGTGCGCAAGAGACGCTGCTCGTGTTGCGGCGCCAAAAAACACGTCCAAGCCTCCCCCAAAACACTGGCACAGCATGACACAGCTATATGTTGTGTTTCCCCCATAAAACCTAAGGCTGCAAACAAGAACCCGCGTGTGTTGGCAATGCATCAAAGTCGGCATTGTGCTCGCGTGCGCAAAGGCGGCATGTGCGTGTGATCGCGTGTGTTGCTAAGCACAAAACACTTAAGTTACCATCTTGTACCCAAATCAGTTCCCCAACTGCATCTGGGAACTGATTTGAGCCACGTGGTCACCGGACGTTCCACGTGGTCACCGGACGTTCCAGCACTGGTCGACGTCTCGACATGGGTGGCACCGGTGGCGGTGAGGGGACGCTGACCCGAATGTCGACGACGATCTGATGCGAATGAAGACGGGGGAGGCCCGTCTCGTCGTTGCACATGAATTAGACGATCTGCTGAACACGAGCAACTACTGAAAGGATCTGAAAGGATCAGTTCACATCTTGCCTTTTTGCCAGGAGTCGATCAAGTTTGACAGCCATGTCTCATGCACCTTTTTTCAGATCCACATGGATTATCGTTTATGTGCCAGTTGAAACCAACTTCATCAAAGATCAAAGATCATCAAAGTATTCCTCGGTCGATGATCGCCTCAGACCTCTCTGAGCAGGTCGTCTCGAATTCACAGCTGAATTGGCCTTAGAGAGCTGATGAAATCGTCGTCTGAAGATCTGTTTATCAAAGTCAACCTAGGCCCCTGTTAGAACCCCATCTGGGACTGAAAAGGTCCACAGCTCCTTGAATATCCTTGAAAATAATGTTTGATGGTGCTTTCTGAAGCATCAACTAGAAAAAAATGACTGCATGCAAGACATACATTCAGAATTTTCCCACCCAACATGGAAACCACAGAGGACTGCCTGGAACGACCGACCTCAACGACCTCCGGTCGACTTATTGACACAACTCACCGGGTCAGAAATGGTTGACCAAAGGCTTCGACCTGTTTTTGTTTTTTTTCCGAACGAAAAGAGGATTGAAGCATAGTGCCTTGAAACATCAAGGATCAGCTTCAAAGAATTTGAAGAGGATCAGCTTTCACCGACTCCCTTTGATGACAGTCTTCGAACACGACTCTTCGATGTGACACGCTCGAGCACCGCGTGTGTGAAGAGCGCCGCGTCACTCTTCCCAGACCAATGCTGCTGACCATTCATTCATTGATTTGCTTTGGTCAGAGGCCACATCTTCACTGCCTGGCGAGCTTTCGGCGGTCGTGATGTTCATGATGTTCATGAACTTAATCTGGAAATGGATCATCAAGTGAGATCAAAGGTCCCTTACGACACTTCAGGTCGAGCACTTTAAAAATTGAATTTGCATCGCTGATTGAATGGAATTCGATGGACCAGCTGCCATATATAAAGACTCACAGCGGTTGCCTGTTTTCACCTTGCAGTGCAGACCTAA
>CAXAMN010024428.1:65802-213378 GCA_963970005.1 Durusdinium trenchii | reverse complement strand
CCGAATTCAAAATAAAGTTCATTTCCTGGGTTTCTTACGCTTCCTTCCAGTTCCCCCTGTCCTGCCCATTCGGGCATGCTCAAGGGGTTGGAGCTCCAAAGATTTAGACCTTTCATACTGTCGTCGAAAGGCTTTAGCCCTTGCATTGGTTGCCAATTGAAATTCTGCGAGGACTGCGAGTCCTTCATTGATATATATTCTCGCGGTCTTTGCCGCCTGCCACCTACCTGCTATGAGCAGTTTGTCTAGCGACCCGTGTTTTGCAAAATAGGAGGTGGCACCTCCCCTTCGCAGGCTGTAGGGTCTAAAAGAATGCTCACTGAGACCTGTTGCCTCCAAGTACTCAGAAAATTTCTTTCGCCAGACATGAGCGGCTTCGCAGAGTGAAGGTCTCGAACTTGGGGTGTTTTTCCATTGCCACAGGCGTCTTAAAGTGTCTTCTTCCCGGATTGTGACGCTTTCGGCGGCGCCTTGACGCCTACCACCTTTGGTCAAGCCAAGAGAAACTATTGCTACACTTCGAGGCCCCTTCTGTTCTATGTGTGCCTTCTTTATTCCCAATAGTTCACCAGTTCGAAGAAGTCCATGAAACCCCAACAGGAGCGACAGAGCAAAGAGGTCATCTTTCTTGAACAGGCTGTAGCCGACGAGTATGTCTAAAGCTTCTGTGGGGAGTGGTGGCGCGCGACTCGGAATCTCCGTGGAAGACCATGTTTTCATCAGCCTCCAGGAGGATGGGAGCCTCCCCTTGGCCGACGGCCTATAGTCTTGGACTGACGCAATCGAATCACAGGCTAATGCTCTTCCTTCTCCACTTTCCCAAAGGAACTCAATGTAGTGGCTCAACCAAAAATCAAGCGTAGCGGGATCATCTGGAAACCTTCTGTTTTCTTCTCTGAGGAAGTTGCGGAATCTTTCAAGAGCCTTGTCATATCGTGCACGGGTAGCGGGTTGAACTGCTAGGTGACGCAAGGGCCCCAATGCTCGTCTCTGCTGTTGTCGGGATGCTTTGTCTTTGCCTTCTACATATGCTTTGCTATGACTCACCATTTCTTCTTCACGGGGCGCCTCGAGGGCGCATCAGCGGGGTTTTCTTTCGTGTGAACATAAGCCCACACGCCATGTGAGCCACTGGCAAGGAGCAAAGCATTAATCCGACTCATCGTTCGACGAAGCTTTCTGCTGCTGCTGCGTCCCCTAGACAGGGAGTGGAGACACACCAAACTGTCTACTAAGTGCACAAATTTTGTCCGCAAGGCTTTCCTCTTCACAATGCGCCAGCGGAGGGAAGTGAGTACCGCCCTCATCTCCAGCACATTGATGTGCTCCGGAGACCCCTTCCAGGGCCATCCCATGACTGTTTTCCACTTCCACAAGGCTGATGGCAGGCTGGCCCGCAACCGATGGTAGCGAAGTGTCTCTTCACTGGGTGCTTGAATCATGATATCCTCTCCTTTTAGGCTGACCATGTTTAGGAGTTTGGAGACAAGCTCGTACTCCCCTTCGGTCCCTGCCCGCTTGACTCGCCTGATGCTCTGCCGTTGCAACACTCCTCCAACCGTCGTAGCGGCTCCTGGTCTTGTTGCCTCAACTGCCTCCTGGGGTGTCTTTGCCTGGCAAAGTCCTAGTAGGTGACCAAGTTGCGAAAGAAGCCACACCACCACGGTCACGTTCCAGCTGTTGCCTATCAAAGACCTTCTTTCGTCTCCATGAGCTTCGCTCCCTTGCTGCTGTTTCGGCATGCAGTGGACTGTGTAGTTGCGGGGGGAACCCCATGATGGTCTCACGTTCCTGTATGGATGGAATGCGGCAAGTACCATTCCCTTCCTTCACTAGCAAGCGATGAGAGTACTGGTATGGCGGGAAGCGAAACTTGTCCTCTTCCCATGCTCTCCTTTCCTCCGGCTTCAACTCTTCCAGGCCTGCTGGCCTCCTTCCCGGCCATGGTCGTGGTCGAGAGGTGGTAAACGTTGGGAACGGTTCCTCAGAGGTCTTGACACAACCGGGTTCCAAGAAGTCCTTGGGATCGATCACGGCTTGTAGTTCAACCTCCTGATATGATGCCATCCCACAATCAACTCGTGGGTGAAAGCGAACACCAGGGCCAGGTTGCAACTCCCAATCTAGCCAGTAGAGCCGAGGGCGACGTGCTAGCGACACTCCACTGGCCTCAATCCTGACGGGGGGTGTCTTCAAAGTCACGCGACATGATCTCACGGTCTTTGCGATCCATGGAGGCTACACTTTCAGCGAGGTACCTCACCTGCGCCCAAGGAAAATGGGTCTTCAGGAGCTCCTTTATGCGACGCACATGACTGAACAAACAGCTCCTGTGGTCTTTCAGGGCGCCTCGACGGTCACTGTTCAATCCACTCACACCTTGACACGGAGGTCCCGCACCTAGGAGAACAAGTGAAGCCTGGGAGAACCTTCCGGCCCAACCACGCACCATCTCCGAGTCCACAGCCTCCACACCACCTTCAACGAACAATGTAGCAGGAAACCTGCTCTCCAAGACTCGGCTGGCCTCCTTCTTCACCTCAACACTGATATGACCCAGGACAGGGAAACCACAAGCGTCCGCCGCCACTCTCAATGCACCGATCCCATCAAAAAGCCCCACGGTGAGGACCGCACACAAGTCAGAGGGTTCGGCAAGGTCTCCTCGCACACTGGCCTTGGAGGCCGCTTCGCCAAAGCCTGTAAGGCCAATGCTACGGGTAAGGCCTCCTCCAGTAGTCGATGCGTCACTTGCCGTGACCTCAGCACTCACCTCCAACCTGAAGTCCATCTGCGCCAGCGGTACCAGCGCGATGAACCTGGCAATCTCCAACTTGACCTCCTGCGGGATCTCCAGCTTGATGACGGGAGGATAGTGTTTAAACTCCTGAACAAATCGCCACACTGCATTCAGGGAGCCCAGCAACGGCCGCCTGAACATGCTCATGTACACTAGGCCTCCTGCGACGATTTGGATCTGCTTTACTGAGCACCTCTTCTCCCCCAGTAGGAGACTTCCTAGCTGTGCGTACTTCAGCACTTTCGCCGGCTTGGGATAGGCTATCCCCCTCACTCCGTCAATGATGGCACCCTGCACCTCCGCCTTCAAGGAACGAGATACTCCCTTCTTGGGATGACGAGGCACTCCCCATCGCTCATATTCTGATCGAAGCGCCAAGATACTAGCACTAGGCTCCCCCTTCAGGAGCTCTGCTGTCTTCTTGTCCATCTTCTCCAGGGAGTCGAAATTGTCGAGGTAAATTCTGTGCAGGGTTGAGGATGACGAAAACGGCCTGTCTTTTCGGATCTCTTGTTCTGGCTTGAGCCCCTCTTCAACCAACCCCCCCTGCCCGTCTCACCATCGCACGGTGTACGTGCTGTGCTAGGCTCACGCTGTTCTTAAACCCCATAGGCAACACCTGTGAGGCTAAGTAGTAAGGTCCATCATCATCAGGCCAAAACACACGCGGGAGGGGTCTGTTGAAGCCAAGGAACATCGACCATTCCCGAGGAACCTGAAAAATATAAAAGAAACAACGAACATCCTCGGACGACACGACTAGATCCTCTGCCGGCATAAGCTGTAGAGGGCTCATCGTAGCCCAAGTAGGTAGCGTGGAGACGTCTCCATCGATGCCACGACATACGAGATTCGCCGGTCGAAGGTCCATAATCAGGCGGTGAATAGGGTGTCCTCCTTCCTCCTCCCCCTTGGGGACTCCAAAGAGTCCGTTTAGGAGGGGACGACCGCCGACGTGATAAAGCTCTGCTTCTTTTAGTGCGATGCACACCCCATTCCCTAACAAGCCTTCACAGACCCGGGGCCACGCCTCGTCGCTGATCATCAATCGAGGCGGCTTCATTGGCTTTTGCATCTCCTCAGGCAAAACGTACGATGAAAAGTTCATCACATAGTGTCTACACCCGAGTTCAACCACGTCAGCCAAGGGGACCGAGGCAATCTCGGAAGGCATTGCTGGGGAAAGATTGTCCCACGTGGTGAATTGGGCACACAGAACCTCTTCTCCACAATAATCGATAGTCTTTACCTGAAGGAACTCTTGCCAGGTTGTCTCTTCAAACCTCTCTTCCCACTCCAATGCTGCCTTGGTTTGGCCTTCAAGAAACCTCAGCACACCTACCTGGAGGGCAACTGGTGAAAAAACGGTTCTCCAACTCAACCCCATATAGACAGTTCAAAGCAACGCACATACCCCGAACCATGATGGCAACCTTCTCTGGTACCTGCAACGTCTCCCTGAGCACTTCCATCTCAGTGGGCAACGGAAACAAGTCGCCCGTGGGCTGGGCCATGCACTGCAAGGGCAGGTCAATCTTGGAGCTAGCTTCAACTAAGATGGATGTAACCCAGGGAAAAACACTGACCAACTCTTCTCCCCCACACGGCGGCTTCATGCAAACTTTTTGCAAGGTGGTGTTAGGCTCAAAGGCGTCCACACCTGCGTCTTCTGCCAGGGCAACCTCCTTTAAATGGCGCCTCGTGGCTTCTGTACCCAGTGCGGCTGAATCTAACAAAGGCTCAACCCCACTGCTGTCGGAGAATTTCGCTCGGCTTCCTTCAATGCGCCAAGCTTGACGACCTGCATCTATGCCTTTTGGATCTCTCTGGTGCCCTAACTCTCTTGCTTCTTTCCTTGCTCCTTTTCTTTGCCCTTCTTTCCTTTGCCCTTTCCTTCTTTGGACTTTCCTTTTTCCTGCTGCCATGGCGTTTCTCGCCAGCTGCCTGACCAGTCTCCTTTGGCCTTCCCTTTGCTGGCTTCGGCTCGGGTGCGGTTCTCCTCCTTGGATTCTTTGATGGCTTCTCGCGTTTCTGCACGACTGGAGATGATGGGCTTTTCTGCTGGTACCAACTCGATCCTCTGCGATATTGACCAGCTGGCGCCCTGTGCGCTCATCTCGATGGCCTTCAGCCTCTGCATGAGCCCATCTGAAGCTTCGGCGATTCTGCCCTGCATCAGTAAATCTAGGCACCAACTCAAGGTCAATGCTTCGCGAGATTGGCCACCAGTCACTCGGGAGCTCAGTACCTGACGGAAGTACTGGCAGCAAATGGGCTGCAGCGCGCCCTCCGACTGATCCCAAATGCCTCCCGTCGAGTTGAGGAGATTGCTCGCCATCTCTCGGCACCCTGCTGTCGTCAGTGCCCCTGGGGCGAAGCGACCAATCTTCCTCACCTTTTGGGTCTCTTCGAAGAGCTCTCCACTCTCCTCTTCGGTCGAACCACTGCTTGTCTCGGTGGATGAGCTCCCCGATGAACTTTTCCTTTTCTTCTTCGCCTTCCTCGACGCCTTGGCAGTGATCTTCTTCCTCACTTTGGGATTCGGGTCCATGCCTGTACCCTCGAAGACGCTCTTGAGGCTCTTGCGGGCCATGGCACGGATGGATACCTTCTTCTTGCTCTCCCCTTTGGGAGACTGCCTCTCGTCTGAAGACCTCCCTCTCTTTTTCTTCTTCTTTTTCTTCTCTCGCTCCCGACTCCTTCCTCTTTCTATCTCTCTCTTCTCCTCCTTCTCTCCTGCAGGGTCTCCTCCACGAGCTGCTTCGCCTGCCGCCTGTCCCCCTGGACGCTCTTCGTCGACCAGGTTCATAGCCCAGGCAGGGTCCTCTCCTTTCCTCAACTTTATCTCCTCCCCATGAAGGAGGTTCTCTGCGTCCAGCATGGCTTCGCACCGGCTCCCGCACATGTGGATGCGCATGACCTTCTCGGATGAGCCTGTCGCCCACCTCAAGATGGTTTCCGTCGTCGTCCCCTGCAGGTCCACCTCGATCTCCACGTCCTCCTTGCCACGGACTTGAATTGCTCGCACCAAGCCTGTGATCTCGCATGGTGCCCCCCCAGTAACGTCCTGTGATGGTCACGGGGAGCCTTTTTCTGAGCAACTCCAATGGAATACTCTGACATCTCACTGCTTGGCCTTCTTCAAACAGTCGTCCTTCACCTCCACCTCTCACTTCAGCAGCCTCCGGCCTTTCCGGGCCTGCCGCGGCTGGGCGTCTTCTCACCCTTCCTCCCCTCTCTCCAGGAGGATCTCTTCTCCTTTCTTCTCTCCTCTCAATTCTTGCTGCTGGCCTTCTCAATGCCATTGGGGTGGGTCTCAAAGACCCGTACTACCTCCTGAAGTAGTACTGCTCTTCCTTCTTCTTCCGTCCTTTGTTCGTCCCCCAGTATTGGGGTTCTCGATGCCAAGCCTGGATGGGGCCTGACCACTGCCGGCCTGTCGGCCTTTGCACCGCTGGTGGCGGTCCGTAGTGCCTTGCTACAGGCGGTTCCTTAGGAGGCGGTCCTCCCCTTCCTTTTGGCGGCGACCGTGAGGGAGTAGTGGGTGGCCTCACTGTCGGTCTTGCCTTCTTCTCCTTATCTCGAACGGGCTGATCTCTCTTCCTTGACCTGTCTCTATCCTCTTTGGCTGGCTTTGACCTTGGTGACGAACTCTTCTTGCGCCTCTTCCTAGAGTGTCGGCTCCTCGATCTTTCCCTTCTCTTGTCACTCCTGCTCCTTCTCTTCGGAGTCTTTTGATCCTCCTTTAGGACCTTTGATCCACTTGAAGTCTTTCCTTCCTCCTCTACTCCAACTATCTCTACTACACCTGGGCTTCCTCCGGGACTCTTTGGCCTGTCCTTCTCCTCCTTGGGCTTGATCCAACTTTTGTCAGGTCTTTCTGCTTCCTCCTTCTTCTCGCTCCCCTCCTTAGGAGCGCTGGGTGGCTTTGCTAAGCTGGCTGACTTTGCTGCAGCAGTATTTTCAGCAGCTTCCCGGGCTCTTTGAAACTCGAGGTACTTGTCCGCCTCCTCTTGGATGATTCCAGTCCAGATTCGGACTGTCGAGATCGCCCAACTGCGGAGCCCCACTGGGATATCGTCCAACACTGTCCACCAGCGGGTCCGAACTCTGCAGAAGGTGCAAGTGAGCTCACCCTCCCCAGCAAGGAGGCCGCACTCACTGCACCTTCCCATTCGCTGCGAGCCCAAACCCTTCGGGAGAAAAGAGTCAACCTACTTCGTCTTAAATTACGGGGCCGTAAGCTCATGGATTGTAATTTGCCTTGCAGTTAACAGTCATTTGAGATTCAACGGATGTGGATATGTAAATACAAACCGTATATATTATACCAATCAGCCCGTCACAGTGGTGAAGCAAACAAAAAAAAGGTGCTTTTCCACGGGTTGTGGAAGGGGTGATCATGCAACAATTAGGGTGATCATGCAACAATGTTGCACTGCGCATCATACTTGACCAAGTCACCGATGAGCAGTGAAACTTTGTTGTGTGAAGAGTGCATTTATCGTGATGTCATCGCATCGTATGAACATACTTGAGACTTGGTCATGAAGTCATCCAATCATCCATGCATCTTCTGACAAAGTTGTCTGCATGGATTACATATCCAGAAATCATAGTGGGCCAGCAATAGCACTGTACCTAGTCACCAGGTCACTGGATATAGCGCCTAGATGCAAGGTCATGTCTTCCTCTGTGAAGTAGCAAACATCGACTTCGTTTAAAAAGGGGGTAGATACCTAGAACCCATTTGACACCGGTTTTGATAAGCGGCTGGTGATCCAAAATGGAGGTCGGCATAATATTGTATAAACATCAGTGGCAAGCGTCAAAAGTCATGAGTCGTTCACATGTTTTTAGAAGCATTCTGCGTTAAGCTAGCAGTTCGCCACTTTTTTTTGGCCAACCCCAATCACCAAGTCCTCATCTGTGCACGCGTTCAAAAGCAAACAAAGGGGGTTGCTTGATCAGAAAAATCTTTGTAAAACAGTCACCTTTCACCAACCCCGCTCAACAGCCGCGTCCATCAAGCGCGGTCCATCAAGACGGTGTGTGGGGTGGCGTTTTCAGGGGCCTACTTAGACTGGTTCTGTCCATCGCGTTCGGATTCCCGGTAAGCTTTTAGACAAACCTCTGAAGAGACCTTGGGAAGACAACTGAGTCCACGCATGTCCACACCTTTCCGGAAACCAAGCCTTCTTGAAAGAAGCTGTGGAACACAAGCTTGGAACAATTCTGGAAAGAATTCAGCCCCCCGATTTGAGCACTTCACACACCCAAGAACGCTGAACTGGTCGCCACGGATCCACCGGGGATTGTTGAAATGCTCCCGGGGGGTGACCCAACAAAAACCTCCGGGAGCACCAGGCTCACGACCGGTTTTCCTCAAAAAGCATCCGTCACTGCCTGAACAATGTGCTCAGAAACCTTCCAAACGGGTCTTGATGTGGACCTCCAGGCCCACGGACGACCAAGCAGCACCGCACGCCGAACCGACGTCCACCTCCAAAGATCTCAGAAGGGCTCCTGGTCTTCCGGGGCGCAGGAACGTCGCTGTGGAGGCTGCCGCGGAAGCACGTGTGGCGTACAGGAAGACCCCCGGGCCCCTACAGTCGTCCAGTCGGCCAAGTGGAAAACCTGGTCCGACCGACCTCATTCAGTACTGGCTTTGCATTTTTCCCGGGATCCAGTCAAATGAGGTCCTTGACCTGTAGGGCAAGATAAAAAGTTCGTAGATGCCCATGTAGAACAGGTCTAGACAGGACACACCGTGCCACGATCTATTTGGGGATCACTATGTGGAGATGTGGAATGTTTCTTCTCCTAAAAGTCCCTGATCTTCACTGATCAGCGCTTGGTCGTGGATGGGAGGAGTTGAACCACGAAGGCAGTGAATGCCACGCAGTTCTTCGGGGCTTTGTAGCGAGAACCTGGTGGCCGGTCTACTTGCCTCGTAAAGAGCGTCTCAGAAAAAAAAACGAATTACACAACGTGCAAACAAATGACCCAAAGCGAACCAGAGCCGTAACAGCTCTGTCAAGGGCGCTAATTCACCATAGAACCCGGAAAATAGACCCTGGCCCTGTATACCTGTATACCAAACTCTGTGGGCGTCCACTGGACCAAAACTCTCCACAAGGTGCGGCACGGGATCCTGATTGTTGCGGGTCTATCCCACTACCAGTAACAGTAAGATGAATAATTGTTTACCGACTGTTGCGGTTGCAGGTAATAGGACCAGGAGAAACAGTATAATTGAGCCCACCATCAGGAGTGAAACAGGAACCAAACGTACACTTCAATGAAGGGTACAGCGGTCACTGAAGTGTATACCGTATACCATTCATTGACATCCGACCATGAAATACCGCATGAACGCGCTGGCGCCGCTAGCTAGCTAGTTCAGCACTCACGAAGAGGGACATCACTTTCCCCGAACCAATCGAGGGAACATCCAATTGCATCGCGTCGAGCTTCGCCGTGCGAATTCGGCCCGTTCGAGGCATCGCTCGGTGTCTGCCGCGAGGGAGACCGGTGCAGACCACCGTCCGAACCGAAACGATCGGAGAAGCAGTGGATGTGCTACGGAGATGGCTGGCAGTTCCTGGAACGTCAGCTTGACCCGAGTTCTTCTTAGTTCATATTCGTTGATATTCGTTGTGCTCACGCGGGTTTGAGCTACAGATTCTCCACCATCTTTTGGGTTCAGTTGGTCTGGAGAAGAATCCATAAAATGTGCATGGCAAGATCAGGATTTCTCGAGTCAAAAATGGTCGCTACCAGCTACCCCCAGCCTCCATTTTCTGATGAATCTCCAGAAAATTGGACCGAAACATCTGACAGATGTAGCCTCTTATCAGGCTTCTTCCTTTTGACTCCACCCTACCCCCTGTTGTCGGAGTCTGGATCAGATCACGGATCAGAAACTTGGCCTCATCCGTCTGGATGTTCAGGTCTTTGAACGACGGAGACCACCTCTTCAGGGCATGGCGGCATGGAACAGATGGAATAAGGGCGTCGCTACTAGTAACAAGGGCAATACTACTAGTAGCAAGAAGCTACTAGGTTGGAGGTCTTCGCTAGTAGGTTGGAGGCCATTACTAATAACAAGAAGCTACTAGTAGTAATGCCCTGTTCCTAGTAGCGGCATGGAACAGGTCCAGTAGGAAGATCGATGGTCGTCTTGTACAGCTTGGGTGACGGGTCGTCCATTCGTTTCAGCGTGAAAAGCGTCATGCGTTTCTGTCGAATTCGGTTGATGTTGATTGGATCATCTTTTCACTACGAGCATTGAACCGTACTCACTACACCCTCTCTTCATAAACAGATTCAGCCCCATCATCAGCTGCTGGAATAGGACACCACCTACGTTGGTCGGAAAAATTGGAAAGTGCAATGCAACTAGAGAATCAGCAATGCAACTACGGTGATTTCAGAGTAGATGGCACAAACCAAAAAAATGTCTTTTATATATGGGGGTCCTTTTAAACCACCTCCAAGACCGCACTGTAAGCGGCTAGAAGCAAACACGAAGCAAACCGCCAACCATCAAACTCACTATAGACCATCTCCAGGACGCTCATGACAAACACGCTCCGGTCTGATTCCCAACTGATTAGCTCAGCTTGAGACTGGAAAAAAAAACAGACTCCTTGGTACAAACCGAGCCCCACCGAGCCCCAAGCCGTGGACATGTAATCTGAGTTCCCCTGCATCTTGGGGCTCCTGGCTTCGAGTGATCGAGAACCGAAGCCAGATCGCAGACGGCATACGGCTCGCGTGGGACGAGCGAAACGCGTGGTGCGCGGAAGAGGCGACGAAGAAGAGGACATGGATTGAGAGCAAAACACCTGCCCAGTAACACTTGGGCCCTGAAACCGACCAACGAGACATGCTCAGAATGCGGTTTCATCGCTTTCGAGGCTTCGACTTGAATTTGCGCGGCGAGCACGGTCCGCTCGTTGACCACCGGTGCCATGGATTCGCCGATGCCAGCATCCGATGCGTCTGGTGTAGTGGAAGCACATCATCACCGACGTATACCGACGTTCCGACGTTCGGGTTCAGCTATTGCCGGGTGGATGGTTTGCCTTCCTTCGGTGTCATACTCAGAAGAGATGTGAGGAGATCAGGACCTCAAAAGGAGTACCTAGCAGTCTTTCAATCAGTGAAGATTGATATGTGGTAGATTCCTTTCTCATGTCATGTTGAAAACCAAAACTCTGATATACTCTGATCATCTGACATGAACCTCGTGTTCTGCGACATCACGTCCACCAACCGAGGGATCCCCACAAACCCCCGCTGGACCGCCGCTGGTCTCTTCCCGTGACGACCCGTGGGCTTCGGAACGGTCACGAAGCTGGCTGTTCAGTGTGGTTCGAAGCTGCTGGTGCCCTGTTTTACACGGAATCTCCGCACTGAAACAACCAGTCAATCGATGGACCTTGATTCTTCTAGATGTACTGGGTAGGAGATCGACACGTGCGATCGCCGGCATCTTCCCCTTCGCATCTCGCCTCTTTAACTTTCCAAATGCCTGCCAGACATCACTCGTGCCCATGGAAGGTTTTGCAAGGGGCATTGATCAACTGGTACTTTTGCTGTATTTGGGGGGGCAACATCAATCAACACATCATCACATCATATCACAGCTGAAAATCTACCCCCATTTCAAAAGAAACACCTACAAGGACCACAGCTACAGCTAGCTAGTCCACGCGTGCCGCGCACGCGTGCCACGCACGCGCCTGGCCAGGCAGAATCTCGCCTTCCGGCTCCGTTTCGGTGACCTCCGCCGCTCGCGACCGACCGATGAAAACCATGGCGTCGATTTCCAGCGGAGAGAGAGAGAGAGAGTTTTTTTGGCGAGCTCGGTGTGTTGGAAAACACCGGGGAGGCTGGGAAGCCCAGAAACCCAAGATTGGTATTTGGGGGAGATGCCAACTACATGGCATGGTGTCCATCAACTGGGGGGAATTTCACCAACGTGATTGGGTTCTACCATAGCTTGACCAATGGCACCCAGGGTGGCGATTTGTCTCACCGTGGATTGGCACCAAGGTCTCTTGAAGAACCCAGAAACGTGAGGCATCGCCAAACTCATCGAACATGGCATCAGCAGCAGCTCTCGGGTAGTAGCTGGATCTTGAGCGTCCGCGCCGACGCAATCTAGAACGAAACAAGCTATAAAAGAACAAGAAACTCCCAGCAGGTCAATAATGAGATCATTTAAAATATATATGACCAGAAACGAAATCTTCACCTACAATGGGTTTTGGGGCTCCCAAAGGACGTGAAACCAGCTCAGCACGCAGCTCCGCTCCCCCGTTTCTGCTGCTGACGCTCCTCACACATCGTCGTCCGGTCGCCCGGGCATCCGGACGTCTCCTTCGTAGCGTTTCGGATGAAGATCCTCGGCGGCCAACGAGTGATGGTCTTCAATGAGTCGAACGCGAACGTCCAGTCTAGCGACTGGAATCCTGGAGGCGAGCGACGTCAGTCCACCTGTGTTGGATTTCTTCCAACATCGCTCTGAACTGAATCTGAAACATAGAGCTCAGAACGACATGCTGTTGGACTTCTTCCACCGGGGGAAGACGAGGGATTTAAGGGTAGTCCATCCGCGCTTGCGGATTTCAAGAGAATGACATCGACAAGTTCCTGAAGGATTGCCTCGCAATTGGGCATGAAGCTCAGAGCTCAAAGCTACGCGTCAACACTGCACAAATGGATATGAACCATGCTGACCGGCTGCTGACCCCTAAAAAAAATCATTGGCATCTTTGCTTTGCTTTTGCTTTCCCTCCAAATGATATATATATATATGACCCTATATATAGGCATATATCGGCGTAACTCGATCCCCAAACCCAAAACCTTTTAGCACCCAAAACGCAGGTCACGGCGTCCCGTCCACGGACCCGGTGACCTTCACCGTGCCACCGGAGCGAGTCGCGAGCGGTATGCCGTGGTGGAACGGACGGGGAGGGCGAGTGTTCGCTTCAGCGCGGCGGAAACATGAAGAAACCTCCAATTCCAACAGGGAAAAGTAACCATAAACGATGAAAATAATATGAAAACACTTAGGTGTGACAATAATTGTGACACCCAACCCATGGGCCCAATACAAAGCTCGTACCTAACAAGTAAAAAACAAAACCCTTGGTGTACCTGTTTCGACCATTTGCCAACTATCAAAGAGCGCAACCAGCAAGCAGTAACTGTTGTATCAAACAATCCCTATAAATCTTCAGGCGCCAAACCTTTCTCCCCAGGCCCAGAATCGCCTCCATGCTGCCCTTCAACGATGCACCTGTCCAATGCAATGTACCGTGTGGCACTGGGCTGATGGCGTTCGCCCCGTGACACGCCGCGCGACGCAGCGGAAGGAGCTTCTTGGTGAGAGCTCCGAAACCGGTCACAAACAGCTCTGAAACCATCCGAAACCGGTTTCGGCAAAAGCAAAGGAAGGAGTGAGAATGAGTGCCGAAACCGGTGCGAACTGTGGCCAAAGCGGCTGGCAAACATCGTCGATTTCGTGTGGATGTTGTGGGAGTGAAGTTCTATATGATTCTGTTGGACATGTCAGCAAATTCAGTGAAACCCTGAAACCATGTTCAGCTCCTATCAAGGGGCCCAAGCCAGGTCCCATCAGGTCCCTATGGTTAGCCATGCATGTATATTACTTCAATCTCAAACATTCCACCACCCAAATGAGGATGTTCGCCATCTAGGGTAGATCGGGTGCGTCACCGAGTCGGGGTAGATTCGCCTCAGAAGATCCGACAGCGATTCGCCTCCAATCTGACAGCGGTCCTGCAGGTGTTGTGCCTCGGGAAAGGCACGAGTCGACCGTCTTTTTGGCCCGAAAGACCACGCTGATGAAACAGGTGCAAAGTCTATTCTGGTTGTGGGCTTCAGTTCCTGGCTGCACCTTGCTGCACCACGGCGGCAGTGTACTGCTGTGGCACCAGGGTTGCAGGGTTAAAACATGTTTTTCAACCAGGGGTACGCTCGTCCTGAACATCCCTGGAACAAATGTTGGCTCCTCGGGGGGGGGGTCTAGAGTCTAGATGGTTCTAGACCCTGCCCTCCAAACGCAACGAGCTTTAAGCGATTTGCCGGAATTCAAAGAGCTTGACTGGGAAGGTACCTTCTCGTCCAGACAGAGGAGGCACTGCGGTGTGATTTTCATGTCCAGCTGCAGGTCAACATCCACACATGCTGTCCAAAGTGGGAGACCTTTATAGGCAACACTTTGTCCGAAAGAAATTGTCTCACCAAGTGGCTTCAAAAACATTCGACCTTCCTAGCAAATCCCAAGCAATGTTCAGTCTTGAAATGACTGACCTCACCAAATCTCACCAGAACACCAAAACCGTGGGGAGGGAGGGATGAGAGACGCTTAATCCGTCTGCACATCGCAGGCTTCTGGGCCAATTCCTTGGACCAAATGCCTCTTTCGGGGCCTTTAAAGGCGTCATACATTGCTCGGAGAGAGCCCGATAGCCCCAAACACCATACGGCAAAACAGTCTAGCTCGTGAGTGCAAAACACCGATGAAAACACACACACACCACCCACATACAACAAGGGTCTCCCACTCCAGGGTCTGCCATCACAAAAGCTCTGAATCCGACAGCAGTAGCTAATCAGCCCCCAAGCGGGCAAGTGCTGGTGCAAGACAGCCAATTCGGCCTGGTTGATGTGTGCCGAAACTGGAGTGAGCACATGTGAACAACCTGGGCCGAAGTAACTGTACTTTGAAGGCCACAACTTGGCAAGGCACAAAGAAATCTAGAACCCATAATATAGTCGGGGTGTTTTGCAGTTATGCTATGCAAATACAACATTCCCTACCAAACCCCCTTGCAGCCCCTGAAGTGGTTTCTTGGATTGGTGTCGGGCAATCAGGGTGGAATCAGGACACCAAAATCTGTGAACAACGACCTTTTTCTTTTGGGCAGGGTTGGGATTCGAGTTGTTGTTCGCTGACAAAGCAGTCAAACATGAGTTCAATCAACATATTTAAAACGAATGGCGTTGAGATGTTCTGGGTCGACATGGTTGACTGAAATGGTTGATTCACCATTTGCCATGCCATGTTGGTATCCAATGCATCATTACGCCATGGTGAGGGTTTCCGTTTGCCTCAAAGAACACCATGCGTTTGGGAACTCCAAAAATGACCCGACTTGAAAAATAACCTATGTCAACACCCCAATGAATACCCGAACATTGGCAACCTGGTCCGGGACATGCGTAGATTTCACTGTCTGTCACCAAAGACCTGGTGGGAGCACGTTGCTTTGTACACCTTGACAAGGAGCATGGGAAAAAGAATGCTAGCGGACTCTGCCTGGCCGGCTCAGCTAGAGGAGCACATGTTCCAATATAGGGCCCTTTTCGCACTGATCTGGCCAAAGCAAAGGGTTTGCTATGGTTTGCTGGAAGTAGCAACACAGCAATCGCATGCAATCGCTGTACACAATTGGGCCGGTGTACCAAACATCCACTTGATGTTCCGGGTTGTCATCAAAGCCTCGTAAGCATCAGGTTGCCTATGCCGAATTATGTCAAGCCAGTTTCGCACGGCACACTCACCAACCTTCTCTCCCGCCTGCAGCAGGGAGGTTTGCCATTCAGAAGCTTGGTGCCTGAAGGGCAGTAGTTAAACTGGGAACCCAAACCAAAGGTGTCTTGCAGCAACTGCACCCCCGATCGATTCCCAGATGTGGCTGCACATCCATGCCAGCAGGCGGTGGTCACCCTTCATGTCCTTCTTGCAATTCCAATGCAACTGGACTGGAAGTCTTCCATCAATGGGAAAAGGCACCAGAGAGCACACAAACCGCCAACAAGACCCCCTGAAACATGCCCACTGACGTGGCAAAAGGAACTTTGTGCCTTTCTCTGAGATCAAGTCTTCCAGCGTTGGGTTGGAAAACAAGAACGTGTCAAACCAATGAACACCATCACCAGAAATCCTTCACACCATGCCAACCATATCTACCCAGATCTACCCAGATCTACCCAGGTGGTGTTTCTTCTTCGTTGTTTTCCACCGTCCCCCGCGACCCCCCCCAGCCACCCCCCCCCGCCCCCCCCCGGCGTCGCTACTCGGCCGTCGCCTCTCAGACATGGACTGCACCAAGGTTTGCAAACGCACCGCCTCGTGCTTGGCGTCGCCGGTCGCCCACCCGGTGACGTGGAGAAGGAGAAGCGCCAAAGGGCCATGGAAGTAGAGGTGTTTTGTTCGCTGCTTCTAGCTATCAGTGATTCTTCTTGGGAATATCACTGATTCATTTCCAAAGGGCCATGGAATTGGTTGAGATTCAACAAGATCGTCCTCCCTTTCTAGATTCTAGATTCATCTATACATTCGAATGGTATCTAGATTCTAGGTGACATGTGATATATTTATCTATAAAGCATTTTGCACTCAAACACGCTTTTTCACGATCCATACGTTCCGAGTCCCAACAGACTCACGTCACGTTCATTCGGGACTTCACGTAACCGGAACCGATCTGCTGAGATCGATCAACGGTTCACGGTAAACTGACCGAGCGCGCGTTCGTCAAACCTGACTTCAACGGCTTCTGACTGCGAAACCCAAAATCATCGAGCAGAACAAAACACACCTATATAGAATCCTATAGAAATCGACCCAGCTCGAAGTTCATGACCATCAAGTCAGATTCTTACATCGGTGATGGAGAATGTCCCCAGCTGAAGAGAAAAGTTTCGTGATCATGGAATATGTAACGTGTAAGAATTCTTATAAAATGTCCAGCAAATCAAAAGCAGACTTCAGCAGTTTTCAGGGCGGATGATCATGGTGATCCTGTGAATGCCTAACCAGTTGAAAGAGGAGAGCTCTGCTGAAAACTATGTCGTCTTCTCACTCTATATCGGAAGAACACCTTAACATCTTGAGATGGAAAGTCATAACCAAGCCTGACGCAACAGAACAGTGGCTTCACCAAGCTTGTGCTTCACAAATGCTGAAAGACCATGGTTTGGACCGGCCATTTCCGTGGCTCGACCTCCCCATCTCCTTCACATCTTCGCCCGACCCAGGGGCCGTCTCCGGTCAGCTTCGCGTCGACGGGGCCTCGGCACGTTGCAGCTTTCGGCATTCCTCCAGCTCCTTCACGAAGGCACACTGCCAAGCCTCTTGTGCCTCGGTCGAAAAAAAATCAGCACGACTAAGCTAAAAGAACTCCACGGGCGACAGTTGCTGTATGTTGCAATGAAAACTGGCCCCACCTGCTGCTACAAGCTCTTTGATTCTACCGCATCTTCTATCCATCCACAAGCCTCGAGTTGCCAGGGTGAATTCACCGGGATGTTCCACCGGGCCGCTTCCCAGCACCGAATCGTGAACAAGAAAGAACACACTTGAGTTGCAAGTTGGATTGCATTTGTAGACCATCCCCTTGCTTTCTGGTCATGAAATTGCATGTATATCCCACCTAAAAAGGAAACAAAAGACCTCCAAATCCCTCGTCCTCCGAAGGGAGCTCCCTTCGGCACCTTCAGGAGCTCGGCTGCTTGGCCTTCTGCCAGCGCCGCCTGGAGTCGGATGTCTGGTCCTAGTGATCCACTCCTTGGTGTCCACCAGTCGTTGGACCTGTTGGAAACGGGAAATGAAAACGACGAAGTGCCTGCTGGAGTTGGGGTTCCCTGTCAATATCTGTCGATCTTTTTACGGGTTGTATGTTGAAGGCTAGTGTCCACTTCACATGGCAGAGTCCGTGCCAACGAAGGATCAATGGAAGGAGGAAACAGAATGACACATATAGTAATTATATATATATACCCTAGAAGTCCAAAGACTATTTTAGGCACCACCCAAGTAAAGGAAGTTCCTTTTCGGATCACCTAAAGACCGTTTTAAAAATAGTCTTGGACTCCCAGGGTATAGATTATGGTATGGTAACGGTATGGCACTTTTCAGTCTCACCATTTCCAAGAATCGGTGCCATACCGTGCATTTCAGTGCCCTCAGTGCCCTCAGTGCCACGGTCGGACTAGGAGCTCAGGAGCCTCTCTTTTCGCCTCTTAGGACCATCACCTCCTATCATCCTATTCCTTTCACATGTTGCACAACAGGTGCTAACAACCCAGGTTCGGGCTTCTTCATGATTCACTGTGATAGGAGAAGCATATGACTAAACAGTGTGGGGTACTATCATCTGCAGCGGAAGCGCCTTCTCCTCAATCAAGCACTGCTTCTCTTTGTAGGCCTGCCAAAGATCATTGAGAATTCGATCAAACCATTGAGCAGCTCAATGAATGGAGGTAACATGCGGTTCAGAGCAACTCAATGCAGGTGTCCAGTGCAGAAATCCCTCCACTGCAGAGTCAAAATCGAAAACATTCAAAAACCATACCCTCGACTCCCTCGACCCACACAAGACGATGAGCAGATCAGCAGATCTGCTTGCGGCCCCACCAACACACTAGCACAAACCTCCGACACAACGTTTTTCTGACATCTCTAATCACACCGGCAGTGCCTCACACGCCACGCCCCCTCCCCCAGCCGCCTGGAGGCACAAAAACCGTCCCCAACTCGCCGCGCGCGTAAGGCGCGCGCGAGGACCGCCCAACCGACCGACCGCCTCCGTCAGAAGCCTTTGCAACTCGGCTTTCTCCGCCTCCGCGCGCGCCACGAGGTCCGCCTGGTTCTTGCAGGCGCGCCAGCGGCCCAAGAGGAGACCATGTGAGAAAGCACCAGTTGACCCAAATCAAGACCGTATGACGTCCTACTGACATGCAAACAGACAAAAAGAAACACCTATCAATGGTCCATCTCACAACATGGGACGATGCCCCCACTCAAGGGCCCACTCAAGGTCCACTCTGGGTCCAGAGGTCAAATAGAGGTGAATTCGTCTCCTCTTCACCAATGCAACATGCTCGGTGCCTGGCCTTCTCTTGCTCCATGGCTGCTACGGTCTGATCCAGCCTGGCGCATTTGCGTGGTCTGAGCGGTCTAGATCTTCACACCCATCAGTTCTCTCTGAGATAACAGGTGTCACTCAATTGGTGTGCTCTCTCTGATGTTGCAGAGTGACATGTTGATGAGATGGAGGATTCATTGCTTGGAGGCTGTAACAAGCATTAGAAGGCTACATAAAGCTAGCTTCGATTCAGACTTGATACATATTGATAATTACTGTCGGGCTCCTGTCGAGCTCTGCAATAGCGTGCCCAGTCACCTTTTAATTTAAAGACTACCAATTACAACCGACCCCTCTCAAGTCCGTTTGGGACATCTATCTGCAAATCCCCAAGGCAAAGTTGCGCAGTCAGATGTGCAGTGGGCCAGATCCTGAACATAGAAAAGAATGCACCAAAACCATCATAAGTATATGCAGAGTATATCTTCTAACTCCAACGAAGTGGCTACTGAGTACGGGACATGCTGCCTGAACACACAAGAAACACATGTGACGCGACTGGGTCGCACCAGCAATTCCATGCCCCATCCCCCCATCTTCCACCCCGATCTCCAACGGTCTCTCCTGCGCCGTAAGGAGACGCTCTCCAAGGTCAAGCGGGCAGCCTCGGTCGCCTGCGGGGGCAGTACCATACCGGTCCATGACCATCCCTCGGACGTCGACCGACCAGGGTCGACCATCCCAAAAAAGGAAGTACGAACCATCACCAGGGTACCTGGACCCGGAGAGTTGGCCTTTTACATCCTTCTATTAGTTTTTGGGGGTTCCAGCGGTTTCAGAGATGGCATGGCACGCGGCCCCCCCCAAAAAAAAACAGAACGGGTGTCCCTGAGAGTGCGGTTTTCCAATGATTTGCAGATGTTTTTTTCTGGAACTTTTGCCACAGATAGAGACAATGATTTGCAGATGTTTTTCTGTAACTTTTGCAACAGATAGAGACATTTCAGATAGGACCAGATGTTTTGAGTATTCAGAAATACCAAAAAATACAATTTTCCAGAGGTTTGGGAATTTGGTGGTTCCAAAAAACATGGGGTTTCCAAAAAAACAAAAAAACAAAAAAAAGAAACAATAAAACAAAAAAAAACAAAAAAACAATTTTCCAGAGGTCTTTGCACTTGGGGCTTCTGCAGAAAGAGTTTTGAAATATTGTGTTTTTTTTATTTTTTTGGTTTTATTGTTTTTTTTTGTTTTTTTTGGTTTTTTGGAAACCCCAGGTTTTTTGGAACCACCAAATTCCCAAACCTCTGGAAATTTTGCACCAGATAGAGACATTTCAGATATGACCAGATGCTTTGAGTATTCATAAATACAAAAGACTACAAATTTCCAGAGGTTTGGGAATGTGGTGGTTCCAAAAAACCTGGGGTTTCCAAAAAAACAAAAAAAAACAAAAAAAAACAATAAAACCAAAAAAATCAATTTTCCAGAGGTCTTTGCACTTGGGGCTTCTGCAGAAAGAGTTTTGAAATATTGGTTTTTTTGGTTTTTTTGGTTTTATTGTGTTTTTTTTTGTTTTTTTGGTTTTTTGGAAACCCCAGGTTTTTTGGAACCACCAAATTCCCAAACCTCTGGAAATTTTGCACCAGATAGAGACATTTCAGATATGACCAGATGCTTTGAGTATTCATAAATACAAAAGACTACAAATTTCCAGAGGTTTGGGAATTTGGTGGTTCCAAAAAAAACAAAAGAACAAAAAACATCCAGAGGTCTTTGAACTTGGGGCTTCTGTAGAAAGAGTTCTGAAATATCTGTTTTTGTTTTTCATTTTTTTTGGGTTCGTCTATCTGGCGGCCCAAGCAGACAGGGGACATCAATAGGAGGAAACACTACAATACATGAATGGCAAAAAGTCATATCTAGTAAGCAGAGAACGGTTGTGGTGCAGTATCACAAAAGCAAGGGATTTTAACAATGTATATTTTTCAAGAATGAAAACGCAGATGAAGAGATACAAAATAATTTAGTAATAGGATATTTAAAAAACAAGATTGAAGGACACAAAAAAACAGGATAAAGTGGCTGATAGAGAAATAGATGAAGACAACTATATCAATGAACATTGATGTTTGAATCATTTCCATGGCTGTTGTGCCCACTGTGGAATAAAATCTTATATTGAAATGAAGCAAGGCAAATTATCAAAAAAAACTTCACAGCACAAAGACTAGACAATACACTGTGCCATTCTGTCGATAATTGCACTCCATACTGTAAGTATTGTAATTGTAGTGCTCACTGATTATTTTTGAAAATATGGAAGTAAAGCAACTTTAAGAGATGCAAAAAAAAGATTCTGAAATAAAACAGTTTGATGTTGAATATTTTTTTAGAAAAATGTTGAGATAAAGAAAAAACACAGAGATCAGAACAGTTTTGTAGCACCTCATAATAATCATACCTACCAACTTAACATATTGTTTTTTGTTTTTTTTAAACCTGATGACATTGAAGCAACACAAGAATTTAGAGCGGGTTTAGTAATGATAGATGTTCTGAGTAAATATGCTGTGGTAGTGCCAAAAAAAAAGTAAAACCCCACCTGACATAATTGCTGGAACTATGGAAGGCTTAACCCCACCTGACATAATTGCTGGAACTATGGAAGGCTTAACCCCACCTGCCATAATTGCTGGAACTATGGAAGGCTTACACAAAATGGGAAAGAAGTGCACACTTTTGTATACTGATGATGAAAGAGGTATAGCAAGTGCTGATGGTGAAGGCATTGAGGGCAAGAGGACATCCTGTCTTCGCTGAAAGATTTTTAGGATATTTAAGGATAAACCATTCAAAAGAGTTGAAAATGATGAGAAGAAGGGAAAGCAGAATATACAATGGACTGACTACATATTAGAAATAATGCTGACTTATAATAAAGATGTGCATAGTGCAACAGGACTAACACCAAATGAAGCAAGGAAAGAGAAGAATGAGTTTAAAGCAAAATTGAATGTATCAGTGAAATCAAGTAAAGAAAATATGTATCCAACACTAGAGGTGGGAGACAGGGTAAAAATAATGAGGAAGAAAGCAATTACAGAGAAAGAGAGAACAAGTCATTTTTTACAAGGTGAATATTTAATCGTCCATTATTAAGGCACAAATTGTTAAAAATATAGTTTATTTAACAAACATACATTTTAAGGGAAATCTATTTAAAGAACTATTATGTTATAACACTACCAAAAATCATAAAACAGCGCACTCTGACAAACACCCGGACTCAAAAAAAATCTCAGACACATGGGGGTCCGGCCCCTTAGGGTCTGTCCCATTGGTCCTCTCAATCCACAGAAAAAAAGGCCGAGGATACCCCCCTCCTCTCGCGTGGAAGCAATAGGTCGATACCAAATCGACCCCTCTCTATTGTTACAACAGGAAGGGAAGGATCGGTCTGGCCCTTCCCTTGGTTCACATCGGTGGTCCGATAAAAACCCACGGTGGGTTCGGCCGGTGGTGGAACCCGTGGCCCGGGTGGGGCTAGCGTGGCGCCGGCGGCGACTGGATCGACTGGAGGGCCGGCAGTTTTGGCTTCACCATTCCATGCTGCCAAGGCTTCGCCTTTTGTGGATGATCATCGATCCACTAGAGATGGAACGAAGTGTTCAGATGAAGAAAAGAAAAAAACACATGACATCTCAATTCTCTGAACGGCCTCTCTTAGAAGTGCGAACCTTCATGGAACTCCGTGCTGAATCAGTTACTATAGTGGCGATGCTCTTGTTACTAGTAGCTTCTTGCTCCTAGTAGTAAGGCCAAGAGCTACGTTCGTAGCATCCTTGCTTACTAGTAGCAGTCTCCCAAAAAACCTTTGGTCCACCGCTACCACTTTTCGGTCCTGCCACCACAAGCTTGCTTCATGTTGCTGGCTTTACTATATACATCGTTCTGAACAAATAATATATACCCTCGGAGTCCAAAACCATGTTTGATGTCTTTAGGTGAGGTGATAGAAATAAATGTCCAGTAGTCTTCGGACTTCTGGGGTATATATGCATGACTTGTCTTCATTCATGTCTTAATTGTTGTTCTCCTCCTCCCTCAAAACCGATCCATACCCTGCACAGCCAGCCTGGCTTGGCTTGACATTCCATCAAACGGACTTCCGGAGAATCTGCTCCGAGGTCAAGGGGTCAAATCCGTGGCACCCGTCGCGAGAGCAGAGCCCCGGACCCCGTCCGCTGCCATGACTTGGGTAGGGAGGCTCTCGTCGTACGCTCGCGGCATCGCACGAAAGCCCGATGCCACGTGTAAGGGCAGGTGGTCGGAGCCTACTGCTTCCCTTCTAACGGCCCCTCCAACCAAAACCACCCCGCACACCGAGGTGGTTTTCTCCCTCCCAAACCACGCGGCCGGTTTTCCCACGGTGTCCCGAACCACACGCCGGGCGCGACGGCGCGAGAAACGGGCGAGGGCGGCGCCTTCTCGTCTAAGAGTCGTCCCAACTCATCTCGGCATTGTCTCTGAAGCTCCACCTACACCGGACACCGAGTTTTTACGGAGCAGGAGCAGCTTCCGGAGGAAGCTGGCCGAGAAGGTCGAGGATTCGTCAGTCTGGGCGGTTTGGGCCCAGTTTCACGGCGGTTTTGGGGTCGATTGCCCATCGAAAACGAAGACGAACATGGCTTCAAGAAGTTCCAGGTAAAATGGTTGTTTCAGGCTTTAAATCGGCCTGCCTGTGATGGCAAAATGCCGTCAAAGACCCAAGAATGGCGTGAACGCATTATATAAAACATATTAAAACCACCTGTTTGGTATGCGGATTTCATGGTCATCCAAGAACATCCAACTCGGGGCCATGCCGTCCACTTCCATGGATGGTTCAAGGGAGTGTAGGCCTTGATCCAAACTCCAGCCATACTCCTGGTTCATTCTTTAGGCTGACTGGACTCGTCTAAAAGCGATGGTAGTGTGTCCCTTCAGGTCAAAGCATCAAAAACGTGATTTCACCCAGTCATCTCCCACGGCGATCAACCGCTGCCGCTACGAGTCCCACAGCCTTCTCTTCGACCAGGCGGGCGGTCCGTGCACGGAGCGCTTCTTCAAAGCGCTCCTGACGACATCGCTTGGACGTGGCCCGTCGGACGGACGGGAACTTCACTGGGATTCCCAAATCTACGCAGAGAATGAAGGGGCTGAGCCGCTTGGCGGCTTAGCTCTGTTATAAAGGACCCCCGCGGCCAAACCTCATGACTTAGCCACAAAATTTTGGAGGTACTTTTCACAACTCCTTGGTCATTTCACCCTAGTATAGGTTCTGTTTGTCGAATAAGTTCGAATTCAACGAGTAGGAATCTGCGAGGAGCCTCAATTTGACAGGTTTTTCTGCCACCAACGCGAGGTTTGTCAAAACTTCTGGTTGCTCTAGTCTTGGAATAACTGCTTCAACATGTATCTGGCTCCACTGGACACAAACAAATCAAATCAAACAATATCATTCATCATAAAGGTTCAGTTTCCACATGTGTCTTCACCATCCATCAGTGGTCAATCTGTTGCCCAAGTCAGTCGATTCACAAGGTCAGCCACCAGTCAGTGCCAGGAGTTCATCCCAGAAGGGCAAAGACTACTCGAACCAAATAATATCAGCAATTAAGTTAAACAATTAATGTTTAGTTGTTTGTTTCGAGATTGTTTGAGATTACGAGACATGGCCAGTTCCTCATGTCCAAGCCAGGCCAGATTCGAATGAAAAAATATAAAAACAACCCTGACCCACACCGCCCACACCCATCTGCTATGTTTGCGCAGGTGAAGTCATGACCAAACCCAAGACTCAGATCAGCGAGGCTATGATTTGGGCTTTTCAGGTTCGCCCAATAAGGACTTTGGGGAAAGAACAAGTGCATTCTCAACCATGCACCTTCAGATTGTTGCAAACAAGATCCACACTCCGAGTCACTCACATGGAAGTGGAAAGGTACCTATTTGGTCTTCGGCAATTCAGGGCCATGCCATCCACCTATCCATGATTGCAGGGAGTGTATTTAGCAACCTGAGAACATGTCAGGAATGCCATCACCTGGAAACCAATCTAGTACAACCTAGGACCCTCCAGTCGGGGTGCCTTGTCTGGAAGCCTAGTGGGGTAGTGTGGGGTATTCCAGCCACCCCTTGCTTGGAGGGTCCAGGTCTTCATGTCGCTGATGCTCCGAAGAGCGACCGTCCTTCCGTTCGTCCGTGGATGGCATGGCCCCGATGCCATGGCATGGCCCTTGTCTGACCAAACAGGTGGTGCCATTGTCAATATGCCGATTTCGCGCATGAGCGTCAAACTTGACTCATGTTGACTATCTAGATACTGCGTGTCTCATCACAAACCTGCTGTGCAAATCTGTGCCATGCCATTGCTCCGACCGCGTCAGACATGCCATGCCACGCATCATCTCCCTCGCACAGCGTGCCTCGGTCGCGAGAATGCGCGCCTGTAAGACGCCGGTCTCCTGCAACGGTTGGCCAACGAGGGAGACGGTGATGAGCCAAGACCAACACGTTCACGTGCAGAACGGACATGAAACAGGCAAACAGGTGTGCTTTTGTGCACGGTGCAGTTGTTCTTGTTGCTGCCGTTGTCGGCGTTGTTGTTGTTGCTGTTGTTGGTGGTGGTGTTGTTGTTGTTGGTGGTGGTGGTGTTGGTGGTTTTGTTGCTGTTGTTGTTGTTGGTGGTGGTTTCCAGTGGAGATTTAAAAACAGAATGCTATTGTTGAGGCTCTACATCTTGGTGCAAGCGCCCAGTCGACTAAAACACGTTCCAAGCTCATGTACTCCTTGCATTCACAGCAGGGTTGTGTTTCAATCACATTATTGATGTTGTTTCAGGAGAAGGGTTAGGGTGAATAAGAGTATAATTATAGCGATGCCTATAACTTAATAACATCACTTGGCAATACTTCTCCCACACCCGCCCACAGGCCGGCCTAGGGCTTGCCAATTAGCGTTTATCTTTCAAGTCGCCACCGACGCATCTCAACAAACATCACCGTACATTCCCCGATGGCAAAACCTATGTCGAGCATGCTTCCTCATGGTGGGGCAGGGGAGAGCACCGGTTCCGCCATGGTATGTTTGCTCAAAAGACATCGTGCGTTCTACATTGGACAACGTTTATCCGAAGCATTTGCAACATTGCCATGTTTTGATGTCAATCTTCAGAATGGTTCTGTGCCTCAGCAACCCACAGTGCCGAATCACTGTCCTCCATGGCAGTTTGCCACTTGTCTCTCAGATTTGCCTCACGGCAATGACTTGCCACTTGCGTGACTTGCACTCTGTCATGCACTCTGTCATGCATGTGAACAACACAAACCATGCAATCGCAAACTCAATGCAAGTCTCACATAAAACCGTTTTACGTATATCTTACGCCAGAAACACCATTGCATTATATTGCATTCCCAAACACGTGAACTCCATTGTTTTTCTTGGTCCCGAGCTTTGGGAAGAAGATGGGAGAAGCTTCAACATGTTTCGTCGTCCCTCTTCTCCGTCGTGCCATGGCGTAACCTACGACCTCCGTGCATTTTTCGACATGCCCCCGGTGTGGCACCTTCTCCCTCTCCAACTCGGCCACTTGCTCATCCTGCCAAAGCGGCAGGATGAGATGCATGAAACGCTCAAAGCGTTGCCAGGAATGGCCTCTGGGAAGAAACAGATTTGGTCCATCACTCACCGAAAAAGCTACTTTGCCTGGTGATGCCTGGTGATGCCTCAGGCCAAGTCGAGTGATGGACCAAATCGGCCAGGATCCACGAAAAACGACCTTCTGCACCCGTTTTTCACCGGGGGGGATGGGCCGAACCAACTCGAGTAGCGCTCAAGCCGTCTCATACCGTATCATAATACCTATACCTGAAAAACTCACCCAGACCATTGTCACAGGCCGAGGCAGCCTAGCTATGTTAGCAGTATAGGCAGTAGACTGTGACCGCCCAGCTCCAGCTGTGGAATTCGCTCCAAAACGCCCGGTGTTGCAGTGGAACTGAACCTGTTTTGCTTCCTTCTACCAGAGGCCACTGTGGGATCTTACTCAGGGCTACGTCAACATTGCTAGTTAGTTGAAAAGTAAGACTAATCTAAGACTAAGACATACTAAGACTATATAGTGATCCCCAAATAGAAGTGGCACGGTTGCCAATACATGTTCTACGTGGGGATCAACGAACTTCTATTTATTTGGGCTTCTCTATGTCGACGGTGCCCAGGACAGCAGGAGGTTCCTGCGCCCTGTCGACGTGCCAAAACTTTTTCTCCCACGGCACCGGCGGCCGCGGCAGTGGCGACCGAGCTTTGGACCAAAAGCACCGACTGCCCTTAGTTCACCCACTAGCGATGGCCTCCACCCCAGCAACTGCCAGTTGTACATACTGGGTCGAGGGACGGACGGACGGTTCAATGAAACCCCAAAAGCGGCAGCGATTCTCAGCTACAGACTTGATCCATCAACTGCGTGCCAATAAAGAGTTAAATGAGCAAAAGAACAACCCAATGCTTGGCAGGACAGAGCAGGAGACCGAGAGGAGACCGAGAAAATGAGTGGACAGAGTGTTCTTGAATTGGGACGTTCCATGGGAGAGCAAGGAACCCTACTATATGGAGCAGCCATATCAGCAAACCCAAGGACCAGAGCAGGGAACAAGAGACGTTACCAAAGTAGCAGACCAACACAACATGCCAAATAACCAGGGGCCAAGGAAGCAAACAAAACCAGGAAGCGGAGGAGTTCGGACCGAGTTCGGACGGAACCTCTGAACCTTTGGATCCCTTTGTTCGGATGTCTTTGTCATGACCTTTGTCTTAATGGTCCTTTTGATGCCTGTCTCTCGACAGGCATCCACTTCGCCCACAACCACTGAACACCTGCCTTGCTCTGTTGTAGCTCGGTGATCTCCTGCTGCAAGCGCCTTTGGCATCGACTGGGCGGACAGGGCGAGCTTTGGGTGAAAAGCCATCGAACAGGGCGGATCGGTTAGGAGGCGATGCTGGGCCCGGCCCCACCAACGTGGTACAGGCTCTACAGATGTTCATTCCGTTCCTCTTTCTCTCTGCTGATCAAATTCTGCCAAGCTTTGGAGCCAAGAGTTCTGAGAGTTTGGCCTTTTTGAAGCAATCCAGAACTTCCATTCTGAATACAGTCGCTCAAACAAACTCGGACTCGAAGCAAATGTGGGAACAAGGTTTCGACACGGAGCGGTGTGTATGTATATGTCTGTGTGTGTGTGTGTTGTGTCGTGCTTGGTGTCATTTGTTAAACGGCATTTGTTCTGTTGTTGATGATCAAATGTTGAGGGTTTTGACCCATTGGATATGGCCATCCTTTACAGGTCAGGAAGGAAAAATGCATGGTCAAACATCTGTGAGGACAACATTATAGAATACATCTGAGAATCTCAAAAGAAGGAAAAAAAAAACATCGGTTATACCTATCTTCTAAAGACCCACTATATACCCTTCAACCATGGAAGGGTAGGTCTGTCGGGATCCCTCTCTGTCGCGCGGACCCATCCGGATGAGACGATCGGCCGATGCGCTTGCGGGGGCGCTGTCGCGCCTCCTCATGCTGAGCTTGTCCGCTTCCAGCGCTGACAAGGCCGTCACCTGGGGCGTCGCGAGGAAGACGCGGAGGGTCCGACCGAATGAGCCGATGGAGTGCCGGCGACAGGCCAAAAAAGAAAGGCGTTCGATACGGAGGGATGGAAAATGGATGAATTCGAGTCAGGAAAGCAAGGACTTCAGACTATATATGACGATACATTACATATTAATAGCTTGACTTCTTCTCAGTCCCTTCTTTTCCGCCACCGCCTTGTCCTTACCTCACGTCCCGGCCTTCTCCTCCCTCAAGTTCATCACCTGCCCACGACCGCTAGAAAACCACTCACTTCGAGGACCGTCACGGTCAGCTGCTGGGCGAAACCAAAAAATAAGGTCTTAAAGTGTCTTAAAATGCTTTGTGGCGAACCAAAGATATTGTTCATCCGAAGTAATGGTTGAACTAACTGCTTTGTGGCTTCAAAAAGCTCTTGTGTTACCATCCGAAGTCATGGTTGAACATCTCAACAGCGATGAAGTCCGGTGTTGTCTTCCAACCGCGTCGAAGAACACCCACCGCGTCGAAGAACTTCGTCCTTCGTCTCCTTCGCCGCCGAACGATCTGACACCGATGCAATGCCCACGTCCGACGCGATGCCCCAGCCATGAGGGGAAGGACACCTGGAGTCGATTTTGGTGTCAAGTCTTCTAGAATCCATGAAACCATCCTGAAACGTTACCCACTTGGGGTGTACGCGGACGCGGACGCACCTTCCTTTTTTTTCGTGTCTGGTGTCTTCACGAACTGCCGGTGTCACTGGAACCAGTGGCCGGAAGGTCTTCAGTTCTTGGCCTTAGAAAAAGCCTGGTCCCTCCCGTGACGGACATGTTTTTGACCTGAAATAGGTAATTACTGCAGGTGGGAGTTTCAATACCACTCGAACACCACCCGTGATTCTTCACGGGTGAATTCTTTGGGCCGTCTGTGCTGTGTGCCGTCTGTATGCTGAGAGGCTCATAGAGGTCAAGCTCCTCCACAGTGTGTTGGCAATCCCGGCTGACTTTCCTCTGAAGACATGAAGCCTTGAAGCCTTGAATCCTCGCCTGAAGCCTTGAAGACCTGAAGCCTAGTGGCCTAGTGACGACCTGAAGTTGGAGTTCATCACCATATATTACATGGATAAGTGGATAAGAATGGTTAAGTTATGTTAAGTCATGTTAAGTATGGATAAGTACTTATGCTTATACATGGATAAGTCATGTTAAGTGGATAAGTTTGTAAAGAAAAGAAATCGTTCTTTTGTTTTCTTTCCGAAGGGAGAAAAATGCTGGCGTGGGTTTTTGGTCCACCGTAACCACCCTGGACCCCGAGCCCGCCTCCTCGTGCCAATGACGCAAGAGTGCCGAACGGTCCTGGAGCTGGATGATCTGAGGAAGGAGATCGAAGGACTGGGCTGCCCAGGCTGCCAGATGCGGAACTCTTGAGGGGTGTCTTGGAACTCAAGAAGGGGGGAGGGGGTTGGAACTCTCTTGGATTTCTGCAGATATTCATTCCTGGCTGACTTGGTGTGAATGGAGCTGGCTCGGATTGAAGCCAATTCAGCAACTCATTTCAGTTGAGTATGAAACTCAAACGGCCTTGTAAGGTCCAAGGTGGGTGATCCTACCGCCCTGTTTTGTTTGTGCCTTCACAGCGTGCCTTCACAAGCAGTTGATTCCTCTCGAGAGGCTTTGCGACACATCAATCCAAGTGTAACCTTCGGACTCTTTGATGATGATAATCTCCTGACGGTTTGCAGGGGCCTCTCCTCGCCCGCCGAACTTCGCTGTTTTTAGCTCGGCCCATACAGGGCGGTTTCTTTCGAGAGTAGCGCGCTACTCTCGCGCACGCACCAAACACCAGCGGAGCCCATTCTCCTCTTGTGCGCGCTTCGCCATGAGGGCCTTCTCTTCCTGGAAACTCCGCCGGGTCGGCGTGTCTGGGGCAAAATGCCACATGACCCTCTGCCAAAATGCCACGGTGTTTCAACACGTTCGAACGAAAAATACCCATGACGTTGACGTGACGAACACTTCTCGTGGAACCGGCAGGATCTCAGACGAACCGACGCTGCTTGGACGAAAAGCAAGCTTTGACGAGGCGAGAAGCCAAGGCAACAAAAATCCCACAACCCGGGTCCAACACACGTACTGTCTACCTATAAGCAATAGGGGTCTATAGGAACCCTAGAAGTCCAGTTCGACTATAGTTTGGCCCACTGAAGTAGAGGAAGCTCCTTTTCAGGTCACCCAAAGACTATTCTTTTTATAGTCTCTGACTCCCTGAACCGGTCGAATGAGCACCGCTCTGGGTCGAGAGACCCGTGAACCTCGCAGCTGCCGCAGCTGCAGCTGGAGCGAGATTGGGTCGCCACGGCCGCCTGGATTTGAGTGATCTCCTCCTTCAGGTCCACCAACTGCCTGGCGAACGACCCATCGTCTCGGAGACGAGCACGCGCAGCGCAGCAAGCGCGCAGCGCAGCTTGCAGCGCGCAGCGGAGTCGAGCGGATTCTCATTCTCAAAGTGTTTGTTTTCAAAGCAGTGAGTTATACATGTTCATGTTGTATTAAGGTTGTAAGCTTGTATACTGTTCCGTATAAGCTAACATCAGAAATGCCGTCATTGCTTGTTGATCATTTCACTCACAGTGGATTCACTGGTCGTCACAACTGCCCTTGTTCCGCTCGCAACGCAGACCTGGTGCAGCTGGCTCTGTGAAACTGCATCTCGGAAAAAGAAACAGCTGGTTCATGCCATGCTGCTTCATGGATTCAAAAGCTAGGACCCAAACATGTTCCATTCACGTTTGGATTGCTGGAACCGTTGAAAGCCGTCCATTCAATCCCTCTCGCTCTCCCTCTCCACCCAGGAGTCACATGGAGTTGGGTAGCGGGGCTCGTCCCATCCAGGGGCGACAGGGGCAGTGACGACGGGGCACCCGAAAAACCGCACCTCTTTGGAACTGCTGGAATTCATTACATAATGACATAAGCATCTATACAGCTCAACATCATATAGCTTCATCTAGCTTCAACTCAATCCCCCCCTTCCAACTCAACCACGTCCGGCTTCCCACCACGTCCGCACTGCCTGGCCAGGCTCGTGGCCTCTTCATGGCCGTGCCGCTGCAACGACACCTGCGCTCGCGGGCGGATCCGTCGAGTGAAGGATCGGGACTCTGAAGGGCTCGAGGAGATGAATGTCAAGTGGATTTCAGGTGGATTTCTGGGGTAACAACCTTCCATTTGATCGCCATTGAGGTCACTTCAGGTTGGAAGACCAAATTAAAGCGTGTTTGTATGTTTTTGGTGGGGGGGTGCTGGATCAAGAAAACCTCCATCAAGCGTCCATCCATCAAGCTTGGCAAATGTTCTCGATGGTTTGCCATTGTTTTGGACTAGATCTATAGCTTTTCACCCATACCCAAGGAAACAGACACCTGCTGTCCTGGACTCCCGTCACACAACGATTCCCAAGATACCTGGAAACGCAAGACTAGGCGGCCAGTGGCCAGGCGGATTTTTCTCGCAGCACTTCAGTCGTTTGATCCGACATCTCTTTAGTGGCAGGTGAGCGTGGGGGAATGATGTTTGCACAGGAAAGAAATCCAGCAAACAACATGGTTTTACAGTTGCTTCAACCACCTCCAAAACCTAGGTCTTGAGCTAATTTGAGCAACATGCCCTAGAGATTTGGAGAGGATACCAAAAAAAACACCAAAGAATACAAAAAAAAACTTACAAAAAACCATGTGTGAGATACAATTATAATAGACTATAGTAACTTATATAACCCAGCCTCGTGGTGGGCTCATTTGTTTGCTTGATTTACAATACTGTGTCACGCTCCCTCTCCCCTCAAAACTCTTCCCTACAAGCTTTTCTCAGTCTCAAAAGGCTTGTCAGCATATATATATTTCTTGTTTGACTTGTTTCTATAAAATTTCTCTATATATTCTCAAATGTGTGTTCTAATCCAGCACACTAGGAAAGAAGCTTCAATCTTCAACTTTTTCGTGGTCAAGTTGCTTTGTCTTGCCTACCTCTTTCTGAGAAGGGGTGTAAAGGGACTGATCAACTTCCATCCAGGCAACATATTTCTCGTGGTGAAGATCCAAAGCCAAACAGCTTTGACAAATAGTGAGAACAAATGGACACAAATGAGGAAATCATTAAGGTCAGTGGCATTGTACATTTACATGTTGCAAGGATAGATCCAACAATGCATGTTTCACCTAGGTCTCAGAGCACATCTTGAAAGTTTGCCTGATATTTACAGTGCTGTTGAAGGGTTTTGAGGCATGGTGCCTTCTCCTAGGCACACCCTCTCAAAGTTATTTGGGGGGGTTCCATGGTTTTCCGCCATTTCCTATGGAGTTCGCAGGTGTTCCTAATAATTGTTGAATCGTGTCCTCAACAACCCAATGAAACTCCAGTTAACACCATTCTACCATGTTCTACACTACTTCTTCCACAGATCCCCATCCGGTCACAGCTTCCTGCGTCCCGGTCGGGCGGTCGTCCGGGGAAACACCACCCGGCGTTCGTTCCATTGCCGAAGCAACGTCCGGCGTTCGTGTCGGTTCGATGCCTGGGCTTCTTCCACAGCGAGCAGCTGAGCTTGGAGTTCACCACGCGCTTCGGAGATCTGCTCCTCGCGCGAGAAAAGGACGCACAGTTTGGTACAAGAAGGAGATGGAGAGAAGGATGTTTCGATATTGACCAAGTTGAGCAGTCAGAGGTAGAGGGTGCAGATGTTGGTGTATTTCACATTTTTTAGGGGTTCAAAGAATGAAGACATGGATTCTGTGGTGCCTCCATTTGACTAGGGCGGGGGTCTTTTTGCGGCATGGAGCATCCATGAACAAGTGATCGAAGGGTGAACGAACAGAAAGGACGAAGAAATGGTGCTGCGGACGGTCTTCATCTGCTGGAAACACACCGCTATGCACTGCTGACACAATGATGAGAACATGTATCTTCAATCTTCTTTCTATCTTCTCCTTCTCCTTCTCTCGTCCAACCCTTTACGATGTGTAGACAGGGACGGAGAACTGGCTTCCTTCCTCGTCTCCCCTCCTTCGGAGTCTACGCCGATCTGGACCCGGCGCCACCGGGATCACGGACCCCTCACAGCCAGCTTCCAGTTGAGCGTCTTGGTCGTCTTGGTCCTCCAGCTTGCCATTGGCCTTCGCGTGGGCCTCCTGAGACGGGGGATCGAGATGATTATAGGCCCACTGGCTGTAGCTGAGAATTTGGAGCCAAACTGGGAGACAAATCGAAGGTGACAACAAACCAAGAACAAACGGTGGAGAGGGACTGTTGACTGGCTGCACGTGCCTGGCTGGTGCCTGGCTATCACCATTCATACAGTCGAGGAACGGAACCGATCCAAGGAGAGAAACCAAGGGGTTCGCTTGCCCAAGCTCTATGTTCACTAACATGACGCCCAGTCCAATCCGTTTGTTTCGTTCCATGTCCGCTATGCTCTGGGACGAGCTTTCTAGAGCTCAACTTGTCTGTCATTGTCCTTGGACGGTTCTCTTCGCTTCGGACACAGCTGAAACCCGCTGATTTGGAGAGACCTTTTACCAGCTTCAACCTTCTTCAATGTCTGAAACCATTTGTGAACCGTGCCACACGGACAATCAGTTCGGACACAAACACCGAAACAAGAAACACTAAGACTTGCAAAAGCATATGTGTGACTTGCAGAACCACCATGTTGAGCTAAGAAAAGGAGCAGCAATGAACAACACGTAGGAAAATAGGACAATCCCAAGGGGGGGAAATAAAATTCGCAGGCCATCGCGAGAAAAAAGAAATCCGTTGGAGATGAGCCATCCGTTTTCTCACATGAATCTCTCTCCGGTCCTGCCATTTCGACGCTTCTTCAGCCAAAGCAGAACGTTCGGATTTCTCCTGGGCAATATGATAGGTCTCTGGCAGCATGAGACCTTGTGATATGGTAGTGATATGGTCTAACTATATCATGGTAGTATATAGGTACCATACTATATACAGGTACCTTATGATAGGGCTCAAGGCATCTGGCTCAAGCAACGCGGTGCCACCGGTGGGCACTTCGCGACTACTACCTCCTCGCTTTTGAGTCAGAGGCCGGTGCCGTCACCCACACGTTTGACCTCGGGGCCATGCGATGGGGACGCTCCTATCAATGCTGCCAGAGCTCTTCATGCTCCAACTGGATGTGGGAGGACAAGATCTGTGAAGGGTTTGTCTGTCGGAAATGCGGTTTGGAATGGCAGAAGCCCACCTATGGTTTTGCCAGGAGATCCCCAACCAGGTCCCCACGGAAGCAGGAGCAAAGGCAAAAGCCCATTTCCCCTCCTCCAGGTTTGGGGACTGGGAAAAATGGCAAAGTCCAACAGGCCTTCAAAGCCACGGCAGACTTGCTCACTACCTCATGGAGTACCCTTGACTCGAAGCTTCAACAGCAGTTGGAACAGTTGGGAATCAAGCCCCAGGAACCGAATCCTGAGCCGGATCTCACGGATGTCCTGAAGGAAAACCTCTCTCAACTTCCAACAGCAGTCAAGGCTCTGGTAGAGAAGATCACCAAGCCACCTCCTGCCACGGAAAGGGACATGGCCATGAAGCTGAAAGGTCAGGTCTCCACCCTGCGAGACCTCAGCCACAGGAAGCAGGTTTTGCAGAACAAGCTCGACATGGCCAAAAAGACCTATGGCGATATGCTTGAAGAAATGAAGAACATCCAATCCAAGCTTGAAGCGGAGCAGAATGCCCTGAACACCACGAGCACAGCCTACATGGCCATGGTGAACACCAACAAGCCGGCAGAGGAGCTACAAGAGGGAGTTCCAATGGAGGACACGGTGCCTGCTGCTGTCGAGGGCTTCATCTCCACTTTGGGAGTTAATCTCACTGAAGATCAAAAGGCTCAGCTCAGCTCAATGCTGAAGAGGCCAACCCCAGAGAGCGTGGATGAAGAAAACAAGCGACGCCGCACAGTGCCAGGAGAAGCTGCTTTGTGTGGGTAACACTTTGAAGCTTTCACCTGGAGGTTTGACACATGGCTTTGAGCCAAACGGGGCCTCTGACACTTTTGGTCAGACAACTTGGGGTTCTCAAATGAGTTGCAGGGCTTTAGACAACTCCTTTGATTTCTTCGTAGCCACAGGCTCGAGCAGAGCCAGGGGTCCGAGGGGGAGCTATGGCCCCTGGAAGCAAGAGTCTGGGTTTTTCAAACTGAGAGGAGGAGCCAACCAACAAGCTTTTCCTTTGGGGGAGGCACAACCTGACGGAGGAGCACCGAGTTCTTCTACCACAGTGCAGGCTCATCAGAGCACTGCAGTGCGCGGGACTCCTCAAGTCAGGCTAGCCTCACTTTTGATGAATCTCATGGGGGACGATGATCACACCATGGGAAATACAATTTTGACGCCAGGGCAAAAAGCCCTCTATGACCTATGCAAGCAAGATCTCATGCGGTCCTGTTCTGAATATGAGCAAGACTGGTCGATGGCCAAAGGACAACAATTTCTAGCCGATCTCAAGAGGCTTGAGAATGTCCTTCACAAGCATCTCTCGGTTCAAGGAGAACACACTTCCTTGCCCACGAACGCATATGTGATTGCACAAGCCTTGACAAGTATCCTCACCAATCCCAAGAATATGTGCTTTGGGAACTCTGCCTTTCGTTGTTGGAGCTGGTCCGGGGCACATGCTGAGGACCAATCCATGGCGTGGGGGCGCACCCACACAGCTGTACGGCAGTTCCTGTCAGACTCCCATCCCGCTTCTTTGCAGGGTCTGGCCCAGATGAACCAAGTGTGTCAGCAATTCCAAGAAGGCAGTCAAGCGGACGTTGGTGACTTCGTGGGGCACCTTTGGCACTTTGCGAGAGGCACTTTCTTTGGAGGCAAGTTCTTCCATGTTCACCAGAATGGAAGAAAGGAGGAAAGGGAACAGGTGCCTCTGAATATGATCTTCCCGCCAGGTCAAGGCATTCTCACACTGGATGAGATCGTCAACCAATGGGCAGATGAAGATGGGGGGCAGTTTCTCTATGGAGCTCCTGGCGCTTTAATCCTCCACCTCCAGAGATCGGTTCAAGTTGCAGGCAGGTGGACCAAACATGACAGGGAGCTTGAGATTCCCACGAACATCAACATCCCCTTCACAGAGGACGGCTCCCATGTCCACATGGCCAACTTCAAAGTTGTCAGCATGATCCTTCACTTGGGCCAAGGCCATGAGAATGGACATCACGTTGCCATCCACGCCCTGGACAATGCCTACTGGTGGGCGGATGACGACAGATATCCCACACCTATCGAGCACCTCACAGAACAACACCGACGAGAGGTAGTTCAGATCTGGCTGGTACATGATCACAGTGGAGAGCTCATTCCCGACACCGTTGAAGCCTTGGAGCCCAGCGCACCCAAGAAGGCCAAACACCATTCGGAGGAGCTCTCCTTGATCTTCGGGAATGTCACCTTCTTTGGGAGTCGGGTTCAGGACTGGATTTGGACCAAGGGAGAACACATTCTCCTTCTACAGGAGACCCACCTTGGCACAAAGAAGATGGAAGCAGCACAACAATACTTCAACTCCAGAGGATGGAGGAGTCATGGCATTCCCGCCCATGACACTGGCAGAGGAGGCAACACTGGCGGCTTCCTCGTCTTGCATGGCAACAGGCACTTGACTCACCTGGATCATTCCTTCATCAAGGAAGGCAACGGATGGATGTCAGTTGGTTTGCAACGGCAAGGGGTGATGATCTTCCTGATCCAGCTTTACTTGCGCACAGGAGAAACCCTGCAATCTCCACTCAATGCGGAGATTTTGGCACAGTTGTTGCAGTATCTGAGCCACCTGAATGCTCCTTTCATCGTTGGCGGGGATTGGCAAAATGAACCGGAAGCTCTGGCGGCCACCGTCATCCAAAGCAAGTTCAAGGCACAGATTCTGGACACTCAATGCAGCACTACGCTTCAAGGGGCTCAGTTGGATTACCTGTTGGTCTCCAGGCAACTGGCCAGCAGCCTCACGCTTACTGCGGATTGGGACGTGCCATGGAAACCTCACTGTGCTTTGGCCATCACCTTTCAGTGCGATCACATAGCTGTCCCTGTCCAACAACTGCAGAGATTTCCTCCCATTGGGAAGACCTTTCAACTTCCTGCCATGTGGACCAGCTTTTGGGAAGATGAGGGCCCCTTCCACATCTTGGGCCAAGCTATCACTGGTCTGGGTTCAGATCTCGCCAGGTGGGCCACCCAAACTGAGAAGTACCTCAGACAGCTCTTGCACAACCCGATGAAAGGACGAGGTTCCAAGATTTGCTTATACAACGCTCCACTGGTGGATCACACGAGATCTCAGGTCTGGAAGAAAGGTCATGTTGCCTTTTGGGAAAAGATGAAGGTCCGTGTCAATGTGGTGCACCACAGCCAAAGCTCTAAAGTGGCACAGGATCTCCTCAATATGATGGACACCTTGCACATGCATGCCTCCGAAGGGATGAGCCAAGATCTCTTCAAAGCTTTGGTTCGACACTGGATTGACAACCCTGAAAATGAGCCTCTCGAGATCAGGAGAATCATTGCAGAAGAAGAGCAGCTGGCGCACAAAGCCATCCTCTCCACCACGAGTGAGGAATATCGAGTTTGGCTTGAAAAAGCCCACCAGAAGGGTCTTCGAGGTTTGTTCAGGACTCTCAGACAACGAGATGTTCCATGGCAGCGGCCTTTTCAACACCTTCCAGCCGAACAGAGACATCAAGCCAGGGAGGAGCAGTGGGGCAACATTTGGACTCCCAGGACAGGCCCTCGTCCACTTCGGCAATGGGACCTTCTTCAACAAGCAGCTGTTGATCAAGCTCAATTACTTCCACCCATTCAATCTTACCAGCTTCAACAACTGATGAGAAGGCTGCCCAACAAAGCTTCAGGACCGGATGGCATCTCCTATGATTTCCTCAGGCACTTGCCATACCCAGCAGTGGAAAAGCTTGCGGGCCTTCTCACTGCGATGGAAAGGGAAGGCGAACTAGCCATCCAACTACGGGCCACCAACATTGTGCTCATCCCAAAGAATATCAAAGTTGAGAGACCCATTGCCCTCACGAGCTGCCTTTACCGCTTGTGGTGTAGTTGCCGGAAAGCTGACTTGCAACGATGGCAAATGACCCTGGATGAACAGCTACCTTGGGATCAAGCTCGTCCTGGTAGGGATTGCTTGAGCATAGCCATTGGGCGCATGCTTCATGCAGAAATCTCCAAGCACCAAGGAGTCCACACTGTGACTTGCCTGGCTGATCTCACATGTTTCTACGATCATGTGGACCTGGATCAGATCATCGAACCGGCCAGAGAGCTAGCTTATCCTCCGTTGCATCTCAAGTTTGCACTTGATCTTTACCGAGGTCCTCGCACCCTTCAAGCAGAAGGAATCAATGGAGATCCCAAACACTATGACAAGGGCATCCTGCAAGGCTGTCCGCAAGCTCCAGCGATCTCCAAGCTGATTCTCTTCAAGCCATTGAAGGCCTTGGTTCAAGACCATCCGGCGGTCTCCTTGCAGACATGGGTTGATGATGTGAGCTTTGACATCCACAGCAGAGATGCAGATTTTGCTGCAAGGGAAGCTTTGGGGGCCTTCAGGACTCTACAACGTCAGGTTGAGGAAGCGGGGCTGAAGCTGAACACAGACAAGACTGGCTTCCTCACCAGCTCAAAAGAATCGGCCCGGGCACTGAAAGCTCTTCTGCAAGAAGGAGATCCAGATCATTATGACGTCCTCCGGGATTTGGGAGTGGACTCAACGGCGGGCCGTAAGAGAAGGGTGCAGCAGGTCAAGAAACGCTTCCTCAAAGGCAAGGGAAGAGTGGGGATTCTCCATCGTCTTCGATTGACCAAGGGCATCCGATACAGGCTCCACAAAGGAGCGGTGCATCCAGTGATGTCATGGGGAGCTCAAGCAAACGGACTCGCTCCTCAACGACGACAGCAACTCCGTGTGCTAGCAGGGCGAGGCCTCAAACTCCAAAGATCGGGGTCAGCTGATGTAGTTTTTGACATGCATCCCAATCAACCTGACCCAGGGGATTCCATCATCCTCCAGCACTTGCACACAGTCTGGAAAGTCTTGCATAGCTTCAGCGAAAGCAAGCAGCACCTTTTCTGGACTAGCTGGAACACAGCCCTTGGGGCCCTTCAGAAAGTCCGCTACAGGTGGCAAGTGGTGTCTGGACCTTTGCAAGCACTCCAGGCCTACATGCTGGATCTCGACTTTGACATCTCGGAGGGACGACAATGGAAAAGATCGGGATACGGTGGAATCCCCGACTGCTGCCTCTCGTTGGAAGATCCATGGCCTGTGCTGAACCAACAGATCCTTCAAGAATTCCGTTGGCAGCGACTTCTTCGTCTGACGAGGTATGAGGGCTGCAACGACATCGAAAGACCGTTGGACTGGATGATCAGTCATCACATCCAGAGGACCACGAGTGAGCAGTTGGCCACGGGTTTGAGGGCTTTCCACCAAGGCACACTTCACGGCGTTTGTGGACATTGTCCCCTTTGTGGTGTGGAGCTCACCTTCCTCCATATGTTGTGGCATTGCAGTTTCTGGAAGGGCAGGGTCAAGGACCTGTCTGCAGAGTGGAAAAGCCGACTGGAGGCTGGAACAGATCCTGAGCTGTGGCAACGGGGCTTCGTGCAAAGCATCTTCTATGAGCCAGAGGAAGGACATGCCACCCTAGAAGGCACAGGGCTCTGGAAAGACCTTGGGCATCTCAAACTCGACAAGAGCCACATTTGCTCCATTGCAGTTTCTCCCACTTGTGGAGACAGGAGACACAAAAGATTTGCTTTTGCAATTTGCGCTCACCTCACCTCCTCCCGCAAGCAAGTGGCTTCGATCACCGGCATTTGCCCCGCTCCGGCCACCAAAAAGCGAGCCTTGTTCTATGCCTTGAAGCATTTGGCTTTGCATGTGATCGAGCGGACTCCGGTTGCGCTGTATGATGCTGGAGTCTGGGAATCCTGGAAGCCGCATGCTGCCTTTGAAGCCTATCCTGACCTCTTCACAGGTCTTGAGTATGAAGATTTCGATCATGTGTGGCCCCTCCTCTTCTCCGTCAAGGAGCTCGCCCAGAACGAGATGAGACGAGTCACACAGGCAGACACTCAGAAGTTAGCCAACAAAACGGGCAAGCTGTTTGAGCCCAAAGAGATCCTTGATTTGCAGTCCCACGTTGATGACGATGCACATGAGATTCTCCTCAGTGCTGCTGAACGCATGAGCATTCTTCTCAAAGAGAAATCTCACTTCATGCACCGCAAAGAGGAGACCATCAAGGACAAAATCCCGCTCATCCAACAGAAGAAAGAACTCCTGGGTGATTTGTTGAGCAAGCCTTCAACGGCGGGTCACCAATGGCAGGCTTTCCGCAGTGGCATTCAATGTGGGCTATGCAAGTTGAGATACCATAGCAAGAGCTTAGTTGCTGAGCTCACAGAAGCCAATGAGAAGCCATGTCACAGTGCCCCACCCAAAGCTGAGCCCAAGATGACCAGAATGGAGGTGATCCACGCGCTGGTGTCAGGGCAGCAAGGCCCAAAGAAAGGAATCCATCACTTACAGTTGGATCGTGCTTACTTGCGCTGTACTGAATGTCGGAGCTACATTCTTGCCAGGACCAATGAAGACTCCTTCAACCGATTCATCGGAGAACCATGTTATTGCGGTCCACTGGAACCAAGCCTCAACACTGCACATGTCACGCACACCCTGGCTCGACAAGGCATGGCAGTCGAGTGCACGAGGTGCCATTGCAGATCGAAGATCGTTGAAGGTCAGCTTGTGATGACAACGAAGCTCCGCCAGAGGTGCAACAGCACAACATCGAGAGACTTGCGACAAATGTTCGCGGCATCATGAGCACTCAGAAAAGGCGTGCAAAAAAAAAAAAGTACCTTATGATAGGTCTAACTTGATATGGTGGTACCAAGTGATCGCCTGCAGGTGATGCTTCACTGCCACCGACTGCAATGCTCCGACTGCGATCGGCTGCCGATCGAACAAGGACCTTCCGAGATGTGAGAAAGAACAGTTTCGGAGCCTCCAACCGGTCGTCCACCTGAACCCCATGGTGTGAATCTACCGGATCTTCACAGCTTTGGGAGGTCAGACTAATTAGAGAGGTTGGTCAGACTAGTTGGCAAGTCCGGTGCCCAAAGCTGGCCCAGAATGGCCATTCCCCGGCACCGCTTCTTCTGGAAGGCTCCACTTTTTCTCATCTGGCTATAGATGCTTCAAGGTTCGCCTTCAGAATGGCCAGCCTTGTAATGTGAAGGCCGCCCATGCGGCTGGTGCTTTAAGGCCCCTGAGCCCGGTGGTGTCCCCTGGCATTCGCAGGTCATGCTGGGCTGCTCGAAGGGCATCGATGGGCGCTAGGCCCTCTTTGATGTGGCCGTGAAAAGATCGCATGAAGATGCCTGTGCTCTCATCGTTCCTCAACATCATGCAGGGGTTGGAATGAACTGGGCAATCAACTTCCAAACTTTGGAACACATCTAGATCATCTTGGAATCTCTCACCTGTGGTTAGAACAACATAAACATACTAAGCTGTCTCTGGATAAGTGTCACTTGCCACAAGCTCATGACGACCGCTCTGGCCCCTGCTATCAAAAAGGCCCTTGCCAGGCCCAAAACACCTTGGCCTCGCCTGATCTCACCCCGCCCAGTGTCACAGGCAGAGAGCACCGCGAGTTTGGTGCCTTGGAGCCGCATTCCACGGATTTCCTGTGCAGTGATCACGCCAGAATCTGCCAAAGGAAATCCCTCCTGCCACGCCTGGGCCCCTGCCAAGGCCAAACCCGATCGCAAATACGGATTCTCAGTCTGAGAGAGCACTGCTTCCAAGCGTGTTGAACCTGGTTGATCTTGCAAGAAGAAACCATGTGTGGCGACATGCAAGACACGCGGCGACTCAATGTTCTTGAATCTCTTGACCGTCGCCGCTTCGCCAAGGAGAAGGGTCCCACCCAGCAGGTCGTGGGCGAAGATCCCCTCGTGTCGTGTCCCTTCCAAGGCACAAAAATGCAGATTTCGATCCCAGTCTGAGTACAGCAGGGCTGGATCTCCTTCTTCAGCGCCTTTCCAAGCAAAATGAGGATCTGCTACAACCACAGGTTCTTGGCTTGTGGCTGACATGTCAGTTCCAAGCAAATCGCGACCACTCAGCAGGAAACTTGTTGTCCATGGCAAATCAGCAAGAAATCCGCCCTCTTTCAAGGGCAAGGCTGCAAATGGCACACACGACAACTCCCCGTCGGCTGCAATGAACAAATGTTTCAGACTTCTTCCTTGCACTGGCCTCAACAACAAATCAAACAGCTCGCACCCGATTCGATCAAAATCTGCCCTGCGGCCTGTGGTATTGGGCAAAAAACGCCTCTGCACCAAGATCCGAAATTTTGAGATCTTCTGGTTCATGACTTCTGCTTTACCACAGTCCCACAAATCGACCTCTGTACTGGTATACGGGCGTAGGGCAGCATAGCACTCCTCCTTAGGCGCGTTGGTCTGAGAGAAGTCGGTTTTGGAAAACACCAGGAATTCCAGCAGTTGGCAAGACTTCGGCATGACCTTCAAAAGAGTCTCCACAGTCGCAGACTCTAGCCTCCTTTGCAGATCCATTGAACGGCTTACGGAGGCTTCCAACCTCTCCTTAGTTCAGCAAACAGAAACCTTCCAGCCCTGGAAGGTCCTATCATTTGGGTCCATTTTGAGGAAACAGGTCCATCCTGGTAATCCAAGCAACCAGAAACAAATGGTTGTTCCAATATGACCATTGAGATATATTGAGATCCTTTGCATAACAAGTGCTTGTTGGCCAAAACATCAATTTTGTATCATTTTGTTTCTAGTTGTTTGAGCTTCCTAGATGTACAGTGAATCAAGCATCAATCTCAAGTTCGCACTCTTCAACCTGCTCAGGCTTGGCAGCATCCAAAATGAGGCGGGCAAGCTTATTGCGCATCATGGCGAGCTCTGTGTCTTCCCCTTCGGCGATCTGAGCATCAAACGTAATTCCCTTCCATCTGAGCACCGCCTCCAGTGCAGCTTTTCGGGCACTCGCAAGCTCCAGCAAAGGACCCAGAGCCAAGGACATGATCAAATGCAAGCTGCTCCTCAGGTCCGCATTGCCCTACAGAACCAAGAACCCCCGAAAACATTCTACAAGGTGTTTCACGATTGATTGTCTGTTTTTGGTGGAGCCAAAGGCCGATGGTTCCCATCAAACATATCTGTTGTCACACAACGTGTATACAGAAACCATACAGGTTGGGGTGTCTTCAGAGAATGCGAACAACTAAAGCAGCGACTAATCAAACGTACCGGTATTCTCGATGGTCCGCAAGTATGCAAACCGTCTTGAATCTGACAGCGTCGACAGGATCTTGGAGATCGTCTTCAGTCGAATATGGCCCACCTGGACAAGCAGCTCCAAGGCTTTTTCGTATCCAGCAAAGTCACTGCTACGATACGCTTGGAAGCAAAAACATTCGGCCAAGGCAGCTAAGGACTCAGCATAGAGTGGATGGCAAGGTCCTAAGGTTTGCTTCCGAATTTGAGCTGATTCTGAGAAAGCCTGCTGTGCTCCATCGAGATCGCCAGAGGACATTCGGTGGAGACCAAGATCATGCAGAGAGGCAGCAACATGTGGATGCTCACCCAACATAGCCCTCCGCAAATCCAAGGCCAACTGAAAATATTGCTCTGCCTGCTGGTGCCTTCCCAGCGCGCTGCAGGTGCTTGCGTACAAAGATACCGTGGTAGCATAGAAGCGCTTGGGTCGCTCCCCCAGGTGTTGTCGAGGCTCCTGATGGAGCAAAGCCTCCTTCAAGAGTGGCTCTGCCACTTCGTATTTTCTCATGGCATGCTGCAGCATGCCCATGGACACCAACCAGTTCTCATAGTCAGGCTTTCGACCATGGGCTGATGCTGCGGACCGGCAACGGTCCAGAATCACTTTGGCCGCCTCGAGATGCTTCTCGGCCTTTTCGAAGGCACCCAACTTTCGATACAATGCTGCCAGGTACGACAAACTGCTCATCACATCAGGGTGCTCTTCACCCAAGGCACTTTTGCGCAAGCTCAACACTTGCAGATAAAGAGGCTCTGCCGCCTCATAGGCCCCCATCTTTTCGTAAAGTCCTGCCAGCTTACTCAAGCGGGTGAAGTAGACCTGACTCGTCTCATCTGCAAAGCGTAAGGCTTCTGTCAAAAGCCGGGCCGCTTTCTCATATTCCCCTGTGACATAATAGATCTCCAGCAAGGTTTCAGCACTTTGCTGCCAAGAAGGGTGCGCCCTTCCAAGGCGTTCTTTTCGTGCCAAGAGCTCCAAACTCAGATCCCTTGCTTCCGCATAGCGCTCACTGGAAAAGAGACCGCGAACCCGGGCGTCATCGAAGGTGTCTTGCCCAAGCTGAACAATACCACGTGAGTGCAATTCCTGCGATGATCTCAAGCCCATCTGGTTGAAGTGGAAGGGATAGAAAGCTAAGGATAGATGACATGAGCAGGGAGTGCCAGCGAGGGAACCGAGATTTGGGGCCAGGAATGCCACGGAGTATTTCAGAAACAGCAGGTAATGCCACGACCCTGGGGACTCATAACTTCTCAGGTTGGTGAAGATACAACTTCTCAGTGCAGCTTACCCTGGGCACTAGAACAGTTCAGGTCAACTAAATTGACATCGAGTATCATCAATCGAATCCTTCATCGATGGCTAGTAGCCATGGTAGGGGTGTGTTTTTTGCGTCTCTGGTAGTCCGTGATCCTTCGCAAGGTTCAGAACAGCTGGGCTCCAGAAAACCCCCCAGTACCGTGGACCCTGCACGCCACGTGGACCCTCCCAACGTGTCACCGGTGGCGGGTGGAAGTGGTGGATCTGTGGAGGGAACGCATTGGTTGAGTTGGACAGGTACCCATGGTGATTCAAGGTGTGTCTTCTGTCACGTCACGCAGATCAGACCACGTCTTAACGCGCAGGAACATGAGACCTCGACAGTCAGTGCAGGTGCACGTCATGAAGCTCAGCAAACAGGTATCCCAGAATTTTATGAAAACGATGAAAGGAACCGGTGGTTCTCCTGGAGAGACCCAAAAGCTTCGCACATGTTAAGAACATGTGAAGAACTGCCCCTCTCTGTAGCAGGGGTTTTCTTCATCCTTCGTCATCCGTCATCCACTATAGTCAGCCTCATCCAGGAGGGAGACCACTCGTTGCGAGCTCGCCTAACAAGCACGGTTCTCACAGCCGGGAACGCGGGGAACCCGCGGCGCCCAAGTTCGTGTGTGCGGTTGACAGAATTGAAGCCTTGGAGAGGGAGTCTTCCAAGCAGCAAATGCACCCTCAGAGCTCTTGCTTTATTTCCCAAGTCAAGTCAAAAGTAGGGGTAGAGATCGGGTCGATCTAGGGTAAGTATCCCCTTCATTTCCCAAGAAAAAAATCCTGAAGGGGATACTTACCCTACATCGACCCGATCTCTACCCCTACTTTTGAGCCGAGCAAACACCCCATATATATATATATATGTGTTTCCCATATGACCCAGACATGGTCTATTCCCCCCAGGGTGAGTTCTGGGCTCTAGGCGAACAGACCATCTCTGAGATTCCCAACGGCTCCAACCCGTCGCTGTCCCGCCGTGCCAAAGGACCACACGACTGCGGAGACCTCGCCTGCAAAAGCACTCGCTGTTCTTCCACCTGGACCAGCGCAGCGCTTGGTTCTCGAACCACGGCGGTGTTGCGGTGGTGGGAGCACTGGGGGATGGACCTGAGAATCGGCCAGCATCGAGCATTGACCACTGAACGTAGGATGATTTAGAAACATGATCAATCACGTGGGGGTCCAGGATGACTTCCCAGTTCTGATCATTGCCATCACCTGCTTGGAGGCTCAAGAAAAACATCAATACATCTGGGAAACAACCAGTGCGGTACATGTTGGGTGGTACCTAACCCTCACTGAATGAATGAGTTGCCTGAAGCAGGGGCTTGTGCAATCCAGTTGACGAGTGCGTTCTCGTGAAACGCCACCATTCGCCGTCTGCCTCCGCCCTCATCGCTCGATCCATGGGCACGTGAGCGCATGGTCTGTTCGAAACAGCCACAGAAGGAAGGAAGGAAGGAAGGAAGGAAGGAAGGGAGGGGGAGGCCCCTCGGCCCCCCCTCTCCGATCATCTTTCAAACACACACATGCATGATAACCACCACACACCCCGCACGACGCTGCTTAGCCTGCTCAGCACGACATGCCAGCCATGCTGCAGTTGAATTATGACCGTCTATAGCGGTTCTACAAAGCACCCAGGGATCGGCTCCAGGGAACATGACCACACTCGTCCCGATTGGCTCCTCACCTCCCGACAGTAACGGGCTTCCATCTCATCTCGCGCCTGCGAGCGAAGCAAAGGAATTGATCTGGCCAGCTTAACAAGCAGGGTTTAACAGCAGCATAGATGCCCCCAGCAAACCAATAGCATACATGTTTTTTCTCACCCAAGTTCTACCTTCTCAGTTTGCGGTTTCGGCATTTGTAAGCAGAGGAGAATTGGGATCCGATCTAGTTAGGCACACGGAACTGTTCAAGCTGAAGCATGTCATCACCTGTCAATGATCGTTCATCAAAACATAGTAAGCTCAAAAGTGCTGAGGATTCCATGCATGACTTTTCGTCGCCGGTGGAATCAACAGCAACAAGTCCATCTTGCGCCATGCGGCACTCGTACGGCATTCGTCCTCAATTGAAAGACGCGTCTTACCATCGGCCTACCGCCTTCTGCGAGTGCCGATTGTCTTCACTCAGAACAAAGCTGTCACTCTCTTCCGACATCACGGCGCCCGCGCAGCGCCAGCCCCGCGACGCCGTGAAGGTCCGTTGGCCGCGTCGACCGGCCGCTCCGCCGCACGTTTCCGCGCCTCCTTCAGCTCGGAGAAGGCGTCCGTGGCGTCCCGGGCGATCCTCGTCGGACACCGCGGCCGGTGGGCACCGGCTGGGGCGATGGGGACAGGACGTGGCCGGGGCGCAGTGGACGGATGTGATCGAATGATCTTCTCCTTTAGTTTGCCTTGAAAACTATGATGAACTTCCCATAGCTTCCCCTTAAGCGAAGGGTATATTCGGTTCTCCGAAACTCCGCTTCTAGCACCACAAACGATTCAAGAACTATATTATCAAAGGGTGTTGATGTCTTATTGATTTCCGCTTCCCTATACAAATCATGTTCCAAACAAAACATGTCACCGAACACCTCACCAGTTGCGAGAGCTCCTCACGGCTTTCTCGCCGCACCGGTTGCTCCCCTCTCGAAGAATGTCTTACCCCCACCGAAAAGTTGATCTCCTGGGCCCACTGGCCGCGCCCAGTGGCCCGGCACTGGCCCTCCAGTCATGACTCATCTTTACATCTTTTTGACCCCCCCCATCTTCTATAGCGATGGATCGTATCAAGAAAAAATAAGGTCACCTGGACCTTCCAACTACCCAAAAATGCTGGTCGTAACTGGGTTTTCTGGTCGTTAGAAGGTCGTTCTTTCGATGGTCGACCGACGACTCAACCACGGTCGAGGTCCCGGTCCCCAGGTCCCGGGCCTTTGTGCTTCGCGCCTCGGTGAAAACGATTGTGGTGACCCTGGGTGAGCCAAGTGTGAACACTTGTTGGGATCAAAAGCCTGCTAGCTATATCTCTATATATCTATCCATACTGCTTGAAGAATGGGGTAGTTGAGAATCGTTCCAGCCTGAAAAAAGGTACAAGCACAGTATTGACGGGGAAATTCCAAGCTATGAGGAGTGTAGATTCTTGGACTTCCCCATCTGGTTCTGAATCACATCCACACATGAATTCCACCACTTCGACCCACTTCTTCCGTTCGTGACCTGATTCTGGAACTCCGGGAACCAGTGACCCCTGCGGACCAGCTCGAACAGCGATCCGCGCGTCCGAGCTGCTCCACGGTCCGACGCCGTCGAGCGACGAGAACACGGAGCGCGCGGTGGATCTGGGTGTCCGACAGTTGTTCCTCCAGCTGCGAACATTGGAGGCTGCTGGCCTCGTTGAGGTGTTTGGAACATCGGCTTTTCACAGCTGAACATGGCCAGGGGAAGTGGTGGCAGAGAATCGATCTGGAACATTAAGTGGAAGTGTTGGACCGGACAAATGCTGCGGCGATCATTGAAGAGATCACTGAAGACGGTGGACTCTCCAGGTTGTTAGTTTAAGGGCAACTGATATAAGACTTGGAACATCAAAAGAAGAAGGGCACAAATAATACTATCTACCAGCAGTCACAAAGGGGTGCTTAATGGAGGTTAGGGGTGCCCATTATCCACTCACTTGGGGACTAAACACCACCCCTTTGTGACTCCTGGTATATCGAAAAGCTGGAAACACCTTTCTGCAGATGACTTTGGATCTGGAACATCTTGAATCAACTTGATCAACAACTTGTTTCCTTGCTTTGGTGACCGGTTGGTGCGTTCACGTCATCGGATTACGAGACGACGAGGGGGCAGAAGGCATGGGTGCTCCCGGTGCTCACTCGCCGCTTTTTCATGGGTGACCGGTCAACAGGTCGGCAGCGTTCGACCACAGTGAACCCGAAAAGCACCTGGGCGTGCTGCGCAGCACTTTTAACGTCAAAGGCTTCGCCATCGAACACCTGCGGATTGTATTGCAAATCAAAGTAATTAGATGACTTTGCCCATGTTCTTTTCGCCAGAGAAAGTGGGCGTTCAAGACCCGGATGGGACAGTACCAGTAGCTGGAGTCAACTCTTCTACGAAGGAAGCAATCCAAAGAAAGAGACCACAAAAAACACCTATACCCAGGACCATCCGTGAAGGGCGTCCTGGCTGGATATCAGGTTAGTGGGCCAGGTTGTCTATTGGAGACGCCGGACGGATGGTCCAGGTGGTTTTGCTCATCGAGAAGGGCTATCCCTGGCCGCTGTCCACCCTTACCACGTCCCGGGCCCACCCGCCTCCTGCTGCCGGGTGGAGCTGGTGGCGGCCTGGACATGGAAACGCACAAAGCACCAACGAAGCAGAAAAGAAGTAATAATAAGATGGCCTAGATGGCCTGGCTACTTGCTACAATACCATCTGTCTGTGAGACTCTGTGCATGGGATTTACTTTTTCATGACGACATCGTCACATGAGGATACCACGATGTCCCGAAAAAAACGCTGCAACTGGGTGCGCCGACGCACCGCGTCGCTCGGCGATGGTTGACTTGTTCGAGGCCCGGTGTCTCCCGGCAGCGCCCGCGCAGCGCCCGCGAACGCCCGCGAGCGCTGGACTCTCACCTCCTTCAAGGCACTGATCTCTGAGAGCAACTTCTCACGTGAGGAGATCAAGGCATCACGGTCCAGTTGCATCTGAGGCGCAGATCATGATTCCGAATCACACCCAGCGATGCCCCCGATGCCGAAGGCGAGGCAAGAGAAAATAAGCTTGAAAACGGTGGTATTCCGAATGGCTATATATGTTTTCTTCCAACCGTATGGAAAGGACATGTCGACTTCACAACTAAGGAGTGCAGAATGTTTCCCTGGCCCATGCAACCTAGGCGGGCTTTGTAGGCGGGCTTTGGGGGACCTGAGAGTTGTTGAGCTCTATAATATAAGAGTTTGATCTACGCTGATTTCTGCCTCAGAGTGGCGTATCAAAAGGTTAATGCCATTATTGATTTCGGGATGTAAACAACATGTTCACGCCGATCTCTTGTTGCGTTGTCCCATTATGTTGAGTGGTTTGTTGTGTATGTCGTGTCACCTTTTGCCCCGATGACAAGACCAGAAATTGACTGTTAGTTTGGGGCTTTAGAAGAACGAATCTGATAGTTCTGGGTCATGTCGGCCTGTGACCCAGACTGGATGGTTGCTTGATCAAGGATGATCAAGGAACAAACTCTCAAAACGTGCTCACTGATGTTCACTGAACAGCGGATGACCCGATGTAGACCACACGGACCCCCGCACCACTCGGTTGGTATTCAGAAAATGGTCGAAATCTCGTCGAGTGGGTCCGGTAGGGAGGAGTCTGGCCCAGGCCTTCGTCGACCGAAGTTCTGGCTCCAGTAAAGAGCACTCGTCGTGCTGGTCTTCTTTGAGAAATTCGGTGATGGCAGTCGACCCACTGGAATGCAAATTGGACAAAAATGAAAGTCGGAGTCCTTCCTATCTGCCACAAGAACAACCCATGTCCTCATGAACACGATGTCACAGTGTGTCAGATATGAACTGGTCAGCATAGAAACCCACAAGTTTCTTCCGAAGATTCCACGAAAACATGGATTCCCAATTGGCTTCCCACACAAATGTCATCCAATTTCCCAACCAAAACCCACTTGATCTGCCCACACCAACCGGTCCCCAGTGTGGCGTCACGTCCGTGCGCCTCTTCCAGCTCTTTGGCCATCAACGCTTTCATCACGGCCGATGGCTCGCTGTCCACCTGCGAAGAGACCGGTGGAGATGCGATGCAGATGCGGAGGCGGATGCACGACTTCGTGAGGAACAAACGGGCGGAGCCCAAGAAGCTATAAGGATCCACTGCCACTGTGATTGGAGAAGGTGATTGGAGACACTGTTACGTAGGTTTGGAGGGTCCAAGTACCTTGTGAGAAGGTAATTAGTTGGATCTGTAGGGAAGGTGGTTGGTACCGCTGGTTGCGACCAAACCGCCAGTGGGGAAGAAAACCCAATGCCGCGAGATCAGCTCGATGACACACCATTGCCAGCTGCAAACTGATGCCAGGAGAAGCTTGAAGTCTTGAGGGATGAAAAAGACCATCGGAGGGTTGGAAATCAATGACTTCAATCCAAAGCTATTGATGGATCAGTGGAATCTCTAGAATGGTGAAGGTCTAGAATGGAATCACTACCATAAACAAAGCAGGATTAATTACAAGTTTCTGTTTCTTCTTCTTCTTCTCCTTCTTCTTCTCCTTCTTCTCTCCTTCTTCTTCCAAGGGCGGTTTACCCTCTTAACCCATCTTTCGCTTGAAAACCACTCCGCGCATCTCCGTCATCGCGCACGCCGCTTTCTGCTTCGCCCCACGCACCTCCAAGTTGATGGTCGGTTTGTTGCGGACCTCGCTCCGACCATCGATCCGTCTTCGGTGTCGACCGCGGTGGTTGCTGACGTCGATGAAGCTTGGCTACAGTGGGCGAAGTACCACACCAAAACGTTCTTGGAATGGTGTTCGGATCCCGAAGGCTCTTTTTGTTGTGTGCTGGTCTTTTGCTTCGTGGAAAGCTACTGCTCGTTTCCTTCCATGGTGCACCTCACATCATAGGACGATGATTTCCACGAACCCATGCATTCCCAGACCATCCATGTATGGTCTATCAATGGAAATCCTGGGGATGTACACCTCGTTTCTGTTGGCCTCATAGCCCTACCCCAACCCCCAAAACCTCGCTCCACGCGACGTCCACCCTCCCCGGAACCAAATCCTCGCGGTACCGCGCGCGCTGACGCTCGCTGACGCGAGCATCAACAACCCTCCTCCAAGTTCGGGCGTCCCGGGCCATCTTGGCGCGTCGGCCGAACTCCAACGAACTCTTCGTCTCCTCTCGATCCTTCGAGTTCCGCGGCCGGTCGAGGATCGAAGGTCGGACGGAGGCGCAAACGAGGACGGCCCTGGGGGGGTGCCCGAGCGAGGCGGATTCGGGAGGTGCCGGAGAGAAGGGGAGGATGAAGGTGAAGAGAAGGTGAGAGGAGGAAGTTGGGGTTGGTTACAATTGTGACAAAGATATAGTTCTAACTTAATGCTCTGGCTGTGGCACAGTCCAAGTCCCTACTCAACTGGTATATGATGGTATATGTATTGGGAGGCTTGGCAGCTCAACTACGTATATGTATTTGGGCTGCAAAAACGTCACTCAAGAAGTGGTGCAGTTCGTGGGCAATGTGTCAAGAAAAAGATCTCCGGACCCCTGCGATGCCACTTTGCCGCTTTTGTGGCGAAAAGACGTGCTTGCAAATTGGATGCCTGGAGACGATTTGAATGAAAGTTGGCCAAGGGATGCCAAGGGTACCCCAAGTAGATGGTTGTAGCAACTTCAGGGTAGATGGATGCCCTCAGTCCTCAAAGGTGAGCTATTATTATTATTACATCCTATATATTTACTTTATAGATCCTATTAGGTGAAAACCTCAAATCCCCACCCAAAATGATCAAAACAGTGGTGTCTTTCTGGACTCACTTTTTTCACCACCAGACTACTCTCGACTCCTCCGCCCCTGGGGAGCAGCAAACCAACAAACACCTCAGCTGCGAAACGCTGCGACGGTGGGACGGTCGTCGGATCTCGCGTTTCACGCGGGTTCCGGAAGTGGGTCGGTTCCGGAAGTGGGTCGTGCGAGGCCGTGAACATGCATGACCTTCGTGACTGTGAAATTGATGTCGGACTAGTGCTGCTTCTACAGCTGATTCGAATGCTGTCAGCTCCACCCATGTGGGAGCATCCATGGCAAGAACGCTGACCACCCTTCAAAGACTTGCACAGTCAAAAGGCGCTTGACCTTCCACAGAAGGTCTGCTAAGGTCCGCTTGTGGTCATCCCCATTCAACCGATTCCATAGTGATAAGGGTCATTGAGTGGAGCCTGGTCACTTTGGAAAAAACCGCCAAGCAATATTAGCCGGACACCCTGTCGAGCTGCCGATGGTGAACAAATTGACTTCCACCCAAGAAAGATCCCAACAGACCTTTCCCCAACAATCCATGTCAGTATCGGCCCTGCAAGCCCAAACCCAATAAATGTGTAGGGTCAATGGAAAAACCTGGGGTTTGTGAAGGAAACCCGAGGTTTTCCAAACCATTACTAAAATATGGGTTAAATATGGGTTTAGTACGGGTTAAATATGGGTTTAGTACGGGTTAGAAGAACAATACCCGAGGATTCAAGAACAAACCAAAGGTATTGATGATTGCACAAAAATACCCGAGGTGTCGATTGAAACCCTACAAATTTATAGGGTTTGGGCGCGTAGGGTATACCTATATACATATAGATGTATACCTACATTTGACCGCACCTATGTTCCATACGAATCCAGACTACGAACCCCTTTTGGCCACCCTTGCAGGTCCGGTCATAGAGTGATCAGGGCAAGTGGTCCCACCGGTGGCGAATGGATGTCCTCCGCTCCAGAGCTCTCCAAACGAGACCCCCCCGACAGCGCAAGCACCGCACCGCACCGCGCGGTGCTACCGCGCTAGCACCGGAAGCGCTGCTGACGCCGACCGTCACCTCGGTCTCACCATGGTCTCACTTCGTTCGAGGGGCGTCTTCGAGCTGCCCCCGAAGCTCTCGGCCAACAAGCGCGTGAGCATCGAGTCCTGGTGACTCAGTGAGTCCGCGGAGCGCGGCGGAGCGCGGCGGAGCGGTGCCGTTCCAAGTGCCTTTGGGATGTTTGGGGGCGGCATAGATGTTGAGAGTTTGAGACACCATCAAAGGGATGATGTACTTCCACCAGTGTGTTTGTCTGCTCAAACAAACGAGCGTGCGAGATGCAAATGGATTCGAAGCCATTGCCTAAAAGAACATGAGAATCCCTGAGAACAAAGTAAAGCCACAAAGTGAGCCATCGACTTTAATTCCAGGGGTGTTGCTGTAAGGCCAAGGACACTGCATTATATACTATATTTTGGTGTTTCTTAACCAACGACTCAACGACGAATCTGCTCTGTCTCCAGGATGTCATGCCAAATGACATCCTGGGACCCTGCGCAAGGAGGTGATTCGTAGGCACCTACATGCCCACATGACAAACCACGACTTTGGCCAAATCCGTGCAGAAAACTCCGCTGTCCCGGTAGGGCACGTATTGACCTCAGGTGACAAGTAGAGGAAGCGAGTGAACAAAGCGGGATATCTCCATCTGTATCTATATCAGGTACCGGTAAGTAGTGCAGGGGGGTAAGTAGTGCGGGACATCTCTATCTATATCCGCTTTAATCAAGCGGTCCGGTCGGAATGGACATGGAATTCGCCCTGGACCGTGTCGTGTCGATTCACACCAATCTCCGGTGGGGACTGTGATGGACATTGGATCCATCAGTCCGAAATATGTGTTTTTTACAAATATATGTTATATGAAACAACTCTCAAGACATATAACTTATATGTCTTGAGAGTTGTTGAAGAGTTGCTGCAACTTCGGCTGAAAGCGGGTTCAGCACTTCTTCAAGCTGTTTGATTTTCCAAGTCAGTCACGACCGAGGACGGAGCTTCCGGAGGCTGTGAGGCGTTGCACCACCAGTGCCAGCTGTGAGAGGCTCTTGTTAATCTCCCCAGCCTCGCCGGGTCTCGCTGTGACTGGGGGGGGGGGTTTGATCCGGGCCACCCGAGGGGCGGGGGGAGCCCAAGGTGTGGCCATTCAGTGCCAGCCATGTGATATATACGATGATGAATGCCGTGGAGAACAGCCCTGCACCGCATCTGGCACCACATCCGGTAGTCGCAAAAACAAAGACCTAAAGAATCTCAAAGACGAAATGAATGCTACAAAGCCTCCCCAAATCAGGTGAGTACACATCGCCTGACCCTCCAGTCGCTTGATGAAAATTATAACAGATCAGCTCTATTCGGTATTTCCAGGCTTGTCTGGGGTTTTCCTTGGCCAATCCACCTTTGCCGCTTATCCACATCGATTCTCTGCTCCGAGCGCAGTCGTTCAGGGATGTTTGCAGGGTATACTTGTCTGGTGGTCCTTTCGAATGCAAGCGGTCTCGCAGCTGTCTCTGTCTCGATCTATTGGATCCCACGGATCTCGCTGCATCGGAGACGTCAGACGTCAGACGTCCACGTCCCATCCAAGTCCGTCCGGGGCGTCCAAGATCCATCTGGGTCCACCCTGACGCTTCACTCAGGTTGACCAGAAGGCGGTGCGGAGTCCGGGCCCCTGGCTTCCACGCCTTCCACGCATTCCCTGCAGAACTGTCCGAACTCAAATATATGGAAATCCACCAGAACATTAGTGATGTTGATGATCTTTCAGCACTTCTGATCCTCCAAAGCCGCTGTTATCTCCCAGCTCCCCGGGTCGTTCAAACGGTGTTTGGTTCGCTCGTTGGCTCCCTCCGCCTCCCGGCGCTGGCAGCTCCGTGGGGACCGGGCTGTCTCGGTAGCGGGTTGGAGAGTGTTGGACCCCCTGCTATGCAGGGTCCAACGATTCTTAGGCAGCCACAAAAGGATCGGTGACGGTGTTGGATTGAACTATTGGGGAACAAAAGGATCGGTGACGGTGTTGGATTGAACTATGAAGGCCTCGAGGGGGAGAATCTGGTCCAGGATTGGAGTGGTTTTGGCATCGTAAGACATCAAATGTTCTCTTCCACTCGTCTGGACGGAAGTGAATGCCAACAATGTCTTGGCCACTCATCTCTAGAGCCAGTAGCTTCGCAATGCTTCGCATTGCCCGTGTAACAGACCTTGAGTATCTCACAGCAGATCCGTTAGCAGAGAATATTGGAAATGGATTTCTTACATTTCTTACATCTGGAGAATTGAAGTTCCACTTTCCTAAAGCTCCTCCCTTTCCCCACTTCAATCCACTTCCATTCTCCTGCCTTCTCTCTTCGCTGGCGAAAATTTCCACGAAAAACACTGGGCCTCCCCCGCCACGCTGGGGCTTCCCAGTGAGGGGCGGTGCGTGACACTGCGGCGAGGGGAGTCCAACATGGAGCGCTTCCTCGGGATGCAGAGGATGTGAGATGGGACGTGAGTCCAACGGTGTGGAGCTCAGCTGGTTGGACACGGAAAGAAGCCATTTTGGGGGGGCTTGATTGGACAGGTGTGATTGTGTACCTGGATTTGGTAGGGATTTTCATGCTTTCATTGTGCCCGAAACATGCAAAGTCGGTTTCCTAGGCGCTTCTGGCCAGAGGAAAGTAGATGAAACCCAGGGTGTCAGAGGATCCTGGTAGGGCGGCCGGGTGGGGGGGGTAGCTTGATGCTTTTCATTGCGATTCCAAAGTTTCTATCAATGGTCCAACGACCTTTTGAATTTGCCCAAAGCTGTACTGCTGGCTCAGGATCAGCAGCCTAAAGACAGACTGGCGGCATGGCCAAGTCACTTAGATGTCAAGGAAAACGGCAAGCCTGCATTTTCGTGTGTCTGGGCCGAGGGCATTGCTATGGCCCTGGCTCTTGAAAATGAAGCGGCTGTTGCCAACTTGAGATGCAGGTACATTCTGAGTTCTGCCACAAATCTCGAAATGTCGCGATTTTGGGACTTTCCTGGTCTTCCAAATGTCCCTCACCCCACGCTCCGCTCCGGCTCTGTGCGGCCCGGGTGACAGGCGCTCGCTGCCGGCGAGGTCCACCAAGTGGAGCCGGCTCCGCAGCGTGGCGCCCGCCTGGGAGTTTCTCGGAGAGGTGAGTGGAGGACGAGAAAACTGGTAGAATAAGGAGATGAACATCTTGAAAAATGGATTCGTAAGAACGAACCTTTCATCTTGACTCTCGAGGCGCCAAAACGCACCCCTTTCAGGTAACATGGGGTAGGGTTCTAGCTGTGCCATGTGACCGCTGGGCGAGGCAAATCGACTGTCAGGGAGCACGGTTGAAGAAATCAAGTCTGCTTTCATTTGGAGAATTCCCTCTTCTCAAAGCTGGGAGCAGCCCTGGATTTCCCCGACCCCTCGAGCTAGTCAGAAACTGCTCCGAACGCTAGACCAGAACCCAAATAATCCTGCATTCCGTCCCTCAGGTCCTTCACAAAGAAACCCCACACAGGTCCACAAGCGCACGCTTCCAAACAAAAGCTGAAAACAACCTTCCAGAGTTTTCAATGCTCGTCAAAAACGCCAGTTTCTCCTCTCCCAAGCTGCCCAAAACCTACTGTCTGCATGTAGAAACCACCACATTGACACGCGCCCCCAAACGCTCCACCGATGTGATCGCGCCTCTCGATCACATTGCGACACCTCGGAACCGGTCGCCGGTCGCACTGACGGAACCGACGGCGGATTCCGGTGGATTCCGTCAGACAGTGATGCTCAGTGTTGTGGCAAATACAAACAAAAAGGAAAAAGTGAAAATCAAGGCAGTGGTACCATCACTGACAAAGTAGATGGTCTGCCTATCTCAACGTTTGAAGCCCTACTCTTAGAGCAAGTCAACTCTGCCCTTTGCCATTGAGGCATTTTGTGGTTGTTGCCACATTCTCATGACTGTTGCGCTGCCTTTGCGGTGTTTCCACGGCCCAGAAGCTCACCAACCATAGTGACAATCGATCGATCCTCGCACTTTCTGAGGTCGAACGGTTCCAAGACCTCACTGCATGGCCCAGTGCCTCGAAGGCCCTCGAAGGCCCTGCTCAGGCCCTGGGGCTCTTGGAACCTTGGCGACTCCGCCCTGCCAAACGGAGTCGAACCACCCCGCCCCGCACGCCCAACTCCAGCGAAGTGAGCCAGTCCAGAACCACAGACGCCGCGTTTTTCTTACGTCACGCCTTCCGCACAAGTGGCCAAAGCATTGCGCTTTCAGCACTCACAATGTCCCTCGATTTTTTCCACCAGAGGTTTAAGAAGTGTATTTATAGACTATCCCATGGGTGCCCCAGCAGCGTCACCCGATAAGGTCGCTTACCACCCGCAAACTCACATGGAATCTGAGACTTATAGAAGACACCTTTCCTCTACAACCCAGTGGTTGTGGGAGTCCATCTGGTCCTCTGTGGAAGGGAGTAACCTCTCTTAGAACGCATGGTCCGTCCTCAGCCATCAGCGACGTCAACGGCGACGCTCACACGGAACCAGTCAGGCACATCGGCTCTGAGGAGGAGCCTTGCAAGGAATCAATGCCGATCTCATCTCCAAGTGGCGAAGAACTCGAATATGTCACTGTCATATGTCGAGCCGTTGTGGCATCCTGCGCAACGAGCAGCGAAGCAAAGGAAAGATGTCAAAGGTCAAGGCCAAACCCGTTGGCCACTTCTTCAGGTGGTCGGCCAATAGACAAACGAGGAAAACACCAAATGGATCGAAGCATTTCCAGCGAAGTGAATGGCAGGATGGCCGATGGCAGGAGCACCGCAGTCGTTCCTTGCCGTTCCGTGAAGTGAATGAATTGACAGCTGGCCGCCCCGCAGTCACTTCCTCCCTCGGATCTCATGGTCTGTGGGGAAAAGCCCAAAGTTTCTATAGTTTTCGCAAGGTTCTTTTCCACACCAAGCAAAACTGCGCCTTTTTATAAAGCCACTTCGGCCTCCGAACCGGCCGAATCCGGAAACGCCAATTCGTGATGTCCAGCCAGAAAAGATGTCCATCACTCCATCCAGGACCTTCAAAGTGACCGAACTTGAGATCCAGGACCTTCAAAGGTCACGAATCGTCTCTGTTTAGAGGTCACTTAGAGTCTTAGAGACTCCAAAGATGCTTCACGACCGCGAGCGCAGCGAGTTTTCCGCCAAACCGCGCCGGTTCGGCATTCGCTGGCTCGGTCTCGTTCATCGGCCTTGAGAGCCTACCCAGTGGGAAGTTGCCAGGCAAAGTGCCGAAATGGAAGCGTATCAATCCCAGATAGAAGTCTACCCAGTGATTGGAAGCAAAGTCATCGTCCACGTCGTCCTTCGCAAAGTCATTGAATTTTAGACCTCTTCCTTCGCTTCTGGGCTGCACCTTGTCCTGATCCGCAAAGGCAGCTACCACAGGTGCATGTTTTCTCAATGGCCCAGGGACAAACTCCAGCTGTTGCAAACAAATTCTACAAAGCGCAGCCCAGTGCAGCGTGGCCACGAGCAAAACACACCTTCCACGATTTCCGCTACTTGTGCCAGCTACTACTTTGCGAAGTGCAAAACTCCACATGTTTAAAACTCCACATGCTGAATCGTCCGACTTCCAATACTTGGCGCTCTGAGCTTCCACGCGTTCAAAGTGAAGACCAGGTGAGAGCGGCTGCTGTGGTGGTTCCTCAGGAGAACGAAGACAGTCTCAGACTGGACCACATGAAGAATGTCCTTCAAATACACGACATCTCCAACATCTTGAATGCCTCATGGCTTGGAAGCAAGAATTTGACTTCATTTTGGGCGGCCAAATTCAAGACACTTTTGTTGGGGTTGATCATCTCGAAACCCTCCCATGGACACAGAGTCACACCCGCACACATGTTTGTCGGAAAGGTTACTACACTCCATATTGGCAATCAGCCGGCTGAAGCTTTTGTGGGCAGTATATGTGTTGTGGATGCGTGTTTGTCTGTTGCTTATGTGTTGCGGCAGCTTAGCTGTAGACTGTCACAGAGAACAAATGTTGGCCTTCCTTGTCCTTTTCATCTTGGTCTTCATCTTCATTTTCCTCTTCGCCTTCCTCTGCTTCCTTTTTCCTGTCTTTTCCTCTTCCTTTTGCTCTTGTGGAGGGGGTGCAGTCGGCACATTTCATGTTGATCCAGGAATGCCGACCAGTGGAGAATCAAACCCGGGACCTTTCCAAACTTAGAGGGGAACCAAAAGAAACTCCTTCCGGTTCTAACATCGGCCTTCGCTTCATGTGCATTATTAACGGTATCTTTCTGTTGCTTCCATTTTCCTAATGATTCCCTGTCATGTGCTTTCATATCCTTTCTTTTTCATGCCCTGCTTCATTTCTTGTAACATGAGCTCTCTTCCTCTTCAAAGTGGCTGGTTCAATCCAAAAAAAACATACCAAACGCGCGTGCGCATATCCAAACGCCCTGTCCGCGCAGCGTCTTGGCCTTTTGGGACTCCAATGCCCGGCATCCCGGCAGCAATTGCACTTTTGCATGCTGCAGGATTTGCACGATCACTCTGCTATGGTTTTGCAGTGTTAACTTGGTGTCAGCATGACGGAGGCTGCCTCACCATCTTATCGGACCAGCCCCACTTGACCCTGTGCCTGTGCCCGGCTCGTGTCTGATTCACATGCTTCGTGTTGAAAGTGGGCCGACCCAGCAGGATGAAGGTCAGGACCTCAACCGTTTCACCCGTCGCAAAACCATCCGCAGGTACGGGACGGGGGAGGTGAGGGAGGCGCCTCCCGCGAGGAGGACGGTGAAACAGAGAAATTCTTTCAGCCTCTTTGCTTGAGACTGGAACTTGGGTAGCTCGATCTTAGGACTAGTAGGACGTCCAGTGGTCTTTGCCAATGCAAATTTGGATGGTGGGAACCACTTCCGCACGTCTTCAGCCAGCTGGTAGTAATTAGTAATGGTTGTGCCAAGAGGTGTCTTGATGGATTCCGAAGGCTGGGAGCAAGCCGGCCATCCCAAGGGAAAGACCAATCAACTACCTTTTATACGAGTCCAAAGAACGTTGGAAACGGTATTTTGGCACCTGCTCATAACAGGCAGGCATTGAAATCCAAAAACCATCTGTTTGAAACGATTTGTTCCCGTTTCTTAGGGTGGCTGTGAGTGTTGGGATTCAAAAGCTACCAGTGAAGGTTTGGCTGTGCCTTGTGTTCGATCTCAAAGTTGCCCAAACAACCCACGGTGGTTTTAGGGTGCTCATGGTGTCAGCGAGGGTGGTGAAATCACACATCTATATCTTGTAAATAATGTATAAGTAAAAATATGGCTCGATCTTACATCTAACCACCACTTTAAGCGAGGGTGGTGAAATCACAGATATTTTTTGTAAATAAATATGGCTCGATCTTTATAAAACCTCATGGGGGGGGTTCGACACCATTCTATTATAGTCATCACACCGTGTTTAACTCACGATGTTATACAAAAGTCATGGTGTTTTGTTTTGTTATTTTATCTCGTTGTTTTTGCACCTCTGCCATGGCGAGCCAGGTGCCCCACGGAAACGTGTTTGTTCCCATCTCTCACCGCGGCGAAACGAATGCCTTGGCCCGGATTTCGCACGCGTCGCATGCAGTTGCGCTGGGCACTACCTGGATTGGGGTGTCTGAGTTGTTGTGCCATTTTCTTGTAAATAGGATGCGAAATGATCATACGTCCTTTATAATGCTTATTACATTTGTGTGGTATCTGTGGTATTTGGGAGACTGGCAGTGCTGAGATTTTCAGAGTGAGAGGAAGGGCTTGTGCTGGGCTTTCAAGTGAAGCTTGTGGGTTTCCATGCTGCAAGAAACAAAAACAGCAGGCCGCCTGTATCCACGCAACATATGAGCGGATGATCCAAGAGATGATCCTGAATGAGTTCAACCATGTTCAACCTCTCATAAAAACACTTGAATCGAAACTACTGCTGATGTGAGAGGAAAGTGCAGCACAGTGGGGCGCTGTAGGGTTCATTAAGCCAGAGATTGTGATCACTACTCAACTGGCCATTGGAACGTTGATCTTGAGACCTTTGAGTGTGGCTCCGATGCAGATCATAAATTGACGAACACCAGTCCAATCGGGTTTCCATGGAACACCTCAGGCCAATCCCATGTCTCTGTGACATTCGAAGCTTAACATCACTAAATCAAGAGACTCTGGATCGATCTCCTCAAGAAGAGAACCTCTTCCAAAACCGCACAACGGTCCGCGCGACCAGGCGCCGCCACGGGCCGGGCCGTCCGGACGGACCCCTGGACGCGCGCATGGACGCGCGCTCCGGTCGTCCCGGCCTCATGTACACCTCATCAATGAGCATTCCCAGTTCCGTCGCCGAGGCGCCTGGGTCGCCGACGTCTTCAGATCAGCTTGGAGCTGGGTCAGGGAGCTGGTCTCCAGTCTTGGTGGTTTTTCTGAAAGGACACGAATCTACAGATATCTGTACAGTCTCCTGCTCTTCTTTAAGCTTTTTGACTCTGAAGAGATCATGGGGACGTTCGGCCTTCAATCCCTCTTTTCGGAGACCTTAAGCCTTCGTTCAGCTTAGTCCGGCCGACGAACGAACCGTTGCTTCGCATGTGACCCTGGAGATCCGTCAGGGCCAAACAGTCGGACCGAGCATGGCAGTTTGCGACGAGGGGCGAAACCCGAGAGAATAACGGGGTTTGGTTAGGCCCGGGAGGGGGCTGGACAGTCGGTGTCACCCCTCCTTCTTGAGGAGAAATCAGATTTTGAAAAATACATGACTCATGACATAGTATGATAGGATGAAATAATATAAAATTCATAATATGATACATGTCTAAATCTTCGATGTAAATGCATGTAAATGCCAGATACTCATGAACTCATGGATGTATTCTCCACCTCTATACCTGTCTACCTCTGTGTATCAATGTGTATTTAGACTAACTACTAATATCGACTCTACAATGTCTCCAACAATGTAACATCAACAACTTCTGAGATGAGACGACTTGCTGGGCTCATCTCTTAATCTTAGTCGTTCGCTCTTCCAGAAACTGTGATCCCTACTGCGACATGGCTCCTAAATCTGACCTCAGATGTGTCTCGGTCTTTGGGTTGTCCAATGTTCACCTCCGGGCGGAAAAGAACCACTTTCGATTTGCGGCAGACCCCTCGAGCAATCTTATTGGCTAAGAATTGGAACATGCGCGGAAGGAGCGAAACTCGGACCCTCCACGGGGCTAGGATATTTGGGCACCTAGGTGATGTGCAAGGAGGATGGTCATGTATACTGCATACACACGCCTCCAAGCAGCCGGACCTTCCATCCAGACGTGCTTCTATCCACCGAGGTGCCACTCTGTCGCCGCTTCTGTTGGGGTTAATCTTCTTCTTGAGCATGTCATCCTGCGGCCGCCGGTCGACCGCCGTTTAGACCGACCTCGTTCCTCCGACCTGCTCTCCGACCTGCTGCGAACGGCGGCGACGGCGGTCGGGCGAATCGACGGCGGTCGGGTCGAAGATCGACCGAAGGAGGGTTCCCCCCCAAAAAAAGGACCATAGAGTCTCTATATAGAGGGTGTCTGTAGCTTCAGAAGTCTGTTTCCAAAAGAAAGTGTCACTGCATGGGGAGGGTGATAATTAAGTGAAGTAGACATCATGATGGCAGCATCATCTGCCTGCTGTGCATGGGAAGCACCTGGGATCTGTGTCTGCAAAGGGTGGTTTGCGGAATACCAAATCATCGTGCCAGAAGGGCAACATCGGGCAACCACGATTCCTGTTTTCGATCGGCATACAGTTCTGATTCCAAAGCGACGAAGACACCTACACAGAAAAAAGTACCAGACCCTGAGAGGGCCAGTACTGAGGCCGAGAGGGCCTGATAGCTGACACCAAGTCCGTTTGGTTCCTTCGCCCCCAGCGACCCCCAAACCACCCACCGACGCCCACCACACCACGGGCACCGCCGCCCAAACGGTCGAAAGGTCCGGAGCTGTGTCGAGAGAGTCCAGTGCTCACCGAAGTCGGATGGGACTGCCATGACGGACTGCCGAGTTTCACGGCCAGCCAGGGGTGGTGGTGCCAGAGGGGTCTGTCTGGGGCGGCAGTCCGTCCTGGCAGTCCCATGGGTTGTGTCTGAATAATACCCCTATGATCGCCTATGGATCTATATTATATGCACATACCTGGTGATTGGAGACTAATTGATGTAGGCGCCAGGAGGGCCCCAGGAAAGCACGTTCTGAGAAGGTGGCAGTGGGATCCCTAGGGTACATGATTATCATGGTTGGGTCTATCCTATTAGCAGTAGCAGTGGATGATGATGGTTGGTGAAAGCCTTGTTCAAAAATAATGATAATTGTCGCTTACAAGTGATAGGACGGACCCAACTAATAGATGTGTTTTGGGGCACTGGGGCACACCGTTCGTCAGACTGGCACTGGACTGGTCACTGGTCTGCTGTGAGTCACCCAGGCTGGTCAGGTGTCTCAGTGATGGGTCGGTGTCCGTGTCCTTAAAAAAAGAAGGACCGACCCACGGTGACCAAGCGTGTAACCTCAGTCCAACCACCCAACGCCGCTACCGTGCAGGTCCGACGACGGCCGAGCCGCCAGGTGTTCGCAGAACTCGGCCATCGCCGCCGTGCTCTGCGAGACCTGGATAGCGATGGCAGTCCAGGTGCGTGGGGACCGGTGGGGACATGGGAAAAGGAAAAGGAGAAGAGGAGAAAAGCTGAAGAGAAGGTCTTATGGTATAGCTATAGGTATATAGCTATAGGTATAGCTGGTTCTTCTTTTTTGGGGGTGGTGTAATTTGATGTCTGTGTTTTATATTTGGGGGGCAAGAGACGCAGGTTGAAACTTCTGCAACTATGGATAAGTGCATATCATATAAGTGCCATGCTTTTGCAACCAGGACCATACCTCTTGAAGGTTCTCACAAAGGGGCGCAAAGGAAGTTGGACGACGTTTGGGTGCGTGATTTTGAGGTTAGACTCCCAATGAGGCCACTTGTAATGGAAGTTGTCCAACTTCATCTGCCTCAAAATCCTCACCTGATTGATCCCGCCCAACAGAGACGGGATCCCAGCAAAGCCCCCACGCTCCCGTGCGCCCACTGAAACTATTCGTTGTCCCTGACCCTCACTTTCTGCCCGATGACCGTGCAAGGTCAGCTCTGAAGTTGGGCAAAAGAAACTGAACTTTACGTGCAGTGCTGTCAGCTTGCCTTCTCCAAGTCTTGTCACTCCTTCAGCCACCATGCAGGGCCCATGTAGGGCCAGACCACACACCACGCCACCACCACTCGGGCCCCGGCCTTCTTAGCTTGCTCCTCCACCGCGGTCTTGATGCTTTGCAAGTTGCCGATCATTCTGCCGTCGGTCGGTCATGCTTCTGAAACTCTGCCCGGTCCGGGACCTGTCAACCTCTTCACCCTCTTCAACGCCAGGAACTCCTAGACCCCCGGCCGTTTTCACACATCTACAACTGCAAAATCAAGAAAAAAACCTGGAATTCCACGCCTCTCCAAGCCTTGAAGCATCGCCTCATGTTTCAGTTGTTCCTCGGTCTTCCATTTCCCTTCGCCTCAGCGGGCCGCACGGTGCGTCCCGGGGGTAAAAAAGCACGGTCCAAACGTGCTGACCGTGGACGCTGAAAGCGATGAGCCGAACATGTTTCCTTTTTGGCGATGGCCTCCAAGCTACTAGTGATGGGGTACGATGTGGAGATGTTGCATGAGAACCTATACCTAGTCACCCGGCTTCTTTCTGACCCAGTGAATGACTGAATATCTTCGAACATGTCCAAGCGGGTGTTAGAAGTCGCACGTCACAGTGGCGGTCATATCTGGGCTCTCCAAGCACTTTGGCGCCGCCACGACAGAACCGGAAGATCTGCCACTTCGTGTCCGACGGCTGGAGGACAGTATGTTCGTTCCAAGATGAGCGGTTCGCTGGACATGGCCTCCGAAAGTATATATTTATTGGGTCTACCCTAATACCTGTAACTTAACAGTGGATGATGATGGTTAGTAAAGGCATTGTTCAAACGTAGCAATAATTGTTTACTGACTGTTATAGGACAGACCCAATATATTATATATTGGAGTTCCTGCTCTATCATGTGACCCAAAGTGGAAAAGTTACGAGTTCTTTTGGCCCAGCACACAACACGAACACAGAGTCCAACATGAATCGTTCCCTTCATTTCAGCGGAAAAAGCACTTGCTTCCGGGATAGAACCATAAAATCATCAAACAAACCCTTATCTTCAGCCCTTAGGTAACAACTAAAGCCACAAGAAGCTGCTGTATTTAACGTGATCTTCCAGCTTCCTGAAGTTCCGCACCATCAAAGTTCTTCCCGTTCTTTACCGAACTTCAGCTCACGGCTCTTCCGCTTGTCAACAACCTCCCTCCCTCCGCAGTTCCTCGGTGGCGGTGTCTCCCAAGTCGCCGTGCTTCGGTCGATTCTTCTCCTGCGCGAAGGCAGGGCGCCAGTCAGTGTCCAATTAAAAAGTCCTTTCCTGCCTCCCTGGTGCTTCCCAGGCTGTCCAATTGGTGCTTTTGTGCCTCCCTGGTGCCTCCCAGGCTGGGCGGCTGGTCAGAATGTGGTCAGCCATTCACCGGTGAGAAAATCATTCCACCGTGTCGGACATCCGTGTCGGGAAGATGACAGAAGTCATGGCAGTTTCGAAATGCGATGAACAGCTGCAAAAATCGTCCAAAGAAGGCTGAAGAAGGCCTTCCCACCGACTCCTCCTTCTCAGCCAGCCCAAGAACGTGAACGAACTCCCAAAACCACCCTATCCCGGCCCGACCCCTCCCAACCGTCTGCACCGCTTCATCCCACGTTCCGCCCAAGTCGTCGTAGCCTTGCCACGCCCGTCCACCACGTCGCCGATCGGACGGGACCTCTTTGGAGGACTCAATGATCCGGTCGTCGTTGCAGGGTATCGCGGACAACAAGGCATTGTCCTCGCGCGAGCTTGCCCGATGGGGAGTGCGCTTCTGAGACGGGAGACACCACACGCGGACTCTCGGCGCGACGGAGGGGCGTCGGAGGGTCGTCAGGGTCCCCCCAAAAGCACACCATGTTGCCAGGCATGGACGTGTTTCAGAGCCAAACAGGCAAATATGAGGTCGTACTGAGTTCTACTTTTGCGCACTCTGATGAGGCCAAGAACAACTGCAGGTGATCAGATTATCACTTCAATACTGTTTGTCTCTTATTCTGACGACTGTCTTCTACCCAAGTGCGACTAAAATGCAACCCCTGGCAGATGGACAATTTGAACAATGTATATGGATACATTCCTTGGAATAATCAGAAAACCACCTGTTTGTATAGAGGAAAATGGTCATCCAAAGGGAAATGTTCCACTTCCATGATGCCAGGAGTCTCTGTATCACATCTGCTGAAACCACAGTTCAAAGAGCAAGCCTTGACACAATCGTTTACACCACCCGGGCCCACGGTGAAGCAGATTCCGTGCCCGCCATTCCTGACTGCCCGGTGAAGCAGATTCCGCGGTCCTTGGCAAAAACACGTGCGTTGGACGGCGTGAAGGTAATTTCGGGGGAGATATGTAGATCGACTGGTGGGCCCCACATCAGACTGGTACCTGGACCTTGGGGATGGTTCATGGACACCGAATGACCTCTTTTCGGGGCAAATAAAATGCACCCCCGGAATCCGTGGTGCTGGTAGCGAGTCTGTTTAGGTACAAAACGAGACTGGTGGAGATCCGACGAATCGTCGTGCACGAATCGTCGTGCAATGGTCCTGAAGTTCTTCTCATACTGTTGGCTCGACCCACTACGAGTACCGTGAAAATCATCATGGGAGTGGAAAATTGCCCCATGGAGGACCATTTTCCTCTATAAACAAGGGCTGGGCTTGTCCACTTCCATGTTTGTTGCAGGGGGGGGGTTTGTCATCGGTTCCAAGACCGTCCGCTGCAGATCTTTTCTGTTGTGAATTCGCTCGCTCTCGCTCCCTCTCGCTCGCTCTCTCTCTCTCGCTCGCTCTCTCTCTCTCTCTCGCTCTCTCTCTCTCTCGCGCGCTCTCGCTCGCACTTGTGCCGCCCGGGATGGAGTGCATGTGGAGATGTCGTCGTGCAGCATGGGGCCACGAGGCGTGAACGGGGTTCCGGAACAGAAAGAACTCATACGGCCGAACGGAGGAGGAAAGAACGGTCACTAAACGTCGTATGCAATGCAATACTAAACGTGGTACATGAACCTGTACGGGAATCAGGTGAAGACACCGCTTTACGAGAAGACCACGACATGGGAAGGGAACTCTCGGCCGAACGCCGAGGGCGATGTTGGTTTCTTCGACGACGACGGGGTCGAACGTCGGGGATGGGATGCGGCAAAGATGCACTCGATGGGTTGGTCGGGGGAATTCGTGGGCACTCTATTGACCAAGCGAAAGTATTGCGAATCAGCTGAAGGGTAGATATGGGTGGATACTTGTTCCTGTCAAGGGCAAACGGATTGTTTCTTCCAAGAAAAAAAGAAACGAGATCACTTCCTGAGCGATGTGCAGGTCTTCTCCAAGATCAGACTTGGTCATTCGTTCGTGGTTTTATTTCTAATCCGCACAGCTCTATGGGTTGTCTGCCCTTCAGCTGGTTCACACGTTCGCTTGGTCCTGAAGTCCACGAGTTAGACAAGGCTCATCATTCTCAAGTCTACTTCTCAGCAACTCTTTGGCTCCATACCCGGCGAATCGAGTCGAGTAGTACTCTAAACCATTCTAAACCATCTACATGTATTACAAGGCGAAAGAAAGGCGGAGGCAAAAAAAGGAAAACCATTCCAAAGAGATCCCCCCCCCTAATAGATCTCCCAAGACCGACAACGACGTGACTTCCAACATCCATCCATGATCTCCATACTGATATATCCCTACAGGTCAAAGACCTCATTTCACTGGATCCGGGAAAAATGCCAAAGCCACTACTGAATGAGGTCGGACGGACCAGGTTTTTTACTTGGCCTGACTGGACTTGTATCTTTCATAGACATCCTCTCCCTATCCGAACTCCATCCTCCATCCCCAACATCCATCCATTGTATCCATATCCTCTATATCTTCCATCTTCCGAACTCCATCCTCCATCCTCCTCCATCCGCCGAGGGCGCTCCAGGCTATTGGACAGCGTTCGGCGCGGTGGTCCCGGCTTCTTTGGTGTGGAAGACGTCCTCGGGTGAAGCGGGACGGAGCCGCGAAGGAGAAGATCAGGGAGCGCCGGTGGGTTTTGGGGGAACAAAACGAAGGTGGGTGGTGTTTTTTTCTTGTTTTCCTGCTTGCACACATGGCTGGAATGAATGGAATGCTTGGTCCAAGTTGTTTCGAGCAAAAGAGACAAGTTCGAGGACGCTATGCATGGGTATGCGAAAGTTGATGAGTCGCGGAAAGAAAAAAGAGAAAACAAGATCGAACACCGTGTTTTCTGAGAAATCATCACCTGAAAAAAGAATAAGAAAAAAAAAAACACCGTGGTTCATAGTGGTTCCATATGGTTTCCCCGTGTAGATCGTTTCCACGTGTAACATCAATGTCTCGCCTCGGCGTGCCAGGCCTGGATGGGAAGGATGGATCCTCGGTGGGACGAACATGACCTGGTTCTGAAGAACATGACCTTTTGATGTCGAGTCAGAGGTCACTTGGGTCTGTAAAAAGGTCACTTAGGAACTCCAGTCAGAGGTCACTTTGAAATCTTTGAAGAACCTGGGACATGGGAATCAGGTGCACAGATGTGAAAAGAGGGCTAAGATCAGACAGAAGCTCTGACGCTTCGCTCTGACTGAGCTTCAGCAAAAGCTGGCGGAGATGAGGATGGAATGACCCCACTGGGCGAACGATGACCACTACCACTACCATCTGTGGATCTGTTCCGACAGATTTGTGCTTGTTCATAGGATCTTATTGGAAAATATTGAAACTCAGTATATAGGGCAATCTGCTTCACAAACTTCTGAACGCACACTGAGTGGGAAAAAAAAAAAAACACGTTTCACGCACATCTGTGGATCGAGATAGCGCGACTCCATCATGATCTCTCTGATCTCCTGGGCGAAAGGCGACAATTTCGCTGGCGAAACATCCAAGGTTGGAATGGAAAAAAACCGGTGGCCGGGTCAAGCTGTAGACCTGGACAGTTCATGGAGACCAAGATCCATGGGGTGTCGTGATCCCGCACAACTCTTGGTGTTCAGCAAACATGGACCACAGCCATCAAACTCGGTAAAAACATCTTCGAAGCCAAATAGAAAATCCCAGCGCCGAAGCAAATCATGAATTCCAACACACCCATGTTTGAGATGTTTTGGCCGCACTGTGTGAGATGAAATGGTCGCTTTCCCAGGTCCAAACCACTTGAAGCGACCGACTTGTCCGGGGGCTCGACGACCCCTCCAGCCGTCGGTTCCGGTCGTCGCCGGTTCGAGACGGAGGGAGGGAGTATGGCGATCGAAGCCCCACGGCTTCCACGCGGACGAAGACATGGGTTTCATAATATGGATGTCATTTAATGGTTTCATATAGTGGTTTGTTGGACAGAAAATCAGGTACCATGATGTACCATGTTCATCCATGAATGTGTGTCTCTTTTTCCGTCCATTTGCTTCACCCCTTTGTTTGTCGGAGTGTCGGCGAGAGTTACAACAGCGCAGCTCCAACAGCTGAAGGTTTCACAGTCAGAGAGATAATTTTTTGGGGGATGTCCCATGGTATCCCATCACCAGTAACAGTGGATCATGATGGAGATAGCAGACCCAATTGTTGAAAAATATGGAGTTGGCAGACCCATTGTTGAAAAATAGGATTGATAAGACCTTTGAAATCGACTGTTAGAGGTTGACTGGGACAGACCAGTAGAGATCCTATACTGATTTTGGACGTGGGAAACACCCCCTAGGAAGAGAAGCATCGTCTTCGTCCAAAGGAGTTGGAGCGTATCATCTCCGAGGAAGACGGAGCTATTTCTCCCAACAATCCACCAGGGCCGGCCCCTCAGGAGGTACCTCCTCTCAAACATCCCCCTATATATATATATATACCAGCACCCTCCAACAGGTCACCAATTGAAACCTGTTAGAGCCCAACAAACCTCCAAAGGAGACCTGTTGGAGGGTGCTGGTATATGTATATAATCCATAATGATCCACGAAATAGACCGTGGGAACATCGCAGAAAAGCAGTCGGATTCAATCCACCGTGACGTCGCACGGTGTCTCAGAATCCTTGAGGCGGAACATCCCCACTGGCAGGCTCGGACACGGGGACATGTTCGTCTTCGCCTTCAAGTCACCCAAGTCACTCAAAGTCCATCACTCGGAGCTTTACCCCCCCCCCCAAAACCAGGGAGAACGGAGCAAGCCGCCAAAGAGCCCAGATGCCCGGGGCTCCGCCGGGTGTTCTGTTTCGACCCAGCGGCATCCACATCCGTCATACAGCGCATGGAATCCACATCTGGCAGCAGATCGGCGCTGCTGTGAAGCAGCATGAGCAAACCTGGGATCTGTTTGGAGATCTGTCTGGTGAACGGAAGAACTATCTGCTTTGATCAGCAGGTAGAAATCAGTTTCTGATAGTTTCAGTAGGTTTCAATGTTTCCAGCTTTCATCACTGTCATCAGCAGTCTTTTGTTTGGACAAAGGTCACTCTCTGTCTCCTTCGCTGTTTCTGTCCAAATTCCAGCCATGAAACCCAAGAAAGGCTGCCTGCAGGGATTTTTCCCTGTGAGAGGAAGGCATCAAAGCTCTCACTCATCAAATTGATTTAAACTTATTTAAGTTCAGGCCCCAAAATGAACTAAGGATCATTACTGTGCGTATTGTGTAGAGTCCTGTAGACTATGGATGTGATTTCACAAGATCTCCACCGTCTTCGAATCTCCAGCTCTTCAGTCTCTCGCTTCCAGTCCCACCCGAATCTACACGAACACCCCTGTTCCCACTGGCCTCCGCTTCTGATGCAAACCATGGAACTCCAAGAAAGACTAACCTCCATCTTGTTGAGCAAAAGCTTTTTATAAGTGGACCTACCCTCCCGCAAAACCACCAGATTGCTCCCCACAAAACCATCCCATGTCCCTGGTGCAGTCTCGTAATTTCCAAGAAGCAGTTGTTCATCTCATCCTGGAAATGATCCAGCGGCAAGTCATTGTCATCTTGCCCGAAGGGGTTTTCCAACTCCACGCCGATGAAGTTCAGGCAAGACATGCCTTGCTATCACGGTCCAGGGTTCGGTCCGACCCCCAAGCTGAGGCGTCATGTTCAGTCCATGAACAGATGGGGCAGCTCAATGCCTTTCCACAAAAAACATATCGGTTTCTGGCGGGCCCTGGCCCCACCATCGCACTCTCATGGGCTGGGCTGTGATGACCAGCTTCCCTTCACTGACCCCACACCGGTACCATTACGGTGGAACCCGTTCAAGAACATTAATGACATTTAATGACTAAGGGGGTTGCCAAGCTGGACTGGAGTGATGTCACATGGGACGCCTCTGAGAACGAGATGTTTTTTTTGTGTCGGCCGTTGCTTCAGCTCTGGAGACATGTCGACTGGGTCGCTTCGAGGTGGAAGTTCTGTCGACCGGGTCCAGTCTCCAGACGGCCCTGAAGGCTTGGGGCGGAAGTACGGTCTCCTTCCAGTCGATCCATCGAATCCCATTTGCGTCACCCAAGCGTTGGGGCGGTCGTACCCCCACCCTTGAAAGATGGTTTAAATGGTTGACCTGGTGATGTAATGCAACATCGTCAAACAATGGCCGTTGGAATCCCACAAATATATTGTCATTTTGCTTTGAGTTAACTTTGTCAAACTCTAAGACTGAGACCCAAATAACATCTACTCCAGGAGTCACAAGACGGGGTGGTGTTTAGTCCCCAAGTGAGTGGATAATGGGCACCCCTAACCTCCATTAAGCACCCCTTTGTGACTGCTGGTACTTATAGTTATACTTCGTTTTTTCTCTCCAGGTGCTTTTTCCACGCACCCCATTTCGGATGTCTTCACCCGTCTGAAGACGGCCGATCTCTCTCGCCCAGGCGCCGAAAATGGGGATGAAGGAGAAAATCACACACCTCGGCCGCGGCCCGGACCGCCCGAACAGCGGCGGGGAGCGCTCCCGGGTCGATCCGCTTCAGCGGAGCAAGAGCTGCACACTGGTGAATGGATGGATATATGTATGTTGATTCCATGGTATTCTGAGTGACTTGTGTGGAGCTCCCATGATCTTCTTTCTATTCGGCTTCCTGTGACCGAAAAACTCTGATACTTCGCGTCTCGTAGTATGGAGTAGTTTCACCTCAAGATCCTCAACCTTTCAGTGCAACCATCTGCATGACAATTCAATCTCCTGACCTGTGAGTTTTGAGCTTCCATTCCCTAGCTCCACCGGTGGGCCAAACAGCATTGGATGGGAAGGCCCATCTAAACCGACGATATTTTATAGGTCACCACTCCAAAATCCTCTCAAAACCAAAATCCTCCGAAAACCCAACGAAAATGAACATGAACAGATTTGCAGACATGGTCAACCTATCAGGGGAAACGGAGCTCCAGGTACCATGACCACTGCCATTTCAGCACCTTTGGAATTCAAGCTTCACCTGTCTGGAAGTCCAACTACTCCACTACTATTCTGGATCTCCAGCCATAAAAATACGGAAGCTCCAGGCAATCCATCCAGAGAATCAGGTGACTTTCAATCCAAGTTCTTTGAGGGCTCCAAATAGGTGGCTCCAATAGGCATGTGTTGGAGAGTCGTTTAAGAAGGCCGACGCCTTCAACCCCGCGAGCCCGAGGCCGACCGAGGCCTTTGGCGAGGCCTGGCCAGGCCTCCGGTGGGTGCCTAGCCCAAGCGGCAAAGCCGGTTGTGTGAAGATCGAGGTCACCAAGATCGGCGTCAAGATCACGTTGACGAAGAGCCTCCGGCGACGACTCCGGACCCGGTGGGATCGAAGGTGAAGGTGGGGTCGTTCTGAAGGCCGTTCTGGAGGTGTTCCAGAATCGGAAGGCCGAGATCAACAAGTTCGGGTTTTCTGTGACCAAGATTCAAGTTTGATCTGGCTGTGTTGGGATTTTTGCCTTGGAATTAGGACTGTATAGGTATAGGTTGCACACTAGGTTTGCACCAAGAACACGGCTGACCCCCAAACCCCGCGGCTTCTGATGACTTTCAGTGCTTGTGTTTGGCCTGCTGCCCCCATCCTTTTTCAGTAGCAAGAACGCTACTGGTAGCAGGGGCATCGCTACTAGTAACAAGGGCATCGCTACTAGTAGCAAGAACGCTACTACTTAGTATAGATAGTCGTCTGGGCAGCACCAATGGGGTTGGGACCCTGGCTAATGGGGTGCCCAACCTCATCCTAGCCACCAAACCTTAGATAAAATCTAGGAACCCAACAAAGAGCTTGATTTGGTCCGTTTTAGCCAAACCCTAGATAATCCTAGATAAAATGCCCACTACCCCAACCTGAATTCATGACCTGTTTTCATGAACCAACGACATGAAAGCACGACATGCAAGCATGCTGAGTCTTGAAAGGCTGCGATAAAAAAACAATGCTTCAACCGTACCCGGTGCTTTCCGCCGTCTCACCCGTCACCTCTGCCACCATCTGGGCAAAAGAAAAAACACCACGCGCAGACCCTCACCCCTAATGTTGAACTTAAATAACAAAACCCCATGTTGAGAGGTGCCGCCATTTTGGTTCCGGTTTTGGGTTCACATCCACACGACAAGGAGCAGTAAGGAGATGAGCTGCGCGAAGGGAAAGGGGAAGCGGGTGTCCGCCTAGGGCCGAAACAGCGGATCGGACCGAGCATCCAGGCGACGGACCATGGTCTGACCAGCACCTTCCAAGTCTGGTGGTTTTGGGACACCTCTTAACCTCTATACGAGGCCATTATAGGCTATTTATGGACACCTCTTGGTGTCGGTACTGGTATAGGTGATCCGAATGCGAAAGAACTTCCCTTTAAATCGTTCATCACTTCGGTGATGTTTTTTCGGGCCGGAAGGGCCAAAGGGCCTTTAGGGCCTTGTGTGCTCCAGATGATGTTGCTTCAGCTGCCCAAAACCTTTAAAAAAAACACCTAGACCTAGACACCGCGCGGTGAAGGCTGAGCCGTTTCGTCCTTGGCTGCCATGTTTTCCGGATTTGTCCTGGGATCTAAAGCGAAATCCTTCCAACGCCGGGTGACGATCTTCTTCGCGTTGAGCAGGTTCACGAAACCTTCGGAACCGACCATCGACACTTCGGTGGAAGCGCGTGCTTTCTGCTGTTCGGTCAGGGTCCCAGGCTTCGCCACGGGTGAAAGAGCAAAGTGACTCCCCTAAGGCGGCGGCTCCTGCGTCGTTTTGAAAGTCTGGTCCTAGACATGGGAGACCTCGGAGAGTCCTAAGAGACGCATATTTTGATCTCGGTCATCACATATTGGAGGAAACAATTTCTTTAGGCTTGGCTTGGCACTTACAGGACCCCACAAGTGCAGGGACAGGGTGAAGAATTGAGTAGCACCTCGCAGAAAGAGTAATTAGCCACAAAGTATCGTGACTCCTGACTTGTCTGGCCTAGGAAAAGAGACAACAAACCCAAACCCAGCCTTTCACCTCAAGAATCCATGAAAACTAGGCGCTCTCTGCGAATTCAAACATATGGATGAGTCTCTCCGCAGTTCTGTCAAATCGTCGTGGTTCCTTCAAAATTGAACCTTTTTTTTGATCCTTTTCGCAGATTCAAACTACACGCCAAACCACCTTTTCCCCACACCGAACCACCCACCCACCCTCCCCACGCGTTTACGGGCCGTTCGGTGGACCGCCGGGCCTCGCGAGAGGGTCTGGTAGACTCGGGAGATGATCGGTGCCGGGACGCGGATGATACCATCGTCCAGGCTTTGCCTCGGTTAACCGGTGAGACGCTGACCGGGACGTGGTTTGGTGATGGGTGTTTTCTTCGTGGTGTCGCGGATGAGAAAGAACAAATGATTGAAAAAAAGAAGAGCTCTTAGACGGCCCTTGATATATGTACTCAACTGCGCAATTACAGCAAGCCTTTGCGAGCTTATGTAGCTTTGAACTGATCCAGGAACCTTGGTAGAGTATAGTTTCACTTCACAGCTGCTCTCTTCACAGCTAAAGGCATTTCGAAATCAGCTGTGTCTTCATCGGTCAGATAAACTGGTGCGACCCAAGATACGTGATCAATGACTGGATCAGGTGGAGTAGCACTTCCTTGGCTGGCGTGAGTTATAGGAGTCGCATCATGTCACCTCCCTCCTAGTGGGCTGCCACCCATCAATACCAAGCGGACGGAGCGGACGTGGTGTTTGCTGAGTCTCCCAAATGGTTGGCAAGTTGGACACTGCTTGGAGTGAAAGGGACCAGCTGGGTTTCTTGTGGTTGATTTTGTCATGGAGGTTGTCTGCTTCAACTGAAAGCCACCAAAACCTTCAAGGTGGTTTGTAGCATCCCAAAACATTCACCACCCAGAGTTTAGAACACCACTCTGGCTGTTTCTAATCCTCCCACTCTGGCACGGTGACCACCATTTCGGCCAGCCATGCGCTTCGCTTTCGCTTTCGCCAGCCGAGGATCCACACGATTAAAACCATGCTCGCTGCAGGTTTGCAGGTGATGCAAGGTGCCATTGTCCAACCCCTGGGGGTCGATCGTCTCCTCGGTCGGAAGGTGACGACACAGACGCTCGACGTCTCGACGCGACGGTGACGGCCGTCGTCAGCTCGTCGCCGGGTCAGCGAAGGCTGGGGATGAATGGATCGTGTTGCATCGAAGTCCGACTGGTCATCTCCATGAACATGATGTACGTGTTACCGTCTTACTGTATGATTTCATATGATATCAACTCTTGAAACATTAAAAAAAAGAAAAAGGAATTGGTCCATGGATGAGGATGTTTCCAAACCCACCCCACCAAAGAGACTGCACCACCACGGACCTTGCTCATCACGAACTGCCACTGACGCGAAGCTCCGGTTCAGTGAACAAGCACGAGCCCAAGCGAGCCCAGGGCATGAACCAGCTCACCGCACGTCCGAGGGGCAACGGGGCAACAAGCAACACATGGTTACCACAAGGTGTTCAGGTGGATCGTGTCCTCACTCGGAAACCTCTATAGATGGTGTCCTTCTTTTTTTGGCTGAATCCACACGAATCCACACGATTCCCCTCGTTCACCTCCCATCCCACACCAAGCCGCGCAGTCGTCCGCGTCCTCGCCGCCAATCTCTTTGAGCGCCGTACCGTGGCACAAGCTCATTAGCCGCACGATCCTCACAACACCGTGGCGCGGTCAACGCGGTCAACGCGTGCGCACGCGGTCGCATGGGCCCGACGTGGTGGCGACGTGGAGCGGGAACCGGCGAGCTCGCGTGCCGAGAGTGGAGTTTTCTGGGGAATTGACCCAGGTATGGGAGCAAAAGACATTGCGACAGGACACCACTGGCTCCATCTCTTCCGCATCTGGAAACCCTGCCCCAGTCCCAGAAACAGAGCTGCTTCCTATATGTATAGAGGATCTCCGTCTTGCCATATTGGAACATGGAACAACCATGAATTTCTGGCTGTTTCTTTCTGGTCCAAAGGAATGTGAGAAATGGCATGAAATGGCCAAAGAAACAACAAGCCCCCCAAAAGCTATGCTGAAAACTGCCCGAAAACTACCTACGTCTATCGAAAGGCACATCTTGTCAAGCTTGCGCGTGTTTCACCATCTGTTACACATATAGTGACTGTATAGTGATCTTCGTTTCGCTGAACTGCGCTCTCCGTCCCCAAAAGCTGGAGTCGTCACTCCGCCGTGCGGCGTATGACGAAAGGCCATGGTGTCCTTCTCCCGATCCTTGACGCCTGCGACCCCGCGTGGCCAACGAACCGCGCGGCCAACGACGCGGCCGGCGACGCACCAACAAACACGCGCGGACGCACCGCGGACGCACCGCGGGTGAGACGCGCGGAGATCCCTCTTGGAGTGGAGTTGGGTGGTGTGATGTGGCTCGTCCCATCCAGAGAGTGGATGTGACGAAGGGGCACCCCGAACTCTCTCCATGAAGCACCGCTTTGGAACTGCTGGATGGTAAGATTAAGTGTAATTTGGATCTTCCAAAGTCGCCGAATTTTGGTCAGACATCTTAATGACTTGACTATCAAAACCCCCATATACCCCCCGCCATCAGGCATCACGTCATGGGACCTTCGGCCGCAGTCGCAGTCGATGGACCCACGGGTTCGCGGAGGACCTGTGGCACACCCGGATGGATCTCATGAGTTCTCAGATCCGTTTCCTATGCACTTCAAGATCTTCAAGTGGCTTTTTGTCCTACAAAAAACGCAAGCCAGCTGTAGACTGGTGGTGGTGCCACTGCGACCTCAAGTATGAATCGGTGAAGTTCATGTCGCTTTATGCCCTCCTGTCCCCCCCCCCCATCCCCCCACTTCCCCGCCTGCGCGGGTGAAGGTCACGCAGCAACTCACGGAGTCAAACCACTCGCCACCTCGGGCTGAGCGAAGCTTCGCTCCACGAAGCCGAGGACCGAATCCCAGGACTCCGTTGTGGCCCAAACGAGGGGAACGAAGCGATGTCGTCGGGTTTTTAAGAACCGCCACAAGGGATGCCGGTCTGCGAGAGGAGTTGAGGAGTTTGGGGGATATACGGGGAGTTGAGAGAGAACATGGGATGAATTGCAGGATGAAGTGGTAGTTATGTATGTAGGCATCGTAATGTTCAACTAGTGTGTTTTTTTGGGGAGGGTCCTCTTGTGCAAAAGGTGTGAACCCCTGCTCAGGAGTGAGTCGGGCATGTCTCACCTCGCCTGAGGTCGATAAGTTCACAACATCATGGCGACATCACATCATCCCAAGGTCCCGAGGTGCTTGGTTGGTGCAAAACCCCAACGAGAACTGACCCACAGACCCAGCTTCACTATGCTTCACTCATCCTACTAATTTGTCACTTTCCACTTTTGGAGGTCAACTCATCTCACTCGTCTCACTCATCTCCCTCTCCAAAGCCACAGCCTGTCAATCCAAGTGTCGCATCTGATGCAGCAAGCCCGTGCCCTCCCAGAAACGTGCCATAGCCCGATTGATTCGGAAGATCAGCAGACTGAAGAGCACCCCGGTGGCCGCTTGCCAAAGCCTCGTGAGGTTGAAGGACCCGACTGTCGACAATTTCCTATAGGTACCCCAGGTGAGGGGCCCTGTTTCAGGTCACTTGGAAGTGCCGCGTAGTTCTGCACAACCCGCAAAAACGAGCGCGGGATGTTTTCAGAAGGAACATTTTGAGAGCGCGTGGATTTCTGGGAGGATCGTTGGAGGCAGAGGCGACAGAAAATAAGACTGGAAAGATCTCCGAGGATCCCGCAAGAGCGGTGAGATCTGCTCCCAAACACTCTATAGGACCATATCGACCTACACTGGGGTGGCTGACCCGGAGTCGTAATAGTCCATTGTCCATACATGGAGTGCCTGGGAATTGGTTCGGGCGTGTTTGGCGTGTCCAGAGCCAGCTCCACTTTTCATCAGCAAAATGTGTCATCCTGCCATCGCCAGAAAGCTCTGCTGAAGCAAAAGTAAAGTTTTCTACTTCACTCATCTACAGCGGCTCAGCCCTTTTCAACCACATTCACTCGTGCCTCCCCAGTCTTAGCCAAGAATGTCCTGAACAACTCCAAGGGGCTGACTCTGCTGAGCTTCCAAAATCCCTGAGGACTGACGGAACTCGGGTCCGACCCATTGATCAGCATAAGCCAAGAACAGCGCCTCAGGCAGCGTAAGTCTGTTGGAGCCCGCCAGGACCTCTATGATATCAACCAGCTAACAATATGGCCTTTTCCTCCCAATCCAGGGGTCATGTTTCGGCTCTTGCTGAGGCAAGTTCAGATCATGAAGTCCCAACTTGGCAACAAAAACAGATCTGCTTTAAAAGATGTTTGAGGGCTTTGTTCCGAACAGTCCCAACTGTAAGCCTTTCGCGTGAAACACGTCCGACCATGGTTGAGGCATGTGTGTCTCGGCTGTGCTCCACGTGCTGAGGGACTTGCCACGCCCAGCCTCACTGGCCAAACAAGGAGTGGCTCTTAGACCCCAAGCGCTGAGTTTCAGCGTGACACGAACGAACTGACCGTCCCAAACAACCTGGACGAACGTCGTTTTAGGGGAGGATCCCACCTTCGGAAGCTTGCGCGAAGAAACGGGGATCAAGGTGAACACGCTTTAGCGAAACGGCGTGGGGAACGACCGCACCCTCTCGTGTCCAAACCGCGCCCCGACCCGTTGAACGAACGAAAAAACCCGACCATATAGGAGTGACGGATCCCCTTCGACCCAAGCCCATTTCTGCAAGAAACGAGGTGTGGCTGACCCAAACCGATTTGGTCCAATCCTCAATAAGATCTTTAAATTCCATCATATCGTAATATATCGTATCATACCTTGAAGCGAAAGCCCACCCAGGCAGCCAAAGCACTACCAGTGCGGTGGGCACCGCAAAGAAACAGGCGCGTGGGGCCACCGAGCCTCGCCGTTGGACGGCCCAGCCGTTGGGTTCTTCGCTCTCCCGTGCCCCTTCCGGAAGATCAATCTCGCAGCCCTGCCTACTCTTGTTACTATACCCTGGGAGTCAAAGACTAAAAGAATGGTCTTTAGGGGACCTGAAGGCCTTTACTTCAGCCGGTCAAATCATAGTCTTTGGACTTCTAGGGTATAGTAGTCTAGTCAGAATACTCCGGACTCGTAGCGAGGCCAGGAGCCCCATTTCGTAGCGTCCGATCGCTCCGTTCGTAGTAAGGCCAGGAGCCCCGTTCGTAGCTTCTTGCTCTTAGTAGCGATGCCCTTTGTACTGATGCACAAGTGAAACACTTTGGGATTTGAACGGAGTCTATTTGTCGGGTGCAAATAGCTGTACAGATGAGAAAGTGCCAAAGTTTGGAATTCCTGCCATATGTTAAACATACTCGTTCTGGGCGCATCGGGAACATGGTGGAATCTTGAAATGGCCATCTGGTGGTTGGACAAATCCTGCAATGGCTTGTGCTGCTTGGGCACTTGCAATGTAGATGATCCGTACATTCATCCGACCGCGATCGCAGAACCCAGGAACCAGCTGAAAAAAAAAACATCGAGAGCACAACTGGGAAAAGCCTTGGGCACTCTATATAGATGTTAACGTTTATTGGGCACAAGATGACAGTACCAGGACCTTCCAATTCAACCGGTGCTTTTGGAGACCCGACCACAGGTGGTGAACCTGGGCACCGGACTCACCGGGACGTCCGATTGGCCGAGCGCTCCCGCTCCGTGTCCTCGATCTGGACGGAAAACGAAACGTGGGAAACAAAGACCTACGTAAGACCTTGCAAGACCTAAAAACCGATCACCCAAATAACCCAAATATATAATCCCAAATAGATCGATCCGGAAAAAGAATTAACATCCACCCAAACCGGCCCAAACCCCTGAAACATTCACCAAGTGGTGAAACCGCTGCGTGAATGAATGTCTTCACAGTCCATCCGCTGTTCTGACTTGACTCCGCCTTGAAGCCTGAAGAGGGTGGAGATCAACCAATCCTCGCTGTAGTCAATCATGTCGCTTCAGGGCTCCACTCAGAGACATGCCCCAATCGCGGCCCTTCGCCGCACCCCGCGCGGGAACGAAGCGCGGCGGGAAAGCGGAGCCGCGCCGAAGCACGGCTGCTTTTTTGATGGTCTTCGTGCGATGTTGTGGGTCGATGGGCGAAGACATGTGTTCGTCCTGGTGCTTGCGGCTAGCTAGATTGCTTTGCTTGGACTTGTAGGTTGAGCGACCTCCCAGACTCTCAAGCTGGTGACTACAAGGGGGCTATGAAGTGCGAAAGAGTATCTGTTTGCTAGCTTTGTTCGACCTAAAGTAGAGACAATGTCGTTGATCCTGATTGTGCGAGTACTGCACATCTTCGAAAAGAACAGATCCATTTCCTGAATTCAGACTCAGTCTTCAATCAGAAAACTTGCCTCCCCCAACAATACACCTCTTGAGCACGAAACAGGGTGATCCGCGGCGTGGTGTCTTCATCTTTTCAGTTCTCTGGTGGGCTTAGCAACTCACTAGAGGTTTAATCAGTTTAATCATATTCATGTTGGTTTGCTAAACTTCATCATCATGTTAAAGTGGAAATGCCGGATGTTGTCAAGTATCCCTGTCTGTCCAAAAGGTCCAATGATGTCTGATGATTAGTCTATTCCCTACATGGCTTCGACTCGTATCCAGACATGCCAAAACAGACCGTTTGAGCTGGCCAGTTCTCCCTGCCAAGTGAGTGTCCATCATGACTTGGGAACACACAATATGATGTCATTGAGGGGAGCCGGTCACCCACACGCTTTTTTTCGTCACGAAACTCAAAACGATTCTAGTGAGGTATAATTGAGACAAACTCATGCGTTAACTTCCAACCAATCACGTCCCTAAAGATTCTCGAAGCACACGCCTGCCAGTCGGCAGGCTAAGGCTAAGACCAGGCCAGTTCACGGCCCGTGAATCTCTGAACCGGCGAGGCTTGCATGGTAATCAACATAACCAGCCAATCAACCGGCTGTATGTTGATCCCACCCACAGTTGATCCCGGGTATACTTTACTTGCTTGGGGCTGGTTGGCGAAAACTGGATCATGATAAAAACATACAAAAACCATCCTACCCGTGACGTGGATGTGTTTGTCATGGTCACCCTCTTCCAGGTCGGGTGGTTGGTCTACACCGGAAAAGAAACGCCGAGTTTCTCTCCAAGCAATAGACCGCCCAGAAAGCAGCCGGAAAAAAAACATGAAAAAACACATGGTCGGGAGCATCATGTGAGGCAAACCCACATCTTGATGAACTTGAGAAAAAAAAGACATGAGTGATGTGCCATCACCAAACGAAACATGTTGAGTCGTGTTGAGGTTGTGTTTTAGACCCGGCTGCCATTCCAACCAGGTCCTTCTCTTCAAGAAATTGTGATCAAAGCAGTGACTACCTGCAGCTCGATATGATATTGCTTGTGGATACCAATCAAACACTCTCAAACGTCACTAAATGGAGATGGAGAAAGGAAACCCTTCGGTCTGTAAGGCGGAATTCTCGCTTTTTCGGCGACTGCATTCCTCATGTTCACCTCTTGGGAAGCACCTCAAGCAAACCACGAACGGAGAAGCGCTGGAAGCGACCCCTCCGGATGTCCAGGACGACCGACGACCGAGAGATTCCGCACGGCCGCGACTCCGCGTCGTTCCGCTGCGTTCCCCGGACATATCGGTGCGCGCCACTTCCCGTCGACGGCAGCCCTTGCGCAGGCGGCGTTACGTGGCGCGCGGCGTGGCCGAAGCGACGGAGGCGACGGGAAGGCGAAAGCGCCGACGGAAGCTGAAGCAGCCTTCAGCAGCTTCGAAACGCCGCGGTGCGGATCGAGAAACAGGTCCGAAACTCCAAGCTCATGAGCTTTCGAGTGGTGTTTCTTCTCGAGACTTGCATCACATGATTCTTTTTGTGGAGGTCGCCCCCTGTTTGAAGAGGAAAAGAGTTGTTCCTTTTAAGGATCATATTCCACGTCTATGGAACGTGAGTCAGAGTGTGTCTCAAAAGTGGTGCAACAACTCGACGGTCACCGGCCCTTCAGTCGAAGAGTTTCACACACGCCGAAACTCTTCAGAAGCTAAAGCGATCGGCTTCCGAAGCGATCGGAAGTGTGAAAGTACTAGTGAAAGTCTATCCGACATACTGTGACATACTGAAGAATTTGGATCTTGCAAGATCTCCAGTCAAAGTCGATCAATAAAAATACGTCTTCCCCAAGATGTGGTCGGTCCCAGAAGGGGGGGGGCAATGAACCTCTGGACAGATGCTGATTCTGCGACAAACAAATGAACCTGCTGACATGATCCATGGAATAGAAGAATTGGATTCAAACGCTGGCTTGCTAAGAAGGCTTTGTGTTCTTTTGTCACGGGCGATCAGAGTTTGGAATAAAAAAGGTCTCTTGTTTGATTAAACAGGTTTAAGTTTAAACGATGTTAAAAACTCGAAAATGGTCAATTGGCGTGACCCGTTTGCAGAGAGCATGCACAACGAAACCCGTTTGAAGCTCAAGTTCGGCTCAATGCTACGCAGCGCATGATCTCCGCAGCTTCGTGACAGGAAACACCTGTGAAGGGGGGGACGCCAGGTACACCAGCTACCTGGATAGCAACATGTGTGACCTTTTGGCCTTGGTTGGCAACTCCGAACACCCCTCAATGTCGACAACCCCCTCGCAAAAACCACCCCTGAACCCCTGAACCGCCTGAACCGCCGAGAATTCACCGCCCCTGAAGCTCCATCCGAAGCTGCCAACTCCCGTTTTCCGCGCGCGCCACGCGGTGGCCGGTGCCTCTGTGAGAGCAGCGAGGGCTTCTTCTGGCGTTCGAGCCTGGGAGCGGCGGGTGAGATGAATCGAAACGGAATTCGGAATGGACATTGGGGGGTGCAGAATTGGAGGGTATAGAAGGGTATTGGATTTTTGTGGAATCAATGGGAGAACATGGGAGAACATGGGAGAACTGCTTTGAACCGCAGAAATCTGAAGTTCCCTTGAATTGGCAAAGCTCTGAAAAAGAATACAACAAAGGTCGCGAAACCTGATGAACCGGATAATGAAATGGAAATCTTGGTAGGTATCTATGTAGTCATTCGGCTCCATTTTGGAACCAATTTGACTGTATAGTTAATGGTTCAGCAAACCATCAGCCACATCATCACCACCTTCGGCAGCATGGTAACAAAATGAAAAAGAGAAGTCGAAGAAATGATCTTCCGCCTCCGATGATCCTCCTCTCATACGTGCTGTTACACGTGTCTCCGTTTTCCGCATGCAGCGTCGCGACGACGCGTGCCTAGGCGACGACGCGCCGTGGTGACGCTCCCAAAGGCTTCGTCCCACTTCAGGTCCGGTCGTTCGGTGAGAGCTTGCGTGCGCATGGCGGGCAGCCAGGTGCAAGCAGACCCTCGGAACTGTACAAAGCTTGGTCTTTGGGGTCACAGTTCGATGAAAAAAACTTTAAAAAAAAAAAACAAAGCAAAAGTCCTGAAGTCCTGAGTCCTCTTCTCTCCGTTGGTGTCTGGGCCACCACACCAGCCAGGTGATGGCATCAGGGCAGCGGAAGCTCAGCAGTCCTTGAACCCAGAACGGCTCGGGTGCTACTCGGCGGGCTTTGCCTCCAAATGCCACCCCCTTGCCCTTCTGGGTCTTTAATTGATCTAGGGGCGATGACAGTGATGCTAAAATCAGTCACCCTATGCCCTAGCAAAACACTGCCGTTCGGTGCAGGAATGTGATCACCCAAATGGATCTCTACCTGCTTCCAAGGGGTCACCAAGGGGGCATCCCCCAGCCCACTACTTAAATGATCTCTACCTGTCATCGTCACTCTGGGGCACTCCCACAAAAGCACATTATGACGATGAAAAAAAGAAGGGCCCCTGACCCGGCCTCTAGTGCAACTGCAGAACGTTTCTGAAACCAGGAAGCCTTCTTTCTGAAACCATGATGAGTGAATGGTCAGTTCACGCCCTACTCCACTCGGCGGTCGAAATGCAGGCCACACGGCCACACGCCCTACTCGCCTCGAATCCTGGAATATTGGCCCCCTTGGCGCTTGGCTTTGGTGATTAAGCAAAACTTGATACGGAGACTGAGCTCCGTATCAGCCCTTGCTGGGTCGACTCGCCCGCGACCCAAGCCGCCCGCCACGAACACCCTCGGCTCGGCTCCTCCGGAGACCTCACGCACCTCATGGACCTCCACCTGGAGGGCGCCGCTCCGGGACGAAGGCGTTCGGCGATGACACGGAGAATCCAGAAGCCGATCGGGGTCCAACACGGAGGAGGTGCGTGCGCGATCGAGCGAAGAGAGCAGCTTCCTACTTTGTGGGAAGTCTATGGTTTTTCTGCATAAGTAGCAAGGCAGAAAGGCTCTCTGTTGAATGGGTCTCTGTGTTTTCATGTTGTCTCTGGTTTTGAGGTTTCATATCCTGCTGACCTGGTAACCTCTTCAGTGTCCACAAAGGGGGAAAAAGGGTCGTGGTGGAACTTGTGCAGCTTGGGTGGCCACTTCCCAAAGTGGCCATACTTGATAATTTTTAATGTTATTAGGCTGGAGGCCATTGCTAGTAGGCTGGAGGCCATTGCTAGTAGGTTGGAGGCCATCGCCAGTAGGTTGGAGGCCATTGCTAGTAGGTTGGAGGCCATCACCAGTAGGTTGGAGGCCATTGCTAGTAGGTTGGAGGCCATCGCTCTTAGGTAGGTAGGGCCTTGAAATGCAGAGGATCTCGACATCAGCAGCTATTTTAATGTTTCGGTGATCGGTCTCACATCACCCATATTCGGTGATCGCTTGCGCTTCATCGATCGCTTGCGCAAGATCGACATATCTGGTTTGGCCCGCACCCAGCGTTGGAAGAAGACTTCGGTTGTACGTGCTTTCTGCGATAAAGTAATTTACAAAAGATCTAATATGACCAGAACCTTCCTTACGAGGCCAGCTGACTGTTGCCGCCCCAGCCCATTACTTCCGGATCTGCCAGGACATCCTGTTTCGGGAAGGTCCTGGTACAGCAACTTCTGAAGTCACTTCCTGGAAAAAAAAGGTCAAGACCTCTTCCCATCGCTCACCATCTGAGTGCCCCCGGCCGTGGTCACGGTGCTTCCAGGCGCCAGCAAATCCCGGACCTCAGCGTCCAGAGGATCTCGGAGGAGTCTCCTGTGTGGAGGCAAAACGTTCTTGGAATCCGTGGAACAGGTTCTGGGAGGTTCACTGCTGATCAGATCGATGATCAGATGATCTTTGACCTCTTTGAACCCACATGGACTTCACATGGACGTCACATGTGTCCCGGCTGTTGCTGAAATCTGACCACCTCGGCCGTCCAGGTGCGTCCACGTCTTCTCCCAAAACCGCTGCGACACACGTAGAGGCGTATTACGAGGTGACCCGAAGAATACCAATGAGCCGAGACATGACCTCAGTTTTTGATGATAGTTGGGATTAGTTGTGTGGTTGACATGACCTCAGTTTTTTGGAAGGTCACAAACCAAGGCCCCCCCCCAAAAAAAAGGAACACACCACTTCCGGTTTGGTCTCTGACCCATGCACCGACCGGCCACCGGAGTCTCGTCACGACGTGTCGCGAGTCTTGCGCCGGTACTCGTCCCCGACCTTCTCGTTGTAGACTTCCAACACGGAGACCTCCCAAGCCAAACCATATGGATTTTTGGCATGTTACATATGTTTCTCCCATGTATGACCCCCAAGGTAAGTAGCTAACTATGCACATGGATGCTCTGGGCCGGCCCCGAAAACCTGTCCATGCGTTCGAAGGTGTGACAAGAAATGCATGTCAATCACAAATGATCACCGTGTGTGATATGTTTGGGCCGCGGAAATGGGGCGGAAGATTCCAGCCGTGGGAAATGATTCCTGTGTCGTGTGGAGCGGATCTAGGCTAGATAGCTATGATTAAATATGCTATAATATGATTTGAAGGATTTAGGATCAACAGCCCCCCAAAACCTCAAATTCCTGCGCTCCAATCTGATCTCGAGAAAATGAGGAAATCAACCCCTGAATCCGTCTTAAGCTGATCACAAACTTGAAAAAGTCGCAGATCTCTTGTGCAGCTGGAGTTCTACGTCATTCACGTGGAAACAAACACACTAAAAAGGCACCTTTTTCGAGTGCTGAGTGCTTGTTCTTTGGCAACCCAGGGGTGAAATGATCTCAGTGAAACTCATCCTGTCAGCCACTTCCACCTTGCTTGAAAAAGAAGATCTGCATCTCCAAAACCAACCGCTCCGAAGAGTCGTTCGTGGGCCCGTTCCCTCCACGCGCTCCTCGATTCTCCAGGAGGCTTTACCTTGGTGGCGGCCCCATAGAACCAGACTCCGGTCGGCTTGGCCTCCGAACATGAAAAGAAAGGTTTACTTAAATGGGTTACAAGGTCTAAAGCATATAGAAACAAAATGAAAGGGAAGGTCTAAAGATCAAAGGAAAAGGAAGAAACACGGTGAGAGACGCAGAGATGCTGAAAGAATCTTAAAGATATATGGATCAATGATGGTGTCCGTTTCACCTTGTTCCAAGAACTTTCGCGGCTCTCCTGGGCTTTATGTCGTGCTGCATGTCGTGCTACATGTTTGCAACTTTCTTGGACATCACGCGAAAGATGTAATCCTGGCTGTAAACGCTACATGTTTGCAATAATTTATATATCTCAGGAATATCCAAGGGGATCCAAGGGGTGTCTAATGGAGATCAATGAGTTTAAGTTGTGTAGGGTAGTCCAGCCAGGACACCCTGTCACAGGACGGTCCAGGTGTGTATCCGTCATCGACATCAGCACATCGTTCCCATCGAGTCGCGCTCCCCTGTCTAGCCGAGGCCAATGAGTTCACTTGGATGAGTTGCTTCACTTCAAAGTTGACCCGTGGCCAACACGTGATGGAGCGAAGAGAAAATACAATGAGTAAACTCATGAGTAATCATGTAGGTCGCAGTTGAGCATCAGATGCCTCCAGTTGCGGTACACTTGGAGGTTGTGTCGGCTCGGTTGAGTAACCATGCCATTTACTTTGTTGAACAAGAAAAGTCCAAAGCCTCCCACACCTCCGAACTCTCTCTTGAGACCCTCCCCACGGTGCACTCTCCAGCCCGCCCTGGGCTCTCCCCACGCAGCCCCGCGAAGACGCCGGCCACCGCGCGGGCAGCCACGCCACGGCCCGGACCATTCTGGCAGGGCAAGGACGGAGAAACGTTCGAGTCATCTCAGACTCAACCGGGTTGCGGACGTCGATCTTGCCGAGGAACAAACGGGTTGAAACGTCCGGTACCATGTTCCTTTTTTGGGGGGGACTCGTCATGGCTCGGCTCTTAAGCAAAGGGCGGTGACGCCCACGAATCATCGCAACACACCGAGTCTGGAACTCGCAGTGATTGGTGCTGTATTTGTCATGGACAGCCCTTCTTGCACCGAGGGAATCACAATTGAGTCCGCAGGGGGAAACAGCTTTAGGACGGTAAAGCCCCTTCGGCCAATGAGCTTCCCTGGCAGTTCCTTTTGGGAGAAAGACTATACACAAAGCAACCGATTCTCTCAAAGCAACACCCCAAACCACCCTTTTGAAGCCGCCGATTTCAGCTTCTGAATTCGCTCCAGCTTCCACTGCAAGCGTCAACCCTCAGCTTCCCCCCCAAGAGGGTTTCAGAGCGGTGGCCTCCAACCTATACTAGCAATGGCCTCCAACCTACCAGGGATGGCCTCCAAAGCGCTGGCCTCCCCCCCAAGAGGAAGAAAAGATGTTCAAGCTTCCGCGCCTTGCTTCCCACCATGGTGTAGGTCTTCCCTGATCCTGTCTGCCCGTAGGCGATCACCGCACCATTGTAGCCATGACAAATGGCGTCCACGATGGGCGCCACCGCGGTGTCGTAGAGCTGCGCAGGCGGAACGTGGACAGGCGGGTTTCAGCAGCGGTTTCAGCACGACCGTCACCTGTGAGTTGATGCATATACAAGAAACTATGAAACTCTTAAACAAACATAACATAACAATAAAAGTATGTTTAAAAACAGATCCATGGTTGGAAGTCTCCCAAACTTCTACTTCTAAGTCTTTTGACACCGGAAACTGGTCGTTCTCTGAAGGGGAGGGAACTCATGGTGGGCCTGCACACTCAGGTGCCGAATCAGTGGTTTTTCGGTGTGGCGTTGAAGACGATGTTTCTAGACAGAAAAAAGAACAACTCTTCTTTACCAAAGCAGCCAAAAAACGCCCGAACCGTTCCTTTTGGCTTCACCCGAGGCCAGAACAGGTGGGATGGATTTATTGGCGAACGAGCGCTTTGAGTGCCCGAACGGCGCTTCCAAAAGCCAAAGCCATCATCGTGATTCTGGGAATCCTGGCCCTTTCGTGTCTGTGCCTGTTTGGCTATAGTTTTTTGACCTTTCAGTGGTGTTTCCGTTTCTTTTCACCCGTAGCACAAAACAAACCAATTCAAGATAGCTCCGCTGGACCAAGCGGTCGCCCCGTGTCCACCCACCACCGCCCGCCGCGGCTCCGCGGGCGGCTCGCCCACGGCCGCTGGGCGCCTCCTCTTGCGTGGTTTGAGTTCCGAAGGCGTGATCACAGCACCTGCAGCTCGTGATCCGCAGATCCGCAGGAGATCCGGCAGGCGACGGTGGGTCACCCCTAGGTCACCCAGACTTCCACAGTGCAGCCCCAGCAAGAGTGCCCCAGCGTGTTTTTGGTTTTCGATCCCCTCTTTCGATCCGGGGCTCCTGGTCGATTCCAGTTTGGACCACGTCACAGGCGACGGTGGAAAGCCGAAACCAACCAGTTTCGAAGCAACGAAGCTCATGGGCTCTAGAGGGCTCTCCATGCCAAGCCGTGCGGCCGCTTTTGGCGGCTTTTGCAGAATGCTTCGCTGGTCGTGCTCGTTCCATTCGTTGGTCATCTCCAGAATGGAATTGGGAGAAGATCAGTCGAGAAAAACTTTCAGTTGCATAATGATGTAGATCTACAGACAGTCTGGCTCGTATCGGCCCGGTCTGCGTCTCCACCCATCGGTGCTTCACCCCTTTGGAAGGCCACGGCACACGCTCCAGTCGTTGTTCTCGCTTTTCTGATCGCCCAAGAAGCTCATCAAGCCTTTCTCTGCCTGGGACGAGGTCGAAGTTCGACTGTCTTCGAAGTGCTGAGTTCTCTGGAGAGGGTGGGAAAGACTGAAAGAGCTTGGTCTAAAGCAGAAACGAGATCCATAGATTCAGGAGGCTTTTGGGGTGCAAGATTTCAATGGCGGATTTGGAACAGGGTGCAGGGCTGGAAAGACCTGGAAAAATGAGCCGCTCTTGCCTGGGCCTAGCATTGGGACTTCAAATGGGGCATCCATGTTCAGTTTCGCCCTAGTCACTCGTCCTATTTGTCCTTCATTGGCAAACACCGTTGATTAATGAACACCCACCATAAATGGATCATGTCAAAGCATGTTGGCAGGGGAGCTTTGTTCATCAACGGTCCACATTTCTTTGAGCGAGACCGTGTTCTTTTGGGTTCGAATGAGACATTGAAGAATGACCTCCCGAAACATCCATGATCCATTTCTCCAAACAGAGTGGACCCAGTCACCTGAATTGTTTCTTTTTTTTAACCGACATCAACAGCAGTGAAACAGAGTGGACTCCTCTCACCGACCTCTCCCGACCTCTCTTGTTCCCCTCCAAGACCGGTCGCACCGGGAGCGGTCGCGCGGACTGGACGCGTGGGGCACGTGTCGTTCGTCGGCGTCGGCGTCGTCTCGTCGTCTGACGGCGCGGACCAGCTTGAATTTCACGGTCTCACCCTCCACATAGGCAATCTCCTGGTGGGGACACAGCACACGGTGGGGTATAGGACACGTGCACGTGCCGTGCTCACTTCAGTATACTCATGAGTGACTCATGCGAATCGTCCGCTTTTGGTCGTTAGTTAGTGTGCCGAGACGAATGGATGGTTTCTGGCTTTCTGATCTGCGAAGGAAGGCACGAACATCTGCCCTTCCAGCAGTTTTTGGTCTGTTTAGTATAGTTGGCTCATGGGAGGATTGGTCAGCTGCAGCACATGGAAGAGTCATAGATACTGCTGTGAAGTCATATATATCATACATACCGACGGCTGAGCCAGTACTTTGTAATGACCACCATTTGGCAATATGTTATACCCTACAAGTCAAGGATCTCATTTGACTGGATCCGGGGAAAAATACCAAGCTAAAAACTCAATGAGGTCGGTCAAGGAGGTTGAACCACTTGGGACTGGACGACTGTAAGTTCGGTGGTACCTACGCCACCTACGCCACCTGAGCTTCGGACATCTGAACAGTGAGCTCTCTTGGGTTCTCCAATCACTCCCACCTCACTGGTGCCATCGCCATACGCGCCTTCCGGGCCATACCCCCCTACCCCCTTACCTGCCTCTTCGTACCCCGGCTTCAGGCGGACGCACAAGGAGACTTCGCCTGCATCTCGCTTCGGCAGACAGAGGGGGCGTTTTCGGAGAGGTATACACCTCAAAAATGATGTCACGGCTCATAGGCATCCATCTGCGCATGCTGCAATGGGTCAGCAAAATATATTCGTTTTCGTGCCACCCTCTAGGCATAGGCGCAGTGTGCTGAAGGCGAACTGCACCTACGCCACCGACACCAAGGCCACGACCGGCGCGACGTCGCACCTCGGCCCTCCGCGTCGCGCTCTGGTGGACGGGACGAAGGCCTGGTGGTGCGGCATCGTTCGTTGGGAAGTGGTGCCATACTATGGGTACTACTACCATATAGGATACCATAGGATACCATAGGCCATTAAACATCTCAAACGCGATCGATCATGACAATGTACCCGTTCATCGTAGCAACTGCTGCAAGTCGACGTGGCCCGACGGATTCCACGCTTAGCTCGCCCGCCCGCCTTCGCGTGGACCGGAGGCCGCGAGGGGTTGAGTGCCGGCCCTGCGTCACTCGTGGCGGGTTGAGAGAGGTTGGGTGGCAGCTCATCACCGGACCGGAAGGTGGCCAGCAACTGAAAGAAGAGTCTTGTTTTGGGTGGTGGATGTGTCACCAGGCTCCTTCGTTCTGGGACTTTCACTTGGGACCTGGAAGACTCTGCATTGCAAGCCCTTTGGGGACCGTAACTCACATGCAAGCGGTTTAACCGATCAACAAGGAGGCCTCAAAAGACTGCTTCTGTAGTCTTGCTCATGGTGATTCTTGACATATTGCCAAGCGGCTTCTAAGGCTTACGGTGGACGAATCATTTCGCTCAGCTGCTACTATTTTCTCAACTCTCAACAAATCACCCCCAAACTCCAGAGAACTGAAGGAAAAGAACAAGCTTCAAGCATACTAACAATAGCAATCCAACTACATCCAATCCATCCATCCTCTTCATCTTCCTTGGCCGGTCTTCCACTCCTGTCCCGCAGCTCTTCGCAGGCGCCCGGCCTTCACCGCCCAGTGCTGCGGCGTGAGCACCCGAAAGTCGGGCATCGGAGAGTCCTCGGCTGGGACGGAGGGCGACGGCGACGACTTCCGGGATCTGGGTCTGTTTGGTCTGTTTGGTCTGGGGTGCGGAAAGAGATCATCCATCTAAATGCTGAATTAAAGGAACTATGACAACTATAAGAAGTATTAAGAAGCACTAAACAGACTAATGGCCATAATGATCGATAGTTAACTTTCAAGCCTCTTCCAGGTTTGGACACATGAACTTCATGAATCTCTGGTTTATTCTGGTTTCATGTTTGGTCCTTTTTGTGGGCGAGTTGACAACGGCGGATTGAAAATTCAAGGGCTTGCCACAAACAGGTCTTTTCCAGCAATTGTTTGTTAGTTTCCATGCAAATAAGATCAAATTTGATAAGTTACTTTATGTTTACTTCTCCCTACGATACCTCTCTTGCTCCCAAAAGGATCCAATTAAAGCCTTTAATGCATCTGTTCTAGACTAGTGTTATTTCATTTGAGATCATTTGATAGGGCCTGCTAGGTCGACCCATCCAAGCTCCAGCAGATCCACTCCAGTGGCCATCCAGCTCCGCAGCTCAAGAAATCGTCATGAAGTCTCAAGGACCCGGACCGACCCGACCCTCTTCGCCTGCAGCCTGCTTTACATCCAACGAAACCCGACGAAACCCGACGAAACACAGTCAGCCTGACCTGACCGACACCCCAAATCGACCGGAACGCGCCCCTCGACCGGACCGGACTCGGCAGACGTGGGGCTCCGGGCGAGGAGACGCGGACCCGTCGGCCCAGGGCTGGACAAGGTGCTCCAGCAATCCTCCTGGCGCGGAGAGCGCGGAGAGGGCGCGGAGAGAGCGCGGAGGGCGCGGCGAGCGGCGGGAGAGGGCGAGTGATGTGGCACGCAATGGGTGGGACTTGGTGTGGGGCACTTGGGCCCGGTGTTTGAGACCAAGCGCGGGTGGTAAGACTTGACAGAAGAGAAGCGAAGTGAGAGAAAATGAGACGAAGCTGGCGACTCGGAATTGATGTGACTAGTCAATTACCACGAATATGACCAGAAGGCCGCTAAAGACCGCTCGACGTGTCCTGCTTTTGCCAGTGCTAAGGTTTTGACTGCGATCGACTCCAAGCTTTTCTGTGGCTCTTGAGCCAGGACGTCAGAAAGTGATGCTTACACCACGGATTCCGAGTGTCCATGAATAGCCCCTTTGGGCCAGGGGGCTATTTGGGGTGTCCATGAACCACCCCTAGTCCTATAGGGGTCCTGGTATGCATGCCCCCCCGGACCCGCGTGTCGTCGGACCCGCGGTTCGGAACGGGATCCTCGGTTCTCTTCGTTGGGCTCGCATCGCCTCAGAAGAACGAAGGCTTACGGCCCTACCATCCGCCTCAACCTCAACCGATGGGTTCTGGGCAGCTATATATCATTTTATATATATATATATATCTATATGCAACAAAAACATCGAACGCGATCTGTGCTGGGTATCCACACGTCCTTGTGCTGCGTCCCACGATCACCCGAATCAGAGGTGCGACACGAATCCTTTATCCTGTGACACGTGTGACACATACCAAAACGCCAAACCGCCACGTGCAAAGTGGAGATGTGCCACACAACAAAACTTCGTCCCCCGGACAAAACGTTCGTCCCCCGGAAACATCGTGTGACATACGTTGACCACACTTGCGAGTCTCAGTGCTCCTTCTCATACCCGAACCGGGTCAGGGGGTGTCCAATGCCAAGTAGTCCCGGTCAGCTCATGGGCGACACTACAGGAGTTGGACGATGGCCAAATGGGTTTAATCACCCCCTGTTTGAAAAAAAGAAACCCATCCGACACTTCCGGCTTGAAGTCGACATGCATAGAATTGCGTCGTACTTTTCTCACATGACAAGAAGGGATCCAAATGGTACTCACACTGATATATAATCTGATATATCCTGATATAGGTCCATAAACGGCAGTTTCATCTGCACGACATTCCGGTGTTCGAGTGTCCAGTATCGAGTTTGAACGAACCGTCACTTCATTGCTGTGGTTCGAACTTGATCGAAGCGAAGTTTCACGATTCGTGTCACTTCATCCACAAGTGAACCAAAAGTGTTCCATGTTTCCGCAATCAAGTGTACCAGTGTAAAGGAACCGTCGAAGCAAATCTTCGCAATCATGCAAGACGGTGCCAGGTTACTTCCACTGGTTCGTAACAAAACACACGCGGAGTGTCTGCATGTGTTTAAACCGAAGTGTGGCACCTGCTGCATTGAACATGCATTGAAGTGCTGTGGCCCTGAAGGAAACTGCGAAACTACTCCAACTACTCTGATGCAAAGCGACTGCTTGGTGACGTCCAACCCTTTGACACTGGAAAGGGAAGTGGCAGAACAATGCCCCTCTTCCCTATTCCTTTGCAAGAGATAGGGTAGGATGGTAGGACTCCTTGCAGGAGAAAACGAGGTGCAGGACTCCTTGCACCACCATGCAGGTTGACCCCTGAAACTGAGCAGTTCTCGTGTTGGATTCTTCATGTGCTATGGCCACTCTCCCATCCTCCACTCTCGCGGCGTTCCGAAAAGCACATCCGAGCTCGCTCGCCTTCAGGGTTGGCGGGTGCCAAACACTCTGAGGAATCCTGGCATCAACGGAAGGCTCGAAAGTCGGAGGCCCAACTCGCCGAAGGCCTCTGAGGTTGGGGGCCCGGAGGTCTATGCGAAGGTTGATCCTTTCTTCGGCATTCAAACGTGTCATGCCTCAAAATCATCGTCACTCTTGACAGAGTGAGAGAATTTTCACAATCTTCTGCCGCGGCTGGTTGAGCTCAAAATACGCATGGACCGTGACCGCAGAATTCCTTCGGCTCAGGCGCTTGTGGTCTTCGGGCCCCAGGTCTTGGAAGTCCAGAAGTGAAAGGACGGTTTTCACAATCTGTGGCTTTGTCCCATAGAGCTCTGCGAGTCCCTCTTTCAAACAGGGCAACAGCCTGCAACATACAGCTAGATGACAGGGTCAGCTAGTAACCTGACGTGATCATGTATCTAAAGTCATAACCCCCCCCAAATGAAGCAGTTCTTCCATCCAAATGGGTGGAGGAAATACATTCATCAAGATTAAGATCCTGTACCAGGACCTTCAGTGCGTGACCTCCAAAGGAGTCTAATAGACTCTGTTAGTGACCTCTGGTCCGGACGCTTCGTGACCGACTGCACCTGGATCTCAAGGACGGTCGTTTTGAAGGTTCTGGTGATTAGACCCTGGAAATCGAACCACCATTGTTTTAATAGCCGAAATCCCGAACCACCATTGTTTTACTAAGGGTTTTACAATACAAAACCAGATCAACCATTTTAAAAATGGTCTTTGACTTCCAGATGTATTTCCAAACCCTTTCGCCCCAGATTTTACGGAGTTCTCGTCTTCTGTGTCCCCCCCGAACCACCGGCTCTCACCGAAGGACGTCACGCGAGGCTCACTCACTCCGCACGACTTGGGCCTCCATGGGACCCGGAGCGTCCACAGACGTTACGCGAAGGAGATGTATACTGCGTTGAATCAGAATGGGAAGAAGAGCGTTTTTAGTGTGAAAGGTGCCCGTATTTGCTATGCAAGATGTTGCTGGCATAAGATTTTCAGAACATGTTGACGATCTAAGCTGTAAAGTTCAAGTCGAATCGGATGAGGATTCGTGCGATGGTATTGCATCCATTTAACATGTCTGTCGTCTTCAACAAAAATAGATCCTGCTCCAGTCGCACGTCCATCCAGCGGGTCTTGTGGATCCAGTCGACATGCTGCACCACCGCTACGCCACTTGATCCAGCGGACTCAGGGCGCGGACTCCGCTCGAAGCGAAGATAGCGGAAGTGGATGTCACGGTTCGAGGAGGTTCTCCTCGACACTGGGAGTCGACTCGAAGCTTCGGCGAAGAACGGCACTCACCCCATGGACTCTACCCTTCTGATTGGTTGGATTGGCCTTCCAGGCATTGGTTGGAAGGGAAAAAGATGGAACATGTATGGGTCGTCGTGATGGTGCTTGTTGACACTTCAGGTGTAGGAAGCTCACCAATGGTGCCTTCGTTTGAAGGATGTAGAACATATCTGGCATGACTGATACTGAAGAAATGTCCCTTTGGAGGCCTCTGGTGTCTACTTGAAGTTGAGAGGAGGCTTTCCTAGACCATCCTATATATAAACAGACGGGCAAATCTGCCACTCTGGGCGTTCATTCTTTCCAATGTCTCTCACTCTTTGGGGAGTCGGGCAAAAGAACCGTTGGACTCCAAATCTTCCAAGATTGAACCGTTGCTCAAACGTCGCTGTTTGTTCGGTGCACCTTCCCCGTCGTCCAGAGAGAATACGACCAGTCGCGGCATGTCGCGGCCGCCGCGGCGCCGCTTTTGATGCCAAGCACATCAGTCAAGAGAAGGAGAGCCTTCCGGGGACAGCTTTGGAAAGCACCATGACATGCAGTGTTCCAACTCACATGACTTTGCATTCGGCAGGTCTCTCAAGACGTGTTCACGGCCAGTTTTGGGAGTTTTTTCGTTTGAAGGAGATGCATGCAGTGTGAAACGCAAAAGAACATTAATATTATGAGAACGTGCGAGATCGTTTGGAAATCCTGCCCTGAAAACCATGTAGTCAGGCACAGAGTCCCAGTTCTTCAAACAACTCACATGTGGTAGAATCAGATAGAAACAGCACATCTGGACGCCTCAAGAAGTTCTTCTCTATAATTTGGTCTCATGTGAATGGCCAGGTCTCACCTCATGTTCTCTACTGTCACGCATCAGAAGCGACCCCAATTCCGCAAAACAATTACTTTACTTCGAGTGATCTCCACCATGACATTTCAATCATTTGACAAAAATCTAACAACCCTCACCTGGCAGGTGGGGAATAAAAGAAGAGAAACAGATCAGCTCCACCACCGGTCCACTGGATCCGCCAGACCGCCTCACGCACCAGATGCTCTTCCTGCGCCGAGCCGATGACGGTCGCGGAAGGCGCGGATCGCAAGCGAAGCTGACCTTCTGGTCGATCGATGTGTGTTCTTGAACCCTCAAATGTCATCGTTGCGCCGACCAAGGGTGGTTTATTCTGCCATGCTTCTGCCATATTCGGTGGTCTGAATTGATGAGAAGAGGTCGAATCAAGCAGCTAATTAGATGTTGCCGCTGTTGCCTGCTTCGGAAGACGCTGTGCAACGCTTGTCTGCTCATGTTTGCTCATCAGCCGTGGGAGGGGAAACCGGACATGCTTTCGTGCCAACACCCAGTTTAGCATGACGGCATGATGTTTGTATGCACTGTATACATATACATGCACTTATACACCATACATTCATCACCGAACAGTCCTAACACTGGACCTGGCCTCAGATGTGCACCTCCATGCCTGAAAATGGCTCTTGAAACAGCTCCCGAACCACGCGTCCGTCCCGCCTGCATCCACCTCGGGCACCTGAATCTCTCGAGACCTCGGGAAGTACCACGCTCCACGCTGACGTGGTCGGCCCGATTTCCACCTCCATCTCTAGGCCCTTCTGTTTGAACTGAAGAGGGAGGGGAGGAGGGAGACGACTGAAGGGGTGACGACTTGGTTGGGTGACGAGAGAACGTCCAATGGCGAGGTCGGTCGGTCCAGTGGCGGGATCTCCTTCTCCATCGAAGAGGAGGCTGCCTCGCGAACCACCGCGGGCGCCGAAAACGACGTCTCGTCGGCGAAGCCGGAAGACGGCCGGTTCACCCGAAGAGATGACCGTCTCCGAACTCGGAGCAGAGGGTGCACTACAATAGCTCCTATAGGAATCCACTTTTATATAGATGCACCAACTGGAAGCGGTACTGGAAACTAAGAGCTCACAACTACGACCGGATGCCTTCGACGGGTGTCCTTCGCGTTTCTCTCGCCTGTGTCACAAGCTCCTCTTCGGGATCTTCCTCTACCTGAGCGGAACACCCAGCCGTTCTCAACCCATGGCGGCCGAATCCGTGTCTGATAGACTTCTTCAACGTGATCTGTCTGCCGCAGAAGTCCATGCTCTTTCCTCCAAAATCGAGGCCTTGTGTAGATCAAGGCCAACGTAGGAAGTCCAGAACTCGACTGTCGACCACCGAAGTGGTTTGGGATATTCCTGGACTTCGGTCTCCGAAATGACCTTTGGATCTAGCCTTGAGCTGTCCCGCTCCCCTTCACATCTGATGGAGCAGTCTGGTGCCCTTGCAGGGTGGCATACACCCGCCTGGGCGGAGAAACAACGACGGTGGATTGGTCAACAGAGTCCTGGAGTCCTTCAACAGCTACGCCGGTGCCATTGTGGTCGAGTCCAAACGGCCGGCAGCACCGCAAGCCGGAAGCGCCCTGCGCGCGGACTGCGCGGACTGCGCGGAAGCGCCTGGTGTCGAGCGAACTGGATAAAGAGCTGTTCCAAGGTCGTCTCCGAGACGGAGTACTCAGAGATACCTTGAGGTGTTCGCTAGACGATTGATCCGACTTTGGGGCCGGCTAGACGGCGCTAGACCAGTTGGAGAGACTGGGTTTGATGCGATGCATGCTTGCGAGTGCTATTCCTCGAAATGCATTCATCAGTAGATTGAAATCACTTCACATGGGAAGCCAGTTGCAACTGAGCGGCACAACGAAGCTTTGCGCTCCTGAAGACAGGGTCTACCCTGAGTGTTTGGCAAGCTTGGGATCTTCACTGCCAAACAGGTTTCAGGTACTCCTACGGAGTGGGTCGAAGGTAGCATCGACCCTTGTGAAAACAAGGGCCTGCTCAGAAAAGACTTGATGTATTAACATCTTGTGTGTAAAAACATCAATGGATATCTCTATGGAGTCAATGGTGTTACTGAACTATGAAAGCATCGTGGCTTCGACGTAGTCTGGACATGTCTTGATCAAGTGAGTGTAGTCCGGACATGTCGCTCTGTTTCGGTCTCGCATGGTCCAAAATAAGATTCACTTCCCAGCAACTTCCAAGGTCAGCCAGGTCATCTGTGAGGCCCATGCATGGCCTTGACCTCTATCGAAAAAAAACAATTTCGATCATTGCCGTCGGTCCTCCACCAATCGGAAGATTGCACTAATGGGTTTCTGCCCCTTGGGCAGCCGATACCTTGGCGGCAGTGGCAGTTCCCCCCCAAGAGCCATGTCAACCGAACAACCGCCCAAAAACAGATCACAGGCAGTGGCCATCGCATACAAAACCAAAACATACAAAAACACTACCAGGACCCTCCTGGCCAGGCTGTTTGGAGACCCGACCACAGGTGGTGAACCTGGACACCTGTCACCAGGAAACACCTGTGAAGTCGGATGCTGGATATGAATGGACCGGTGTTTAGGACCCCAGGTTGGGACCTCCCCGGTCAGAGACCTGGTTGGTCCGGGGAAGCCACCACGTGGTTTTCACTTCTCCGATTTCGACCAGATCCCATGAATGGGTGATCCCTTCGGACCGGTCGATTCCTTTGGAACCGAAGGTTGATCTAGAATAGGGCCATGTGTCCGACATGTTTCGAGGCCTGGAAACCGACATCTGGAAACCCAGTCAGTGCTGTCAGAACCGCCCTATGGGGTTCCAAGTCACGCAATGCATCAGGCTTTGAGCCAGATACCATGTACACACCGTTCATATGATAGCTGAAACATCGGGTACCGGATACCACCTCGACTCACTGGGTAAACCCAAGCAGAGTTGTTTCTGCTTGGGGCCTGGGTGTCAACATCAATCTTGGATTGAACCTACCAGGAGTCACAACACGGGGTGGTTTTGTTCGTCCCCTCCAGCGGACGGTGGATCTTCTGGGCACTGTATGGGCAATCCTCCAAGTTCGGCGCCCGACAGTGACTCCTGGTACATCTAACCCGGACACGACTAATGGGACTGCCATATATGCCTACATTGACTCCCCAAACCACCCCAACTGATCGGCATCTATGGCAGTCCCATTAGTCGTGTCTGGGTAATTAGCTGCCCATTTACCCCGTGCAGTGTCCCAAAAGGCCGCTCCACCGAACCCTCCGCCGCAGAACGCGGTGGCCATCCGTCTGAAGAACGGCAGCCGTGCGAAGAAAGGCACCGTGCTCTCGGTCGGGTGGGCACGCTCTCCTCCACTCGGACACCGGTGAACCTTGGAGAGACAGTCACCCACCCACGTCCGCGGCCGGCAGGACGGCGAAAGCGCGGCCATACCAACCAACCGAGCATCGATCGACCGCCAGACGATGCTGCTGTTGCTGTCACGTTCGACCGCCCGGAACCTGCCGGAACCTGCCCTGGACGAGGGGCTGCTTCTGGAGGAAGGCCAACAAGTTCGCGTGCGCGCGCTCCAAATCGCCCGAGGCCTCGAAGGTGACCTCGAATTGATAGCCTCGGGACGGAGGGGATGGTGAAAATGGTTTGACTCCAATGGGGAGGAAAGAAAGTGCGGAACTTGGCAATCCAACCATTGACTGGGCCTGGAAACCCAGCCCTGGACACCCGAAACAATTGGCTGGAACACATTATCCAGAATTGTTTCTGGTTGGGACGGGGTTTCCAGGTACAAAGCTATTGTTCCGGAAGTCGTCATGGGAAGTTGCCTTTCCTGTCTCTCTACAGGTGAAGTGGAGCGACTGCACGAGCGAATGGAGGCCATTCCTATGGATCTATGGTGAATGGAATGGTCGTAGAGACTCAGCTAGAGTTGGTACTCGGCCGGAGTGTTTGGTCTTGAAGCACCTGCTGAGTTATTAGGCTTGCTTACCACCAGTTCAAGATTTGTTCTCCCAACGAAGGCTCAAAACAAGAACCGGGGAGGACCAGCAGATCAACAAAGGCATGATGAGAAGTAGTGCAACACATCCACCGTTCTTCCCCCAGTCCTTTCGAGGCCAAACCCGCCTTCTTCGAACATGTCTGGCATGTCCTCCTCTGAACCCGGCGCCATCCGAGCCGACTCGTGCCGGTGAGGTGCCATATCCATGGGTCGCTTTTAATTGAGAGGCTGATCCCAAGCAGACCAGCCGGCCATTGACCATAATTCCGATTCCTCGGAGGAGTCTGGATCACATCGGTGCAGTGGTGAAACACACACAACACAGAGTGAGGTGGAAGGACCTGAATGTATGTTGAAATGGAACTTAAGCTGACCTGGTACCAACTTAAGCTATTGGGGTATCATATTGTAGAATGGTGAAAGAGGTGAAACCTCGAAAACGATTCACACCTAGGCTTCCACGGCTGGGAGCTCTGCTTCAAAGGGTGAAACATGCTGAGGAAAAACTGGTGAACCTAGGTGAGACCAAAAAAAGAGAGACCTGCATCCTGTTTCAGCTGTAGGAGCAGAAGACGGCTTGCCTCCACTCATGTTCTACAAGCCGGTTGCATGTTTTTTTCACAAGAGTGTTCCCCCCCAGCTCACTCCAAGAGTCTACTGCACAAGGCCTCACATTCCTCCATGGAATGTGTGGTCAAAATCACCGCACGTCCCAGCATGGTGCTACTGATGAGCTTCCACATGCAGCGCCGTGACTCTGGATCCACACCTGTTCGAGGAAAACCGACGAAGAACCAACGAAGCAAAGGAGGAAAACCATGGCCGGTCCGTTTGTTTGTTTGAAGTAGAAGCAGATTGGTAGGACAAAGCAAAACACCATGACCATGGTGTAAACATTGAGGTCTTTGCACCTGAGACATGTGACATCTATGTGACAAACCTGGGGGCCTTTCATCCATTGATTCTTTTAAACAAGCTGGAGGCCACTGGTTCTGTCGCACAAGGAAACATAAGACAAGCCCAAGCGGCATGAGGGCCTCCTCATTCAGAGACAAGCAGAAGTATATGCTGCAAGACTTCAAGTCATGCTTTGGGGAAACAAGATTTAACTCGATTCAACCGTTTCCCATGTCGGCCATACCTTCTTACCCTAGGGCTCTAACCACCTCCTGAGCAGATGGTTAAGGTATAGGTAGTAGGGGGGTCTAACTACCTGAGGATGTGACACCTGTGACAGGAAAAGCCCTTGGGCATCACCTCAACGCCCCTCCACTCGGAGCCACACATGCTTCCGTCTTCGGAGCTGCCCGGAGCCGCCTGTGGTCGGCTCGTCCAAGAAGATGCAGCGTGGGTCACCCACCAACGACAGTCCCAAGGAGAGCTTCCGACGGGTTCCTGCCACCGGAACACGCGCGGGAATTTGCGCGGGCTGGCTTCCGGGCGGTGGAAGGGCAGTTCTCCTTATACGGCCTTACGGCCTTGGGAGTCTCTGAGTTGACCAGTCTGCGAAGTCCCAGATCCAAAAGCGTCTGAGATCCACAAATCACGGTGTCCTTGGTCCAGCCGAGGTGGATGTGCTCTGCACCGGGTGGTCTTGCGGCTTTAAAACCGAAACATCCTTCGGGTCCAGGCCTGGGCCTGGGTCTTGCTGAAGAAACTCAGCACATCAACACACCCACGTCTTCCCACCCACCCTGAGCGGGTTCCCACCCCCCACCCGCCAGCTCCTCCAGAGAAGGAGAAGGCTTGTTTATCGGCATAGGGTCGTAGAGTCAGTTGATCCAGGAGTGAATCCACCTGGTCGCAGTCAGCGGGGCCGGAGAGGAGCCAGATCGGTCCGGATCGCCGGTCAGAGGGCGGTAGCGGTCAGCTTGCTTCGGCTGGTCAGAGGGCCATCGGGTAGTCGTGAAAAAGGTTTGGATGGTCAGCCATGGGCAAGTTATAACACGAGGTTGCTCAAGATAAGGTCTTCAAAGCGAAAACCGACTCTGGAGATACTCTATACACGAGGAGGGTGATACATGGTGATAGCAATTCCGAGGAAATGCTTAAGTCATTGCAGTCGGTAAAAGACATGCAGACATCTTACTCCTCATCCCGTGTCCACATCACGGTTCCCTGTCCATACATGTGGCCCTTCTTTGGCACACCTCTAATTGAACCATCATCGATAGACCATATGCATCCATACGAAGTGAGAACTTCCTGGAACACGAGTTCTCCTCGCTTGATTAGACTACCATTGCCCTCGAATCAACTTCCACCGTCTCTTTCCAATCACACAACTCCAAAATCACTTCTTCCATCTTCTTTGCCCTCCATCTCTTCCAAGCCACATACGCATGCAGCTCCCTTTCCGACATCCCCTTGATCCGCGCGAAGAGCGTCAGGTGCTCCCGGGCCGTCAACGTCCCGATGAGCGCGTCGAACTGTGGACAGTAGCCGATCAGCCGCCGGACCTCACCGGGCAAGGGCCGCGTGGAAGGTCGGCTGGGTTTGGCTGACTTGGCGTGACTGGATCGATCTGATCGTGAGCGTGATTGTGTACCCAGATGTAGGGAGATGATGATGATGATAATAATGATGATGTTTTCAATAAGAACGCAACGAAAAGAAGACGGAACATATGGAGCGGATGGCTGTCAATCCCTTCAGTTACTGCTTGAAAGTCTGAAAAAATGGTGGACCGGGAGCAAAGCTTTTGCTGCGGCGGGGTCCGTGCATTGTGACTCACTCCGCCTGGTTCTGCTGGGTCTTGATGTCAAAGCCACCCAGTGTGGCCTCCCCACTGGTCGCCAGCTCTTCTCCTGTCAGCATCTTCCTCAGAGTCCCAGCAAGTTAGGAATCGACACATTGACAACTCCTCAGGGAAACTCCTACTCCAAACCATCGTACTTCACACCCTTCACCCCGCCCACGCCAAGCACATCCGCGCGAATTGGTATGGGTGTCCCAATTCACGGATACCCTACCAGCTCTGCTGCACTGGGTCAGTGCTAGGGCTCCCCCACCCGAGCTCTTCAGTTCCAGGTCACATGGTGGTGGTCTTCCCAGCACCGTTGAGACCTAAATACCCGAAGCATTCGCCCTCAGGGATTCCAAAGTACATGTCCTCGCGGCCATGGCGTTCGAGGGAGTGACTTCATCGCCAGAGGGAGGAGTTGGTCACGGTGACCAACAAGGCCGCCGTTCACTGACTCTCCCCGCAAGAACATGAATTCCCGGGGGCATGGGGAAAAAGGGTGCAAACAAGGTGATGGGAAGCATCCGCGGGAACATGCTTCGATGGGCCACCGATGCTGGAACCTCTCCCAAAACATGTTTTTTTGTTGGGACGGAGTCCCCAATTCTCCCCTAGCTCGCGCGTTTCAACAAAGAATACTGTAAACGTTGGAAACGAGTGGAAGTCAACTCAGCTGCTTGCCCAAGTGGTGTGTGTGGATTCTACCCATTGGGTCTCTGCATGTGGAGTATCTGCAGATCTGCAAAGGTGGGTGCTGTAGCGCTCCGTGAGGCGACAACTGATCCATTGGAAATAGACGATGTGAATTGACTCGACCTACGAGTACTTGCGAACACATGAAAACATCCACAATACTTCGACCTATACTTGACACGTCTCCAGAAAAAATGAAACACGAAAAGAGAAAGTGGGCACCTCTCTCAACTCTCTCCAGAGTTCTGAAGTCCGCCGCCCCCCCCACGTCTTCTCTTCGCCCCCATGTCACCCGCGGTCCCAAAACCACCGCGCTCCTCGACGGCCACCTTGGGCGCTCCCGAGCGGCCAGCGAACCTCGAGGTCGGCAGGCTGTACAGCGGTTGAACAGCAAAGCAAGAAATATCTCCAATCATCGTGTGTGTGTGTGTTACTGTACATAAGATGGACACCATGACCATATAATATGCGGAAAAAGAAGGCAACCAGAAATGGATACTTACTTACTGGTCATGTTGTTGGGATTGATTTTATTCATATAATGTTCTATCTACTCCAGGATGGTTGTGTGTATGTGTGCTGTGCGACATGTCCAAAGTCAGCCAAATCTGTGCAAAAAGGGCAGTCGGTCACGCTGAATTATCCAATCCTTTGGAAACTCCCCTTTTCTTTGGAATCCTAAAGGCGCAATTGAGCGGTGTCAATAACCGGTCTAAAGTTATACTCATGACTTGCTTCCGCCAATGCTTGCGCCCCGCTTCCGCGACCAATTGTGTGGGATCCTAAAAGCGCAATTGCTTTCACCGCTCAGCTGCTGGAGCGGAACCAGTTCACTCGGCACAGAGTGCTTGTGCGCTTTCTGTTCAGGGACTCAGAGAGGTGCTTCGACACGCGGGCTCCCGGCAAAACTGCTGAAACTGCCCAGGCGCACTTTCCGCAAGCCCTTCAGCACCACCATCTCCTCGTCAGCCGCACCACTCTGCACTCGCTCCTCTTGACGGATCACCGAAGAAAGCGGTCCGACCCCTGATCAAGTCCAAAGTAAACCACCACTTGGTATCAAAAGGTGTCAAAAACTGGTCTTCAATCTTCTGGCTGTCAGGATCTTCTGTCAGGTTCTATCCCAGTGCTTCCTGCTTCTTTCTGGGCCTTGTCCACCTCCAGCTTTCTTTCGAGGATGTAAGCTACCAGCATTCATGGCTGTATATTGTTTGGTTGCTTCGGGGCACTGAGCTCGGTATGCTACATACAGTAGAAACTTTGCCCCATCTGTCTGATGTTGTAGCAGCTTGCAGATCTCTCCTCCGTTTCATGTTCCTGGAGCCACCTCCGTTGCATGGTGTTCGACTGGCCGGTCGAACAACAGACCGGAAAACATATGGAAATCTGCTGAAAAAGACCAAACCTGTGGCTGCGTTTAGAAACTCTGAAACATCTCTAATACCTATCCCAGTCCAGAGATATGGCTGAGTTCAGGGTAGTCCTCTTTGTTTGAGTTCAGCGACCAACATGACCACGTTCCTATAGGTGTTAACCTGTGAGAAAAGTGTCAGGAAACCTGGCAACTGGCCATAAAGAGTCAGACCTCTCGGCAGACCTCCACCACCAACCCCCACAGGAGAGAAGAACCAGAAGAAACCCACGCAACACTTCGTTTTTTCATGCAATTCACAAGGACTTCGTGGGGTCTTTTACTTCTTGATACTCTTTTCAATTGCTTCTTTCAAAAAAAAACAGTAAGCTCGGCCCGATCGAACTACCGGACCGCTCCTTCTCCAGCTGCACCTGTCGATCCAAGGGCTCACCTAGTCGATCCAAGGCGCGGCCTTTGGGGTAATCGCGGGTGAGATGAACTTAGTTGAAAAGAGAAGTGATTCATAGTGATTCCCCAAGTGTTTCAGTTTCAACAAGTGCTTCAGTTTCAACCAGTGTTGGAAATTGGTTGAACAAGTCTTTGATGGCTGTTAACCTGTCCATTATGCTGTCCACTGCTCCAGGAGCAGCATCCGGTCGCTTTCACCGCAATGGTTCCTGGTTTCGGACGCAGCTCAGCATCACCTGTGTGACCTGACCCAGCCTGACCCCGAAGCTCACAACCGAAGCTCACATGCAGAAGACAAGTAAAAAACACGTGATATGATGCAGAAAGCATTTATACCAGGACCCCCAGTCGGGGTGGTTCATGGACACCCCTTCACCCCTAAGGGATCCTAAGGGGCTATTCATGGACACCCGGAATTCATGGACGGCGAAAAGATGCGAAAAGTGCTTTTCCATGGCATCCGGTCGCTCATCCGGAAGACTAAATCAGGACCATCACCCGAAAAGCTGCTTTCAAGGGATGTGTTCAAAGGAAAATCGACAGGAAAACCACCATGGTGTTCATGCCCCCCAAATCGATGGGTTTCCTGTAGATGTTCCCTTGAACCAATTCTGGGATCCTCTAGAAAAAACTTCCTGGGGCCTTAGCGACCAGCCAGCTGCAACTCGGGATTCATCGCCGCACATCAATCCTTCTAAAACGGTGAAAGGGCCGCTCCGTCGCCTCATTACATCGATTTGAAGGGTCGCTCCTTCGCCCACGGTTCGCCACCGGAATCTGAGATCCGTTAGAGGTGCTCACTGATCATCTCGCTTCCGCTGACGGTCATACAACGTGCTCAGGTTGGGAAATGACTTATAGTTATAGTACTTCTGGAGCTGAAAACAACCACTTCTTGCTTGCTTCTCCTCCCAGTCCGTCGTCCGCTGTCGAAGTCTCCACACCCTCCGTCACGGCCCGAGCGCTCGGCCTGGCTCGCGCGGCACGTCGATGCGTCGCAGCTGGAAGAAGGCGCGCAGCTTGGGCGTCGCAAAGGCCAGCTCCAGCAGCAGGGTGGCGGCGAACCAGACGATGCTACCGATGCCCATGTAGAGCAAATCATAACCTGCAGGGTTCGTGATGGATGTGTCGTGATATGGTTCTGATATGTTGTCATGGGTGATTATAGCTTGGTGGAGTTATGACGCAAAATCATGACGCCATGTGTCTATCACTTTTCACTTTTGGAAGATGGGTTCTGGGACCGCGGACGTCGCACTTTTTGGCCGTGCACCAGCTTTGCTCCGATGGAAGATGGGTTATAGCGGTTATGGTTGAACCCATTTTCCATATGCCATATGCTTTGTTGTGCCCCAACCAGTTCATCAGCTCTCCACCGCCTGCCAACGAGCGTGACCGCCCCCCCCAGAACCCCGACGAGCCGGAGCTGGTCGTCTCGGTCGCCTGCGATGACCAACGCATAGGGCTCGCAGCCTTCGAAGGGACATCCCACGCCTCGGGCGTGGCGTGGCCGGTGGGGTTTGGCCGTGGCCGGCCCGGGAGAGGAGTTTGAGGTGTGGGGAGGGAAGTTTCCACAATGGAAGCAATCACTTCTCTCTGACCAAGACATCGGAAGTGGAGTTCACTCTCTCCAAAAGCCGCCCCTTTTCTTTAAAAGGACCATGCCATCCAGGTAACCATGTGACGTGTCCGTCAGAGTGTACTCCTCGTCTTGAAACGGCATCAGCTGCGCGACCCGGTCGACCGGGTGACCGGGAGACCGGGAGACTCATGAAGAAGCCCCAAACGACGTAACCTGGGAAGAGACCCATAAGGAAGCCCCATCTTATTTCCAACATTCCTCCCACTGAGCCCATTCATTTGAGCCTCGAGTGCAGCCTGAAGTGCCCAGTAAGCACATATTAGCACTTACGAAGTGCTCGTTGACTCAATCAAGCCAACAACATGATTTTTCACGTGTTGTGAGGTAAAGGAGGGCCCCCCCCTGGCAAGGGGGGGTTCAGCCCAGCGGGGGCCCTCCTTACCTCACGTGAAGCTGATGGCATGGACCTTTGGAAGACTACTTTCCTCTACAACCCGACGTGGTTTTCAGGTTCTATGTTCATCTTCCTGGGTGGATGGATCACCCTGGAACACCCCTTAGAAGGGCTGAGTACCAATGAGTGTCTCTTCTTGGCGGGTCGGCAAAAAACCGACGGCAGCGGCCTGCGGCACCCCAAAAAACAGAACTCTGGTTCCGGAGGACTTTCAAAGGCTAAGCGGAAGCTTGAAGGCCAACAGAACAAGTCCAGCAATTTCAACATCATCATTTTGACGCAGCAAACACCCTCAACCATTGTCAACATTTATCAACCATCACCCGGCATCACCCAGCATCTGCATCACTACCAAAATCACTTCTCACCTTCCTCCGGTCACTTCACCTTCATCACATCTTGTCACCAGTCTCCAGTCCACTTCCAGTCCGCTACACTGAACTCTGCCAAAGGGCCCAACCACAAGCCCGGGTTCTGACGCGTAATCAAGTTCGTCAAACTGTCGGCCAGGCAGAAGTTGGGCAAGATCCGGAAGAGGTAGATCAACACGTTCCGCGCCAAGTCCTGAACTGTCTCTGGACACGTTCCTCTGCTCTCAGCTCTAAGAAGTGGCCAGCTGGCCGGTGTTGCTCAGATTGGTACGCCATGTTTGCGTGAGCATGTTTGCGGTGTTTGCGGCTCGTTGGAGGATTTCTTTGGCTTCACCGGTGTCGAAGGCAAAGACGTCGAGAAGTCGGAGGTTCATTCTGCTCAGCGCAAGTATCATGGTCCTGGCCTTCCTTTTCGCTGTCCTGTTCCTATTTGGGAAATATTCACTGATGCTACTTGCCAGATCTTGAGAGGTCCTTTTCTCGCAGGACCCGAAGTAGGCAGTGAGTGCAAAAGAAGCGCTAGCTTGGACCATGTGACCCTAGGCCAAACCGCCTGTCTCCGCCGAACCCTCAGTCAGTGCTGGGGTCCTTGGTGCTGGGAAGAATGCTCAGGATGATGGTGACGATCATCAAAATTCCACCCGTGAAGAGGTAAATGATCAGCAACAAGTTCTGCGCCTGGGCGAAGAAAAGAACATCACCGGCGTGACCGACCGTGACCTCACAGGTGGACCTGGTCTTTGTTGTTTGGATGGGCCAACTGAAAGGACCCCGACACATACGGAAATGACCCAAGTCTACATACATACTGCTTCAGATCAAAATCTGGATGTTGAAACCGGAGAGTCTATCACACCTGATCTCACCCACACCGTTGTCCAGTGGTTTTCACAGGGTGGATTGCAGTCCCTTCCTTAAGGATCTTCCCAAAACCTGCCCACCAGCCATCACCATCCTTCCATCACCATCCAGCTGCTGCCGTGTGGGAGTTGAAGAGGAAAGAGAGCATATAGGTGAACGAAGTGCAGCTGATCCCGTACATCAACACGCAGAGACAAGTCCTCGCCGATCCCGACACCATCCCAAGCTCAATGCAGGAAGACCCCTTTTGTGGAGGAATAGGGTCGCTCTCCATCCAATTGAACTCGTATCTGTAAGTCATTTAAGCAAGTAACCGGGTAAACGCATGCGTCAAGAACTGAGCAGCATGCTCCAAACCACCAAACACAAACTGGAAAATGGGGCGGTCCAAGGGAAGATCTCCGCACTGATCAAGGAGTCCACTTGAAAGAGTGCGATGAGCAGCACGGACAGCGTGGCAGCGACCAAGTAGTTCAGGATATCCTGGGCGCACAGGCAGACTAACGAGCGAGGATACAGAGAGGAACAAAGGGACATGTTCTTTTTCGATCCGCGCATGGGCGACCTTTCAAGTCTTCGAACATTGTGTTTTGCTCACTTGGTTGCGGCGGTCGAAAGCACGACATGTGGCCTTTCAACCTGAAGCATCTGCTTTTCGAAATCCAAAGTCTGCTCCCGTTGCGCAATCTGGGCATCAGTCGCCCTCCTTCGATCAAGAAAAACCTCTTGCTGCTGAGATCTGAATAAAGGTGAATGCTCTTCAGCCCAAAGGAACCCTTGAGCAAAATACATGACCACAGTGACCACAGGACGCACCAACTGAAAATGTTCATTTGGGTTTGTCACTCATGCCACAAGCCGACCGGCGCCCGGCCAACTAGGCCCGGCCAAAGCTCCCAGATCCAGGTCGAAAACCAGTAGCTCACCTCAAAAAGCAGCGCAAATGGCTGAGAGATTTCAACTGCTCAAGTGATCAAGTGATCAAATCATGGGTCCCACGTCTTTTATCTGCTTGCTCAACTCATTCTGCATCCTAAAGATGCCACGTCTGTGTCCTTGATCCCTGGAATCAACCAGCCCCGCTCCCTCACATCACTGGATCAAAAGGACCGCATAAAAGAACCCCGCATCAAAAGGGTGCTTCGTTGTGCTTACACACTGAAACCATCATGGGCCGTGGATGGCACCACCTGTTGGGTCATGAGGATTGATTTCGTCATGGCGTCGCAAAGCGCGTAGGGGTGGTTTCCTCACAAAAGCTCTGCGCCTGTGGCTGCGCCCAGGCTTCGCCCTCGCCAAGTCACAAAGTTCACTCCACTAATCACTTGCAGATGTTTGCTGCCTGTCTCCCTCTCCAGCACCACGAAGGCACCCACAGAGGCAGGGATGAAGGCGAAACCTGGTGGATCGAGCCAGCTCGGTTTTTTTGTCTTTCGGGTTTAACTGAACTAGTGGTTCAGTAAGAAAACCCTTCTAAACCAAAAAAGGACTGTTTGTGTCCAAGAGTACGCCTCTTCGGAAGCCGAGTTTGTTGGTTCTGTACAGTGGGAGGAGCCAAGTTTGGGTCTAGCTGCAGGTGAGACCCTGGGGTACTACTGGAAAATGGCCTAAAGATGGACTTCAAGAAAACGCCAAAAGTGGACCCACTGCTAAAGGTACCATTTAAAAGGTAACCCCCTGGGGTATTCCCTGGGTACCATTTACCTCACTGGTAAGCAACCCCCACTCCGATCCTTCCGCTGTCGGGCGGGAAGCTCGGAAGACGCTGGGACTGGTTGGAGGACGGTGCAATCGACCAAGTGGGTCCCAATACAAAAGTCCATGTCCTGTTTAAAACACATTTACAGTACTTGAACATGGTTTCACTTTTGTTTCTGGGTGCCATATGCAGAATCAAAGCCTCATACCCTGTGGTCTGCAATGTCTTGTGGTCTCACCAAGCAGTGCTCATGTCTATGCACCTTTAAATCATCCATGCCAGTACCAAACATGTTCACAGGTGTTCTTCTCTTCCCAACACTGGCCACACGAGAGAAGATTGATTCCAGGGTGATCCTTCTTCAGTTGAGAAAAGCTTGTTCAAAGGCCAAAGGTGGTCCCTTCTTGGTTGTCCTTTGCAACTCACCTTTGGTATCAAACTGGAGAGATCAAGAAGTTCCGCGGAACTAAGATGACCGGGAAGCCCAAAGCCAAATTCAGGGACGTCTGTGTGTTGGTGAGATCCTTCTGTGCGCTTGTGAGCGGGAAGGGCTGGTTGCTCATCTTGATCTTCGAATCCTGCCACGGAAGGGTCCAAAGCTTGAGACCATGACAGAAAATCATCTTGAATCGATCCGTGTAGCCCCGGACAAGAAGAAGAACTTACAGTGGTAAGACACAAAATTCCTGACTCATTGCAGTTGGCGCAACTTGGCAGTTGGACCCAAATTAACACAGCGTACACGTTATGACAAGCTTCCTCTGGAGTCCTTGAGCACATCAGCACCCAACGCCTGACTGAGTGCTGCTTGGTGGATGCTCTGGTAGAAGATGGGCAGCGCATCACGCGCCGAAGAGTTCCAAAACAAATCCACCTGCGTGTGGCGGTCAACCGGGCGTGGCGTGGTGTCGGGTGGCGTTTTCTTCGAATGATCGTGAGAGTCTCATCACGTCCCACATGGCGCAAGGGTCGTAAAACGTCAGAGAAAACAAGCAGAATGAACAGATCGAAAGATCGAATGATCCTCGAGTGTTTCTCAAGAAGGTGAAAGCCCCTGGCCTGCAAGCGGTTGTTCCTCAGAGAATTCGAAAGCTTGATGGAGGGAGTTCAAACATCCTTTTCTAGATTCTTCTAGCAAGTAATTAGGCGCCGGGTGTTTGAATAAATAGCAGAATCTATAGATGAATCTAGTCAAATAGATTTAATAGTTCATATAAATCCAATGCCAAAAATGCCGGTTCTCAATCTGGTTACCATCCTCGCGAGACTTTAGTGCGCACAGCTGTTATGAATCTATCATCATGTTCTGCGACGGAGATACTATGCACGTGGATCTTCTCTCGTTCATGCCCATCTGCACCTCCCAAGTTGAATCAAAATTCAAGCAAAAGCCTCTTCACCTACCCTGGTGCCAGCCAGTCGCTTTCCCCAATTCAATTCACGTCACCAACTCTAAGGATGATCTCCCTTCAGGGGAAAAAAAATTAACAAAATCAAATCCCATGAAAACTACCATGAAACCACTTTCCTCGCTCCAACTCCCATGAAAACCGCTCCAACCCTCCACCCCAAGTGGCGCGTCGCGTCCAAGGCTCAGTCGGGATAGAGGCACCGTGGTGCCCAGCAGCGTCGTCGCCTCGGGACCAACAGAGGAGGACACCCCCAAATGCGCTGGCGCAATTCTTCGACTGTGATGCCTTCTGGGGCCTAGGCACCATTTGGATCCATTTGGGTTTGGGGGACTGTGTTGTGATACAAATGGCCTATAGGTATTTCAGAATGGGAATGGGGAGATTATACGAGGTGGGCGTGGCCCAAACCTGGGGGGACGATGATCTTCCTGGATCTTCCTGGTACCCTTGATTGATCTCACAATGTGGACCTTATCTTTAACGACACACTACTGGGCCCCTGCAACAAAGGCCTGGCCTTTGCCTTCAACCAACATGCCACAGCGCCACAGCATCAAACTTGGAGGCCAAGGCCCGAAGAAAAACCTACCCAAGTCGCATCTTGACCACATGACCTGCACCCCATGATACCCCTCTCTCTCATATGCCCCTCCATTTTGCCTTTCAAAACCCGGGCCTTCTCGTTCCACAAGGTGCCCACCGGCACCGTCAGATTCATCGCCGCCGACTCCACGCGGCCCGGGCGGGCGTAGCCCGCCACGTCGAAGGCGCCGACCTGCCGAGGGCGGGACGGCGCGGGCGCCGCGCGGGCGCCCAAGGCGGTCGAGGTGGAGGGAGACCCACCTGGGTAGAGAGGGGGGTATACCCAGCTGAGTCGGGTCGGTTGCAACAAGAAACAAGGTGCAGAGAATGGATAAGGACAGGGAACAGAATGGATAGTAGGATGTCCCTCAGGATTTGTTCCTTATGCTTAAGCATCGTGGCCTTTATCACATCTGTGAGATCCTGGAACACTTTGGGGCGCATTTGTTGAGATGCTAATTCGACCCATTTTGGGGCGCATGTTGCAGCCAGGTCTCCTTGTAGGAGGTGTTGGGCGAGGACCAATCCTTAGGTGCCAACTTCGGCGACGCAGCTCCTCTTCAGCGGAAGAGTGAATGTGGAGCTTTGTAGCCTAGCGGCCCTTTCCCCCAAGAGTGTGGTCACACTGCTCGGGCTTCTTACGGCAAGCTTTCGTATGTAACATGATGTAACATGATGCAGGTCTGGCGACCTGCGGAACCCATGGCAACATGTCAAAGGCGACTGGGCGACCATGGCCTGCGACTTCTTTGGTGACAGATGGATGGGGCGCAACATCGACACAACATGTAAATGTATATATGAAACAGCAAGGGATCGCGCGATGCACGGCCACGCGATGCGGCAACCGTGCTAAGAAATTCCTTTCCGGAAACCGCGGTTGGCCGGAGGGGAAACACCGAACGCTCTGTGAGGTTCGATCAACAAGGCGCTGGAACGTGAACCACGCGCAGGGCACCCCAGCGGTGCAGGGAATCACTGCGGTAGTAGGTGTCCTGCAGGGAGAGATCTGTAAGGGGTGCTTGGGTTGCCGCTGAACTGAGAGGGTCACATGCGGCTGCGAACGGGTGGTTGGCAGGGTTGCTATCAAGGAGATATCAAGTAGCAGGATTGGTAAGTTGATGAAGGCTTTCGAAAGTAGCTGAGTAGGGGCAAAGTATTGGCGAACTTCTCCTACGGGCTTTAGGGTTCACTTGGTGACTGCATTGCCAGAGAATCCCCAGTTTTCTTATGTGTTCTTCAGTATTGGCAGATCAACTAAACAGACTGAGCACCATGAAATCCCGGCATTCCAACATCGGAAGATCCGCCTCCAAGTAGTTGCTGAACTCCAAGGCGGTCATAGGACCTTCAACCTGCACGGTGCCGACCTAGAAGGTCGGCACATCCCTATAGCCTACGACTGAGCGGTTGGCTGATTTTGAGCTTTGGCACCACCGCCACATCTCGCCGTTGGATGCCTTCCGCTCTCACTGCTGGCTTCCAACCACGGAGTATTTGACCGGTGGAACAAAGCAAGGGACGCGTTCACTTCCCAGCATCAACAAACCCATTGCACCACACCCTCCTGAAATATCTAGTTCGCTCACGGACTCACCGACTCACCGGCTGCCAGCACACCTCTTTCAACCACGGTAACCACCGTGCTGCCATCGCGATGCGCCCACCACATGTGCCCATACCACGCACCTGGTGGATCTGCTGGCCACTCTGCGCCATCAACGCCTGCACCGCCTCCGCGGAGACATTGTGCCCCGGCACCAGCACCAGCTCTGAAGGCCCTGGCAGTGCCGAAACGCTCAGCGGCGCCGCCTGGCCGTGGTAGGCACCGGTGACGTGGTGGAGACTCGAAAGTCCGAGGAGGATGTTCGGTAGACTGGGCACCAATTCTAAGGCCCCTCGCATGTTCATCCGGTCAGACTGCGGATGGTCCAAGAAACCAAGAAACCAGGATCACTAAGGGTCGTTCGTCCGGTCATTCCCTCGCGTACGTGAGCAGGGAAGGTCCAAAATGCTGCGTTCGACGCGATCCGGCTCGGCTTGGAGAATCCAATTCCTTCCCGCCAAGGGCGGCCGAAGAAGCCGTGCGAGCTGCGTGCGGTCAACGGCGCCTGGTAGTCACCGATCCCTGCGAAGCGCATGGTCAGCAGGGCGGCTAAGAGGAAGATTAAGGGCAGCAAGACTTGGCAACACCAGGCCTGGCTGGGAGAGGCTCCGTTTAACGAGCAGCTTCCATGCGATCAGAAATATATGGAAGTTCAGTGGTCAAAAGCGCTCCAAAACCAGGTCCCGCCCAAATTCCAAACATGAAAGAACCCATCTTTTGACAGTCAGAACTAGGCATTGGATCTGTGTGGATCGCTACCCCTCTTCCAACCGCTAACGAAGGACCACCGCCACAGCATCAAGGCGTTTCAGGTCAGATTGGTACATGTTCATCCCATCTGTTCAGGTCGAACCAAGGCAGAAGAAGCGTGCCCTGCCTGGTGTCATGCGATGTGAATGTCATGCGGAAAAAAGGAGAACCTTGTAAACATCCTTATCCTTTCACCATGTGTTCCTCAATCCAGGAACACCATCATATCATTTAAAGAGGAATGTCCATGCTGGTCTTGGACCTCTGAAGAAAACCAAGAACACACACAAAACCAAAAAAAACGGAAAAAATGTCCCTAAGAGGTCTCCTTTCGATCCCTTCGAGCGTTGTGGTAGCGCTTGGTGAGCAGCGCATGCACGTGCTTCCCAAAGCTCGCCGTAGACGACGGGTCGATCCTCCCATGAGAACGCGTCGAGAGAGACGGTCGAGGGCCGAAAGGAAAGCCGTTGGCCGTTGATTTTTTTGGTTCCGATGATCATAATCCCTTGCCGGTCCAATCGAACTGTCCATTTGAAAGAAAGAAAGATCATAATCCCTCATTCATAATCCATCACTGTTACTAACTATCACTGTTCTGCAACTTTTCTGGCCTGCAAACGGTTTTCTTTCCGCTGGACATGGAACAGACAAGATACAAATTCTACTCAAATGGGAGGGGAAAGGTGGAATATACATTTTTGGGGTGAGTTGTTGTTTAATTCATGTGACTATTGATACAACAGGTCTTGTGCTTCGCATGAAGACTTCACCGGTGACCCCACCGGCGGCTCCTGTCATTGGTGAGGGGCACTGCAGCATCGGATGAAGCCTCGGTGAGTCGACCGGAGAATCGACCAGCAGGTCACGACCCACCCACCAACCCTTCACTTCTGCTACTTCTGCTTCTTCACGTCTTCTTCCAACGTCCACCGAAAAGAAAAGGGTCAACCCCAGGCGTCACCCCAAAAATGCCTCCCTCCCCACATCCTCCCACCACCCACGTTCGACCCGCTCCGCCTCGGTGGAGACCCGCACCGCCGATGGACTCCGCTGGCTGACTCCGCTGCGCCGGGCCTCGCGCTCCTGGGAGATCTGCCGCACGAAGCTGGCCTCGGACGCGGCGGGCAGAGGCGGCAGGAGATGTTTTCATCCGGTGGAGCGGTGGCGTGTGACGGTCTGGTTTGGATCAAAGGGGTTGATCTTCGGGTGTTTGCTTTCTCAGGGTTGGAATACACCAAATACACTCTCAGTTTATCTTCAAAAGACATCCGGTTGGCCTGGGTTTGAGGATGCGTTGCATATGCTGATGATGTTGATGTCTTTTATCGAGCGGTCGACCAGGATAGCTCTTCGGGAATGCTGTTCTCAATTCGCTTCTTCTAAGTTGAGTTGCTGGCGGACTATTTGGGTTGAGAAATCTCAGGGTCGGAGTGGTCTTTGCACAAAATAGACTGCTCAGATCCTCCCCTTTGATGGCAATCCCAAAGCATGTCCAGACGCATGTCTGTGGTCTTCGCAGGCCCAAATCGTCGTCATTCATATGCAAGACACACCTTACAAGCTATAGTCAGCGAATCAAATGGTCGTCACCCCTCCCTCAAAATCACCCACTTCATGCCACTTCCCCAGTTCTCCTGCTCACCCACCCCACCCGCCCGCACCAGCCGCCCCTGACCAGACCGACCTGCTGCAAGCGCTCGTCCGCCGCCACATCGGCTTCGGTGTGGTCGCGGCCCACGCGCAGAAAGACCTCCTCCAGCGTCGTTACGGAGACGCCGAAGAGCTCCACGCCATAGCCTCCGCACGCGCCGCACGACGGGCAGTCCGACACGGAGGGGAGGGGAGGAGCACAGGTGGCACCACCCTGTAGCTCTGATTGGAGGATGTGAGGGTGGGTGGACCGAAACCAATGACTGACGAATTGGCCAAGTGCTGGGGGTGGGCGAGTGCGGGTGTGCAGTGAGGAAAGAGGTTTCGGGGGGGCTGGTGGAGCTGGAAATGATGGAGCCAGCTGCATCACGAGCAACTTCTCGTTTGGCTCAGGACAGGGCTGCCCCATGTCAACCTGGATGCTAGACATGTTCGAAATCGTTGGATCCTTTTAGAGTAAACCCAGTCTGTTGATTCTTGCTGTCGGGGGCCTTCCTTGAATGCTGGTCGTTTGCTTCACAAGATATGTTTAAAAAACAATCCTGGAACGTCCGGAAACAGACTGTGTGCCATTGGTGGACCGTGTGATTATTGAAGTTCTACGCAGTTGCTGCGCAGTTGCTACGCAGTTGTTACGCGTGCTTACAGCACTAGCAGGTGAATACGAATACGCTAGCATTCATCTCACCCATGGTCCTCCCAACAAAGTCACCACTGATATACGTTTCATTAATACTTTTGTATGATTTAGTATGGTAGCTCTTGGGTGCTAACACTGTATCTAATCCATCCCCAACAGTCACAAGTCTCGTCTCATCTCGGCCGCGCCGCGCAAGGGCTCTTGCTCCATTTGCTCGAAGAGCTCCGGAAAGCGCGAACTCTCTTCGAAGGGCATCCGGTAGGTCAGCTCTGCACCTCCCCAGCACAGCACCGACGCTGGCGGAGTTGGTTTCACTTCGTGTGGATGGAGTATGCCCAGCTGTAGGGTGTTCGAGCCATGTCAGGAGAATTCGAAGATCAAACCAATCCAACTCGAACCCCACCAGAAACCGGGTGGAAAGAGCATCTTTTTTCGGTGCCGCCATTTTTACTTGGATCCATCCTGCTGGTGAACCCCCACAGGAGAGAGCACCATCGTGCCTACATCACTCAAGACCTCTGCTTTGGAGCATTTCGAGGTGATCAAGGTCAGCAGCGCCACCGACTGCTCCTCCTGAAGATGGGTGACGATGGGTGGTGTAGAACCCGGAGTGAGAAGCAGTTCAAAATCCTATGAGCAAAGGGTGGTAGAGAACAGTTGTCTTCCAGGAGAGCACTGATATATGAACAGCAAAAGATGAACACGCCTGTGAAGCTTTCATTTTCCTTGATCGTTGGTTGACCGAGTTTACCATGAAGCCCTTTGTTGTTCAAAGAAAAGGAGCGCGGTTTGAAACCCGAGAGGGTTATGAGCCCAAGCCTTACGCTTTAGTGGCTGGCTCTTTTTTCTAGGTTCGCCATGAGTGAAGGCGCGACTTCTGAGAAGACTCCTGAATCTGGAGTTCGAGCGATAGAAGATGTGAGGCCGGCTGATGGAACGCTGGCAAGGCCTTCGGGACAACCCACGGTGCTCGGGCCATCGAATTGGAACCCTTTCTGGTCCGAAGGTATGAGGGACGAAGCGATTCTCCGCGCCATTAGGCCGTCAGATCTTCCACCTGTCCCACAAGATTCACCTGAGCTTCTTCCTGGTGAGCCGACTGGGGTCAGCCCGCCACGAGAAGGTCCTGAAGCGTTTCGAGCGATGATCCAAAGCCTGGTTTCGGAGAATGCTAGACTTTGGAGTGAACGTGAGGCCTTCATGAGCAGCTCGGGCGAAGGCCGCTGGAGTGGTCCGGGACAGCAGTGGGGGCAGCCGCCTCCGTGGGCCATGAGTATGATGAGTTCCATGATGGAAGCCATGAGGATGGGCATGACGTCGTCTTCGCGGCCGACGGATGGAGGGTTGCTGGGCCCTTTGATGAATGACGGTGGGCGTAGAGGGTGTCGTCAACTTGGCCTTCCTGATCCTCGCAATGATTATGGTGACCAACTTGGGCATCCTGGTGGACCAAGGACCAGCTTGATGGAGGTGTTCAACAGGGTGTCTGCAGCTGGAGGTGCGTTTCAGTCCTGGTTGCCTAGCATAAAGGGGTCTGATGGAAGGGACTTTGAGGTTGAGGGTTCCCTGGGTGGCACTCGTGGTGGTCCTCGACATGCGGGACAAGTTCGAGGTTCTCAGCCTCAAGGTCGTGTGGAGTCCTCTACTCCGGGAGATCCGGTGTCGGTCGAACAATCGGGTAATCCGGCTGGAGGTCAACCAGGTGACTCTTCGAGTGGTGGTGGACATCATGGTGGAGGGTCGCATGGTGCTGGGTCGCCTCAAGATAACAGCCGTCCTGGGCAGAATGGTGGTTCAAATGGCGGGAACCCCGGTTATGGTGGCTTTCCGGGTGGCGGAGGTGATTTTCCTGGTGGTCCACCTTTTGGTCCTGGCGGCGGCCTACCTGATGGTTTCCATGGAGGAGGCCTTCCTGGGGGATTTCCTGGAGGTTTTCCTGGTGGAGGATGGCCGGGGGGAGGTCGACCGGGTGGAGGCGGCAATCCAGGTCCTCCAGGAGGAGGTGGTCCGGGTGGTGGTGGAGATCCAGGCCTGAACTACGCTGGCTTTCCTGCTTGGCTGGGCGGCCTGATGGCCCAACAGGAGTCGGTTCGTGCTGTGGAATTGCCCTCGCTTCAGGAGCTCTCGGAATCGGAGATTGGCCCTCTCATCGCAGGCGATTGGTTGACTACAATTGGACCTTTTTTGAGAGACATGAGCTCCAGTTCGTCCTTGTGGTGGGACGAAGTTCTCAATGTGGCGGGCACCTTGTATCGCATTTGGTTGAACTCGGAGCCCATGGAGCGCTTGCGACTGGTTGCGGTGAGTCCACCTGCCTTTCATCGTCCGCCCTGGCTTCGTATTGAGCAAAGGGGGTCAGTGGCGTTGCTGAAGGCGATTCCTGAGTCCATTCGCTCTGAGCTGGTGTCGCAGCGTGAAGTTAGCTCGGTGAGCATTGTTTACAAGATCCTACGTGTCTATCAGCCAGGCGGCTTGGGAGAAAGGACGACCTTGCTGAAGCAGTTGGTGGAACAAAAAGTCCCATCCCAGTTGGGAGACTGGCTGAGCTCTTTGCGGGCTTGGAGACGATGGTTGACCCGGGTGCAGGAGCTCGGAATTCAGCCGCCAGATCCAGTTCTCCTTCTGGCGACTTTGGATCGCTTTGCAGCTGGTTTGGCTAAGCTTTCGTCGCAGGTGGAGTTCCGCTTGCAAGTCACCAGAGCAGCACTGAGGATTGATGTCGCCCCCCACGGATCAGGGTATTCAGCAGTTTGCGGAGTCGCTTTTGGCTGAAGGTGAGGCGACTTTCCATGGGAGCGCCAATCTTCCTGTGAAGGACTCGGTGAAGATCCGGGCGTTGGATGGGGATGGTGGCATTGCAAAGGAGGAGGGTGGCAAGTCTCGGCACACCAAGGACAAGCTCCGTGATGCGGCAGACGGAAAGACATCTAAGGACTCCAAGGACCCCAAGAACGTCAAGTCAGATCCAAAGAGTGCAAAGGGAGACCAAAAGGCAAGTCAAGGAGACAAGCCAGTCTGCCGCTACTTTCTGTCGGATGCTGGATGCAAGAAGGGGCAAGCCTGTTCGTTTCCGCATGAGTGGAAAGGAGTTTCCAAGCAAGGACGATGCTGGAGTTGTGGTTCCAGCCAGCACCTGAAACCTGATTGCCCGGTGAAAGAAGTCCCACGGGTCAAGAAGGAGGTCCCGGAGGAGGTCAAGGGCAAGGAAATCAGTGGAGCTGGTGGTGAAGGGGGAGCTGGTCAGTCGAGTGACTCGTCTTCGGCCATGCTGTTCCATCCGCCAACTATTCAGCCCTCCGAAGACTTGATGAAAGAAGCAGTGCAGCTTTTGAAGTCCCTGAGGCCGTCGATCAAGGCTGTTTCGTTGAGTTCAGTCACGCCGGTGAAAGGGGCGACTCGGGCGTTGTTGGATGGTGGTGCAACCCATGTTCTTCGACCAGCTCGTTCAAAGTCAGAGTATGACCGGGCAATTCCCATCAAGGTCGAATTGGCGGCAGGTGTCACTACGTTGAGGCAGGTGGCACACTCGGGAACCCTCATCACGGACTTTGACACCCAAATCATTGTGCCGCTGGGAAAGGTGGTGCGTCTTGGATATCGTGTCAGATGGGAGAGCGATGCTTTCGAGCTGCTGGATCCGAACGGGGTGAAGGTTGAAGTGGAGTTAGAGGCTGGTTGCCCCACAGTTGATCTGTCTATGGCCCATCGTTTGATCTCGGAGCTTGAGGCGCATGAGGAGGAGATGACGAGGCGTGTGGCGGCTCTTCGGGCGGGAAACCCGGGTGATCTAGCTCCGAATGTTTGGAAGTGGCTCACTGATTTGAGGGAGATGTGGCCGGAGGTTCCTGATGAGTTGCTGGCTAGGGTGATTCCCACTGGAAGATGGTCGGCTGAATCTGTTCCCCTCAATCGTCGACAACGTCAGCGCATTCTCTCGAGCTCTTCGGTGGTGTTGCACCTTTTCTCCGGACCGGAGCAATCGTGGTGGAAAAAGCATTTGGACTCCAGTTCTCGCACCGTGGTGTGCATCGACAAGATGGCTGACTCGAATCAGGATCTTCTCTCCGACCATTTGGCAAGCTTCTTGGCAGAAGTGTGTGAGAAGGGAACAGTTGATGTGATTTTGGGTGGTCCACCATGCCGTACTGTTTCAAAGCTTCGTTTTCGGCGCCCTGGTCCTCCACCTTTGAGAGCACGGAAAGGCCCAGAGCGTTTTGCCTTGAATGATCTCTCGGACTCCATGAGGGAGTTGGCATGGAGCGATGCAGTGCTTTGGATGAGGCAGCTGTGGTTGTACACTCTGGCATCGGCAGCACGGAGGAGGAAGGTCTTGTTTCTGAAAGAGCATCCTCGTGATCCTGAGGAATACAAGCCGTCCCATGACGTCAATGTGTACCCTTCTTTCTATGCCTGGCCGGAATGGGAGGTCTTTAGAGATCGATATGGCCTAGCTGAGGTCCGTGTGGATTTGGGTGCACTTGGTCATGAGCGTCGAAAACCCACTACTCTGGGCACCAACATCCTGCACCTGAAGTGCTTGGATGGGTTGACAGATCACCAGGCTCGGCAGCACTTGGAGTCCTCTGCACCGTTGGCAGATCGCACCTCACAGAGCCGAAGCTGGGCTGCTTGGCCGGAAAGGTTCAAGGAGGAGATAGTGAAAGGGATTTTGCTGCAGTTGGATGACCCTGAGTCCGGTGATCGTGAAGAAGATCATGTTGGGTTGGCCAAAATGACCTCTGATCAATGGAAGGCCCATGTCCTGCAGGATCACATCCCATTTTCCAAGGAGTGCGTTACATGTCTCAAGGGGGCTGGCAAATCCCGACCTCATCGGAAAGTTCCGCATCCAGATGCCATGACCTTGAGTTTGGATGTTTGTGGTCCGTTCCGACCCGGGGAGGATTTTCGGAAGAAGTCAAGATACTTCCTGGTGGGCGTTTACGCCATCCCCGTGAAGAAGAACGCAGAAGGGGTGATTCCTCTGCCTCAATCCATGGTGGAGATCCTGGGCGGCCTTGAGGAGATGCCGGAAGATGCCCCTGAAGAACCTCTTCTACCGGAGGTCGAATCGGAGGAGGTGTCCGTGAAGGAAGGGGATGGGCGAGATCTCGAAGAGTGGGAGCGACTGGAGGTGGAAGCAGAAGATGTCGTGATCCGAAATTACACCATTGTGGAGACTTTGACCTCAAGAAACGGCACCGAGCTCAAGGCTGGCCTGGCGCGGATGATTGCTCGCCTCAAGTATTTGGGGATGGAGGTCAGGCGAGTTCATAGTGATGGTGCTGGTGAGATGTGGGGGACAAGAAGATGGTGTGAAGATCGAGGCATCTATAGAACCTTCACCAGTGGCAGTGACTGGAAAGGAAACGGCCGTGCTGAGGCAGAAGTTGGAGTGATTCGGAGGAGCATCAACACCTTGATCAGAGCCTCAGAAGATGGTGAAGAAAAATGGCCACTGATGGCAAAGCATGTGGGTGAGCGACGGGGTCGCTTGCAACTTCAAGCTTTGGGCTTCACCACCCCCATGTTGCTTCCTTGGGGCCGAAAGGTCATGGTCACTACGAAGGGGTGGGATGACTTTCAAGGGCATTGGCGCTTGCGAAAAAGGCAGGGTGTGGTGCGGGGACCAGATCACGAAATGAGTTTGACCAGTGGGGGACACATCGTGGAGATTGACCCTGGCAAGTTCGTGCGAACCAATGACATGGTACAAGGTGAGCTTCCTCCATCCTTGACAGATGTCCTCACCCTGGAAGAGCGACCAGAGCCCGCTGACATTCGTGACAATGTGGTGGTTCCTCGGAGGCGCTTGAGAGAAAAGACGTCGCTTTCGTCCTTGGCGCTCTGGGAACTACAAGATCGGCTTCGTAGAGGGCAGGAGTGGGCAAATGAAGAGTTTGCCAGACTGGAGTCAACCCACGCTGGGGAAAAGGACTCAATAGCGGTGGTCTATGACCTGGACTTCGAGAATGGCATGATCGAAGAAATGGTGAAGGGTGGTGAAGTCGGGTGCAAGAAACTGGAGGGGGGAAGCCTCCAAGGTTGCTGACCAGGATGAAGAGATCTTTCTTCAGACCAAGACCATCAGCCTTCAGGAAGTTCGAAAGACCTTGCCGTTGTGGATTCCTTCACTCAAGACCGAGATTGAGAACTTTGACAACAACAATGCCATTCAGCGGATCAGTGAGGAGCAGACTCAAACCATCATCGCTGAGGCGCAGGAGAAGGGTCAACGGGCTGAGCTCATCCCAGGCATGGGGGTGTTCACCAGGAAGGCTGGTGATGGAAGACGTCGCTCGAGGATTGTGTGCTGCGGGAACTACATGGAGGCCAGAGCTGGTGATGAAATCTATGCTTCTGGTGCTGACTCTACTCAGCTTCGCATGATCTTGAGGGTTGCTTCCCTGAGGCAGTGGCATTGCTTGTCGCTGGATGTGAAGTCAGCATTTCTTCTAGCCCCAAAAGCTCAAGGCGAGACGGTGATTGTCAAACCGCCAAGAATCCTAGAAGAAGCTGGTTTGGCCCAACCTGGTGAGCACTGGCTTGTCTCTGCCGCGATGTACGGTCTTGTCACGTCGCCCAAGGACTGGAGTTCCTTCCGTGATTCCGAACTTCAAAAGATGCTGGGCTCTTTGGATCTGGCTGATGTTGACCATGGGGGAGAGCAGGGGGTTCGCTTTGGTTTCCGCCCTATGGAGGATCCGAATTTGTGGGCGATCCAGGAGGTGAGAAGTGATCCCTCGAACGAAGCAAGATGCTGGGGGAAGTCTTGGGCCACATGATTGTGTATGTCGATGACATCCTAATGGTGGGGTCGGAGAAAGTCACGGAGGCTGCTTCTCAGACAATTCAAAAGCTGTGGTCTACTTCACCTCCAGAGTATGCGAAGATTGGGGGGAGTTCCATGAGGAGGTTTCTGGGCATGGAGATTCAAAGACTCGATGATGGGTCGTACTTCGTGCATCAGGGCTGCTACACCCGGGAGGTGCTGGACCGCCATGAAGGTCATGAAGCGCTGTCCTATGTGAAGGTTCCAGAGGAGTCCAATGAGGTGGAGACGGCGTCTTTGCCAAAGGTGAGGGAGGCCCAGAAGATTACTGGTGAGCTTCTTTGGTTGTCCGGAAAAAACCCGTCCAGACATCTCGTGGGCGGTCATGAAGATGGCACAGAATGCGGTCAAGAAGCCTCGCTGGACCATAGCACTGGGTGGAGCAGTGTTGGCGTATTTGAGGCACACCGTCAACTTTGGCCTGCACTACACCAAGGAAGTTCCAGAAGACAAGGCTCCAGATCTCAAGAGGTCACGGCCGCGCCACTCTGGCACATTGGAAGTCCTGGTAGATGCCTCTTTTTCCCCAGGTGATGGCCATAGCATTTCTGGAACCATCATCTTGCTGGCTGGATGTCCAGTGCAATGGGAGTCAAAGAAGCAGACTTTGATGGCTCTTTCCACCGCAGAGGCAGAGCTCACTGCAATTGTTGAAGGGCTTCAAACTGGCCGGTCAGTGAGGGCATTGGTCAGTCTACTTCTGGATGGGGTGGATTTGGAGATCTACAATGACAATCGCGCGGCTGTGGTTCTGGCTTCAGGGTCTGGGGGCAGCTGGAGGACGAGGCATTTGAGGATTCGTGCGCATTGCCTCACGGAGGCCCTGAGGTTGGGGGAGCTAACTTTGGAGCACCGCGTTGGCACCTCGTTGTGGGCAGATGGTCTCACGAAGCCTCTTCAAACCTTGCATTTGAGCCGCTTTTGCCGAGGTGTGGGACTGGGTGATGCGGAGGAGAAGTTCATGTCCATGATGGGGGAGAAGAACACCTACCAGTTCCCTTCCTTGGAACAGCAGGCAGTGGTCAAGTCGCTGTCGCTGCTGGCAATTGGTGCATCAATGCTTCCGGGTGCCAATGCCTCGGAGGTGTGCAAGGCTGGGGAGGAGTGTCCTCAGAAGGATGCCAACCTTTGGGCTGATCAAGGGTGGGTTCTCCTTTTGGCGGGATTGGTCTGCTTTCTACATGTGGTGAAGGACCTGGGATGGCTCTGGGTCAAACGGCTGATAACCAAAGAGGACACCATGAGGGTGAAGTTCATGAGCGATTCCGCTTCACTTCCCGTCAAAGGCTCCTCTGATGCGGCAGGATGGGATCTGGCATCATCGGTGGCGGTGGAAGTTCGTCCTGGTGAGAGGCGTTTGGTCCCCTTGGGCATTTCAGTTGAGCTCCCAAAAGGTTGCTATGGGCGCATTGCTCCAAGAAGCTCGTGGGCAGCCAAAGGTGTTGACGTGGCTGGAGGTGTAGTGGATGCCGACTATCGGGGGGGAAGTCAAAGTGATCTTGGTCAATAACAGTCCGGACACTCTTTCAATCCTCCCAGGCGATCGGGTAGCCCAACTCATCGTAGAAAAGATTCAAGATGTGCGGGTGGTTCCTTCATCCTCGTTATCCTCAACTACCAGAGGTGTCTTGGGCTTTGGGAGCACCGGCCTGGCCTCTTCTTCAGGTTTGTCTCCTGGTGAAAGGGGTGATGGAGGCGCCGAGGTAGCTGTCCGACGCTGCGCAACCGTGCCCGAGGGAGAACCACCTATGAGGGAGGATGATGAGAGAAGGCTTTTGACGGCGGGTCCACACATTTTCTTTGAGGGGGTGCATTTTGCTCGCTCGGATGAGTCCTTGCCTCAGTTTCTGCATCGTTTGCGCAGGGAGGAGTTGAAGGACTTCCAATGGATGTGGCCTGCTGCTCTGATCGATGAGCTGGATCGTCCTTTGGGCCGAGGCTCACACTCCGTAGTGCATCATGAGGTTGCCCAGGGCATCTTGGACGTCACGGTCATCCGGCATGAGAACTGGCGCAAGAAGCTCTTTGACACTGAGGTTGTTGCTCCGCCGTCGGCTGACGGCATCACGGCAGGTGTGGTCACAGTGGGGTGGCTAGAAGATGGCCGGAAGTTTGTGAGGGTGGATAATCGTCGAGGAAACCGCTCGATGAGCTACCTCAAGTCGAACTGGCGGGGCATGTGCTTGTTCTACTCGATGTCCTCTTCCGCAGCGAGTGGGAGGTGATTCGAGATGGAGTTCCTAGAGGGTGGATGTCGCAGTGAGGGTCGGTGCATAGAGCGGACCTTTTTTTCAGGCCATTGTGGCATTCGAATGGGGAATGCTTTAGTTTGGTGGCTTTGGATTCCGTCGGCATTTTTGTTGGCCCTTTCATGTGAACAGATCCACTCAAGAAAGAAGCCAGTGGAACGAAAGGGGCTTGAGTCTTGAAGGTGGCGTGCTCCCTTTAAGATCCCGGCAGAGTCCGGGAGGGGAGAGCAAAAGATGAACACGCCTGTGAAGCTTTCATTTTCCTTGATCGTTGGTTGACCGAGTTTACCATGAAGCCCTTTGTTGTTCAAAGAAAAGGAGCGCGGTTTGAAACCCGAGAGTGAACAATACAACTTTTGAGGCAAACTCGTCCCATTGCTAGGAGTTGCCAAAACCATGATTCTTGGCTTGACAGCAGCCAGAAAAGAACTACAAAAAGCCTAACACCCAAATGATGCACAAAAGCAGCAAGCAAAAACACAAAACACAAACACGTGGTGTCTGCATTTTTGGGGCTTTGACTGAAATTGGTTCCCCACCTAAACTGAAATGGTTCCTTTCCGGGGTCGACCTGTTTCTTTGGCCAAAAAGGCCCATGGAGCCTCCCGGCAGAGTCGCGCCCTCCGTAGGTCGGCTGTTTCGCGCCGAGGGGCGGTCATCTGTGGAGCCTTGGCAATGGTCAAGGTGTAGCCCACGCCGTACCTGGCGCTGCTGGGAGCCGTGTTCCACCGGCTCCCCACCGTCGAGGCGAGACATGAGGGTGTTCATGTTTTTTTGGGGATCGATGACTCCGAGTCGCACAGAAGCTCCAACAAAGTGAAATGAGTCAGAACTGGACTTCAAGAGTTCTAGATCTTGCGAAACCGCGTGGAAGAAAGGAGATGGACCAGCTAGTGAGCCAAGACCGCTTCGGGTGATCTGCCGTGCTCATCTTGAAAGAACTGGCCTGCGGCCACATGGGTGCTGCATTTTGAAAGGGAGACCCCAATTTCGAGAATTGCTGGCCCAATCACTGTTGTTTCGCCTTTCCGAACCCATTAGGTAGGCCCTCCCTGATTTCTTCTTTCACAGCTATAGTATTAGTAAATATTGAGCTGGTCGCCATGCGCCGCAAAACTCCTCCAGCCCTGCCCACAGGGGCACTGAGACTTCAAGAAGAGTGAGGAGCCCACACACTTCACGCGACCGGCCTCGGAGCTTGGAAAGAGTCTCTGTCTGAGTCTGAGGATGGTCAGGGGTGTTCTGGTTTCAGTCCAAGCCCACAGTGGCTTGCACTTGGTTGGGATTCTATTCTCTTTGATTCAAGTCTAGCCCTTTTGTGGACATTTAGCAAATCGGGATTCGGACAAGTTGATGCTCAAAAGTAACTAGATAATTAGTTGAACATCAATGGATTATAAGGGATCATCAGCCCGTCTGATGGAAAGCCCATCCGCTTTCATCTGCTTTCATCCTGGGAACCGTCCATCTCCCGCTTCGCGAGCCGCAGAAGACAAGAGCGAGCGTGAAGAGGGTCGTCACCTTCCTCTTTTGAAAAAAGGTGCACTTTCTTTTGAACAAGATGGATTCTCGGCTTCTAAGATGTATTCTCAGATGTTAACATCTATTCTAAGATGGAATCTCGGCTTCTTCACCACGCAGCTTGCTCCCTCTTGAAAACCCCTTTCCGCCCGCGCCCGCCCCGGCGCGCATCGCGACAGCGGCGACACTGGGATCTCCCGGCCGCCATGATGGCGATCCGGTCCCCGAGCTCTTCCGCCTGAAAGCAACGAGTGGGGGGGGGGGTTGGGGCAGGTGATGAGGTGGAGACAGGTGGAGGTGGAGGGTGTTTGTCTTGTTCTTTCCGCAGGTGGGCCGGTGGGCGCCCCTTTTGGTCGAAACCGGAAGAGGCGGGTCCATGGTCCATGAGTGAGGCGGTGAGGCGGTCGACTCAAACAAAAGAGTGGCTTCGAGAGGGGGGACCATCTGTGCAAGTGGGCCAGGCGGCCAAAGCTTAGCCTCAATTCAAGCTTTCTGGGCTTCTAGCCTCCTTCTGTTTGCAGAAAAGACTGTCGAAGTTGCCAAAGGTGGCCAGAAGAACATTGGTTCCAGCACCACCCCGAAATCGAGTGGTTCTTGGAGGGGATTCCCTACCTCGTCAAGGGTGGAAGGGTCTACCACCCAACTCCACATGGTGCTGGTTGTGTCTCGTCTCTTCGTTGTGCTGCACCGTTTCGCTGTGATTCACTCAACCAGCTGTGCCCCATCCGGCGGATGGATTTCAGATTTCCGATGCGATGAGTTCAGTCGACGCGCCTCGTCCATGAAGTGGGTGGTCCTCAGCATCACAGCGACATCAAGGCCGAGGAAGAAAGATAGCCCTGACAGGAAGTCTGAAAACCCTGATGTACAGCTGAATGTTCTGAGCCTGGGTTGAAGTCGAAGTTGAATGTTCTATTGTCCGCACCTTCCGAAATCGGGATCATCTGGAAGCCCCTACACTCCTTCTGGATGTCAAGCCAGCACACCACAGGAAGGTCCAGGAACCCATCTGTCCCGACAGCCGCCGAATCCGCCGAATCGGTTCCAAGGCACAGAATCAGCGTCCGACCATTCTTCTTCTCCCGCAGGCAGTCCTGACAGATGCGAAGAAGAGCGAAGCAGGGCGAAGCAGGGCGAAGCGGCTTTGTTGGTTTTCACCGGGAGAGTGAGACTTGGATGTACTTTCTGAAGAACAGCGCGGTGCTGGGTCGGAGATGCATGATCAGCTGGTCGGCTGCTGGTCGGGATTGTTGAATCTTTTGAGATGTCTAATTCGCCCAGCCGGCCGATTTGAAGAGCAGACATCTCGAATTGATGAACGATGATGTCCAAACAACTTCTCCGGAAAGATCCTGCCGTCTGCCCCGTGCTACGCGGATCGGGGGAGGCCCGGGCCAGAGACCCGGTGCGGATGGTCGAGGGCGCTCGGTGAACCCTCCCCGAACGAGGAAAACGTGTTCGCTGACGGAGGTGGGTGGCACCGACGGATGACAGAAATCCATCACAACGACAACGATCCTTGCGTCTTGTCAATGGACCAGTTCTCTACCACCATCGCGTATCATTGATGCAGTCCCCAAAAGCATGGCACTGAGCTCCGCCATCCACCCCAACCACCCCAACCACCACATGCTCTGAATCTGGAGCCGGTCTGGGGGGTTAGGTTTCCGGTGTCCAAGTTCTTCTCTGCATGCCTGTACGGCCCCTTTTTCGCTGCAATCTTTGGCACGTCGGCTGGGCACGCTATGTACGGCCGCCACAAAAGAGGTTCTCCGGTGTGGGCGTAGGGAAAACCCTGCACCGCCACGAGCTCTGGATCTCTCTCCGGGTGTATCCTTCTCATCCATTGGGGGCAAAAACTAGTTCGAGATCCCGCGATGGTTGACGCGATGGTCAAAGCAAATAGATCGATTCACCTTTGCATCCGAATCAAGGAGCTAGTCTCGTAGGTGACCTACACCCAAGTGCCTCACTCCGGCGACTGGTCACGGGAAGAGTCTTTGTTCTCGGCCAGTCGACCGAAGAAGCGATGGTCGCCAAGGGAGTGAAAAGCGGAATTGGTCGACCTAAGTGTCAGATGGGTTCCAGGATGACAACCAGGAGACCGTGGAGTAGAGCACCATTCAAATCCAACCAATCAGTTTTTGTTGTCGAAAGTGCAACCCACCTGCTAAGAAAACTGCGGTGAGCTTAGGGATCACCTGTTCTCATGAATCCCGTCGTCACGCAAAAGCCAGGTCATCGAACGCCTTGCTGCTGACACATCTTGGCCAAGTGGCCGGCCTGGCGGCATTTTTCTTGCGAGGTCTCTCTATACAAAGGTGGCTTTACTACAAAATGGGGCGTGGATGGAAACCTAATAAACCCCTTCTTGGCAGCAAAGCAGTTGAAAACTGCTTTGCTGTGCATGGACATGCTTTTGAACCGCGAAGAAAACAGCCCGCCGTTACCGCCGCACGTTGGACTTGAAGGCATCTGGTGTCCTTCTGCTGTTTGGATTTCTGATCAGAGGAGGGCACCCGAGTGGACTTGCAGGGCCCGCAAAGTCGGCGGGACAGGGTGATTCTTGAAGTTCGGAGATTCTCCCACACCACCCCAGGGTCTCAGGGTCCCCAGAGTGTTCGTAGGGTCAGTAGGGCCACCAGCTTGGCTCGTTGCCACCCTCCCACGCACCTGGGCCATCAACTTCTCCGGAGTGCCTTCCTCCACCACACGCCCTGCATCGAAGACGAAGACTCTTCGGAACCTGATTTCGCACGGAACCCGAAGGCGCGGGGCGGTGAAAAGCGGTCGTCGAAAGGCGGCCGAACCAAGGCCCACACACCCAGCGACCTCTCGGTGTTTGGTTCTGTGTGCTATGGAACCGCACCGACACAACGGCGGATTGAGGGTATTGGGGTCGTTCCTTCCAAGAGCCCTCCGAAACATGCTGAGTCGACCCGCCCAAGGTCGAACGTGGCAGATCTGCCCAAGGTCGAACATGGCGGTCCCCGAGTTGACCAAAGCTGCGAGTCGACTCGAAAGAAGAAGTGAGGGACCTGCTTGTGACACCTGGTTTGGTGCCCCAAAATGATCTTGGGCTTGGTGTATTCTCACGCGGGGATTCCAACTATTTTCCCGTTTCTGGCAGCAGCTATGTATCAACTCCAGGCGCACCCTTAGGACCTGTTTTCAGTGTAGTCGAGGTGAAAATAGAACACCTCGTCAAAGTAAACGACCAACCTGTTGTACCTACTCTCCCAACATGGCCTGTGGACTCCAAAAGGCCATGTTGGGCCTCTGAACGAAGGCTTTTGGTCGATCGACCGGCTTCGACTGGCTTTGACGTCTGGGCTTCCTTCCTCCATCTCCGTCAAAGCGTCTCTCTGATGTAATGAAGCCGGTGGCAAACGACGACCAGCGTCCAGTCCTGTAAGAGCCAAGCGTGTGAGCCGAAACGCGCCAACCTGAGAAGACAGCAATAGCAAAAACGCCACGTAAACCGTCACAGAAGTTCTGTGGGTTTTAAGATGTTTCAATGATTCCTCCTCCTCTTCAGGAATCTTCAGGATCTGAAACACAAATGAAACCTTCCTGTTCTCATTTTCCCCCCAACACACCGGCAAACTAGCACCTTCTCATTCTTACTCCCTCTCTTCGCAAAAAAAAAGAAAACAACTCGAACACCGTGTCGCCAACTCCTTCTCCAGGCCATGCAGAAGCGTTTCGTGGATCCGCTCGTCCGTCTGCAAGTCGCAGGCCGCCGTCGGCTCGTCACAGCAAGATCCGCGGCGGTGGCGCCGCGTCGCTCGCGGCATCGCACCTCGGGGCGCGGTAATGGCAGGTGGAAGGGATGATAGGTGGGCTGATGCCCTATGCTAGGAGTACCTATTGTACGGTGTTTCATGATGTACCTTGGTGCAGATCGACTTCAAGATGCCTTCCTTGCGACTCACAGACACATTCCCGGCTGGCAGGTGTGAGAAGTCATGACCCGGTCGCTGAATCGCATAGAATCACCTGGAGCAAAAGGGTCAGTCCGACGCCAAGCTGCTTGGGGGTCACCAAGACCCTCGCCAGGCACAGCAGTTGCCGCTCTCCCTGGCTGAAGTTCTGCCCGTTCTCCTCCACCTGAAAGAGTCGGTTTTAACATGGTTTAAGCGGTGAGTGGCTTCACAAAAGGCTTTATTTGATGTGGAATCTTGATCAGATAAAAGAAAAAATGGACATGTGGATTGTATAGACCCTTTTCATGACCTGTTATTGTTTCATCAAGCGTCTACACGATGTCCAGTGAAAGCAACTCAAAAAGCAACGAAGCCGCTACACGAAGCCGGGCACTGAACCCGCGAGGTTCCGATTTGCTCGTCGAGGGAAACACTCTCCAAATCCCCCAGATCAAGATGATCAAATATAAGACTGTTGAATCTGCGGTCTGGTGACCAGGTTAAGTATGGTTAAATCCATGTTTGTTAAAGCTTTTGGGGTTCCCTACGTCACCTCACCACAGACCCTCCAACCCCCGGCCGAAAAAAACCCGCGGCCCAAGCCGCATGCCTTGGCATCGAGGCCATCTGGCAGCTGCCGTACACGGTCTTCCAGTCCCGCTTGCCGCAGGTAATGCCACAGCGCCTTTTCATGCGCGAGGGCGCACTCTGCGCGCCGGAATCGTGAGAGCGGTGGCGTAGGTCGCTTGAGAGGTCCAAAGAGGTCCAAAAAGGTCCATGAAAAATGGTCGGAACAATGAAGCTTGCCTGGACCCCCAAGGGGTGGTTAATGGACATCCCTTAACCTCCAAGGGGTTGTTATTAGACACCCCTTAGGGGGGCCGGAACCTGGAGCACAAATCCAAACCACATCTTCCCTCCGAAGCATCGAGGGCTTCGAATCACCAATCCAAGCCATGCTCCCAGCGCCTCATCTTCATCCAGCGATGCCACAATCGCTGGTGAGCGCGAGAGGAGATTGGAGCGGATCGTCCCCGAGAAGAAGATGGGATCCTGCGTGGCGCGATCGGCACGAGCGGTCACATCCTTTCCCTCGGGCCAACGGATGTCCAACGATGGCCAACGACCCAACTCATCCAACCCGTTTGCCCGTGCCGGGCCGCCCAACTCGGCCCGGTCTCTTGGTGTGAGAAAAACCACCCAAACACGTCGCCACCGCGCATTGGGACCTTCGCCCATCGCCGGCGTACAGCGTATGGCTGAAACGCCCGCTCAAAGCTCAGCAGATTGAGATTCGGATCATTTTCGGATCCAGGTGACCCGGGGGAGTGAAGAAGGTTCGTTCTCAGCCTGATCTTCCATCTTGGTTATCTCATTCCATAAAAAAGGCAACTTGGAACCATTTGGAACCAAAGGTTTGGGCCGCTCCATCTCTTATTATTTTTCTGGGGGGGGAGTGTTTTTGAAGCCTGTGAGCTGTGAAGTTTGGACTTCGCTGCCGAGCGAAAACTTTTTCGGCCAAGTCTTGCTGACGCCCGGTGTCACCATGCATGATTGAATCCTCGGATGGTAATTTGGAAGGTTATGAGTCTTATCCAAATGCTGTCCAGCTGAACTTCATCAGACCTGTCACACATCGACCACTGTGGTCTTTTCACGTACTTCGCAGCCCAAGCTTAGTAGCTCTTCAACACACGGGCGACTTCCCGCATCGCATTCTGCCTGTAAGAGCACGCGGACCGTGGAGCGCAGCACCGGCAGCGGCAAAATCTGCACGTTCTGATCTCGCAGAGGTTTGCCAGGTCTGCGGCGCCAGAGATGGGTGAGTCCAATGGTTACTTCACAGGATGAACATCTGACAACAGCGAAGACAACGGTTGACAAGCTCCGAAGTAAAAGTAAGGAAAACCACAGAAATCCGCCAACGACAACAACAGGTGCTTGTGGTTTCACCACCAAATCCGCGTGGCCCAGTTTAGGTATACAGTATACAGTACATGTCAATTCTGTTTGGCGTTGAGCTTCGGGCCATGGACGTAGAGATTTCCGCCGCAGATGGGGTACAGCCGCACCAAGGCGCTCAGGAAGCTACTCTTCCCACAGCCGGTGCGCCCCACCAGGGCACAGCTACTTGCCACCTGTCGAGCAAATTCCGTGCCACAGGGAAGGTGCGCCAGCACCGAAAGAAGTGTCAGCGAGTGCACCAGCAAGTGCGCAAGAAGGGGGTATATAGCTTCTGGCATGAGATGGCAAAGGAGGATAAAGGTGGATACCTCTTCGTCTATACTTCTCTTAAGCCTCCCTTGGGTCTACTTACAGACTAATGAGTGACAAGTTTGTGTTCGACCTCAGCCTCCGAAACGTGCATCAGCTGCATCCACGGGTGACCACGTCTTTTGTGGAGGCGGGATGAAGCAGCTGGCGTGGGCGGTGGGCAGGTTGGACCGTGTCAGGTGAGGCAACTGTTGATCCAAAAGTCCCAAGTCATTCCAAATCCTTTCACCACCCTCCCAGCCATCGCAAGCCCCTCCCGGCCTCGATCTTCAATGATAAGCCATTGAAGACCATTGGCCCATCCACGTCATAGCGCAAGTAGAGCCCCTCGGCCCTCACCGCCCACGTCGCATCGCGGAGCAGGTCCTCGGCGTCCTCGTCGTCCACCACGGGCTGCGTGTCAGTCACTTCGTGCGGGAGCCGGGTGTATTCCATGACCCGCTCGATGGACACGAACTCCACCTGCCCAGTGTACCGAAAGCAAACCCAGCGGCGGGAATTGAACCGGCCAACCGGAAAGTGGACACGGCGGAGAACGCGCCTTTGGCGCTGTGTGGCGGCACAGCGCGGTGCGTTTGGGCATTCAAAGGGGCACGCAAATGGGCGAAAGCTTTCTCTGATGAAAAAAGCAGTGGCGCCTGCTCTTGTTCCTTTGTGTGTGTGTGAACAAGTCTTGAATATCTGAGGAGTAATATACTGCTGAATAGCGTTGAAACCCCCGCCAACAGGTCTCCAACTGCTTCGTCTGACGACCGTTCGACTGCTGGTTCATCCTTCGACGAGGACCGGATCGCGGCTTGGGAAGCCGGGCTTCCTGGGTCGTCTCTTTACAACCTTCTCCTAGGTCTAGACTCTTGATGAATAGAACCTGTAAAACCCCACCCCACCCACACTTGGACTGGGTTCTAAAGCGATCTTCATATAATCTATAGGGGTTTTGAATCAAGAGTCCACATGATCTACTGTTGCACCTGAGTGAGTTTGATGATTCAACCACTGTCTGCCACTGTCTGACTCAACCGCCCAGGGTCAAACACACCACGGTTCCTTGAGGTCGGACCATTCGGGATGCTTTCTTCGCCTCCATGGTCGCCAGGCGCCGTGAGAGGAACATCAAGTTCCGTGGCATGCTCATGGCATAGGAGAGAGCCAAGCCTGCCAAGCCTGGTAGCGACAAGCAAACGTGACTCTTCTCCCAAGGAAGAAAACGGCTTTGGAGTTATACCTGGTTCTACAGTAACAAGCGTAGTGAACAGTGAGTTCATGTCTTTGACCTTGACCGCTAAAACAACAGGTTCATCCAGGTTCTGAAGCTCGTGCCTCATTTCTGGCGGTTTTTTGATTTGGCTGTGTATGGTTTATGGTCTTGAGTATGGTCTATTTCCCGATGCTTTTATTGCAGCGGGCTTGTTCCCTCAAAGGTCTCCAATATTTTGTTTGATACACCTGATTGCTCGGTGGCTTGAAGAAATCGTGTTTTGGGGGTACACACCCATGTGATACACACCACCGTGTTTGGCATGTTTTCGCACACGAGCCGGGCAGCCCGAGCTTCGCTCGAAGCACTGCCCGGGCAACGTGTTCCGCCTCGTTCTTTGGATGCTCCACGACGGACAAAGGCGAGAGTGGTCGTGCACCTACGGATGCATCCCCCATGGAATAATACTGTAAGGATGCAAATGCTTTGTATTGCCCGTATTTGGAGATGCAATTGACCATCCCTACTTGGCTCCAACATCAAAATAGTACATATATATAGCTTGATGGAAGGTACTTGCTTTCAAGAGAAAAGAAAGGAACACCAAAACATGGGACGGACTCGCCCCAAGTGTTCATCAGCCTAAGGCAGCCTCAAATGGCCTCAATCTCTTGGTGGAGCCCCCGCGATGCGTCGCGTACCCCCCCCGCGGCCTGGGTTCAGACTGCCCAGATAGGCCCGGTAGCCAATCACGCCGGCCACAGCCGCCAGCGCCAGCGTCCCCAACACCTCCTGCGGCTGGTGAGATGACGCCCGGTCCGATTAGGGGAAGTTCCACCCCGGAAGTCTCGTGTGGAGGGGACTGGGATGTCATATCCCTTGGTCGATTCAGGGTGACGGATGTGACGAACAAAAATAACACCAGCACGAGTGTAAGACTCTAAGACGGACTGTTTACAATTACACACTGGATCTGCTCCACCAGACCTATGTTGCTTCCAACGAGCGGTTCAGAAAGAGAACTCCGGGAGTTCTGCGTCAAAAGCTCTAATGCAATCTCTGTGTTTCTTGTTCGTACTCTCTGAATCCCCAACAAGGCGACCTGATCCATGCATCAACAAGGCCTTGATATACGCCCATCGATTCCAATCGATTCAGGAAGGCGACCACACACCACCGGGCTCGCACGGGCTCGCACGGTCCGCGCCGTCCCGAACCTGAGTGCAGGAGACCCAGGCTTGAGCGACCCAGAACCAGTACGTCGTCAGCTGATTCTGCCCCAGCAGCTCCTCAGTGGCTCAACAGCGAAAAACCGCGGGCACAATACAGCTTGGAGCAGGAGTGAGATGTGAATTTCACATGTTCAGAACATGTGTGTCCCAAAAATCAGTTGTTCTTTCTTGTTCCCATCATTGCTTTTCGATCTGGATGACCCCCCCCCCAGTTCTCAATCACACCCCAGCCCGCTCCGCCGCTCCGCCGCTCTGCCGAAGCACCAGGTTCCTCTGCAGGAAGCGCGCTTCATGCCCATAGGCTCGAACCGTCCGAGCGCCTCGCGCTGGGTCCGAGTCCCGTTGCCCAAGAGAGAGGAACGCCAAGCCGAGAGAGGATGGAATCCGAGAGAGGATGGATTCGTGGGGAATGGAGGAAGGGCGCCCTTGCACGACGTGCGGAAGAACGTGTTGAAGAAGAATTCAGGGTTGAACAGACACAAGACGCACACAAACCATACGATACCACTCTCTGACTCTCATGGCATGCCCAAACAAATACCGATCGTGTCCCACAGAGAATTGGATCCTTCACGGGCCCCAACGCCGCATCTGGCGCCTTTGATGGAATCGGAAAAGTGGCTCATTCCTGGTGATCGCGAGGTGCCTGGCGTGATCGAGAAGGGCCCCTGGCCCTAGCTGAGCAAGAGTAGTTCCGCAAAGCCCGTGCATGTTGTCCTACCATGAATTGTTTGAGATCTTCTCACTTCCTCTCTGTTTTGTTTCTTCTGCTCAATTCTTCACCATCCTTCATCTTCGACTTCCCTTCCCTCGCCTTCCAAGCGCCGCAAGTCCCGTGCGGGCCAGCGGTACACCGTCATGGTCATCCAATAGAGCACCGAGAACGGTGGGACGACCACCTCGGCCGATGTCCCAAGCGCCGAACACCGCTCGAAGACACCACCGAACGAACGAAGGGGTGCCGTGAAGTTCGATCGTCCGAACAAAGGTGTTTTGAGGGGCGCCGGTTTTGGGGTCCACAGATGGTTGTCATTGTTCATGAAAGGATTCTGGCTTATGATGGTTCTAGAAATGGTCTTCAAAGTCTTCAGCTGTCAGATTTTGTGGAGTTGACCTGGTGTTCTCAACACCTCGGAGGAGTACAACGGCGCGGCGGTTCCGATGAATTGGACGGACTCTTCCGGTGAGTTCCGCATCGCTCGTCGTTGCGCTTGGGGGAGGACTCAGGTTCCTCAGGGAGCCAAGCCCGCCTGCCAAAGCCTGTTCCCGGTTCCGCCTCAGGATGCCTGGGTCCCATGGAGGAGAAAGGTCTGCCTCCCTTCGAAACTCCCCTGTTCCGGAGCCGAACCCTTAAGTTCGTCGAAGGTGCTAAAGCTTGCCATGCAAAGAGGCTGAGGATCAAAACCGAGATGCACCTGAGTGATGTGTAGAGCCCGGCAGGCCACGTTGGCCACCGGCGGGCCAGGGAAAATATCGACATCGATTGACATCGTATTACTGGGTGGATTGATACTGCCTAAAACCCAAAAAAATGTTGTGTTCTTTGGCATGTGGAAAGCTCTTTGTCTTTCGTTCTATTGCATGACTTGAATGAGATTGCTGCCCTCTTCTGGCCCAAGCTTGTCGAGTTACTCGTATGGCAAAGAATCAGAACCCACTTTTTGAGGCCTACTATAACGCCTTGCAACAGTCCTTGCATCTCAATGTGCGGAAACCATGTTTGACGACCCATGCTGACCCTATTTCTTCGATGTCCACATTCGTGAGGAATCTTTAAGCAGCGAGTCATCCTAAAATAAAATATCCCGAAGAACCTTTGGCAGAACCGCTCTGACGCCTTCATGTTCCCTTCATGCTCCCGCCCTCGACGCTGTGGCACACATTCATGCAGGACTCGAAGAGCTCTCGAAAGGCTGCCGGCATCCGATCGTCCATGGTGGACATGTCCTGCTCGACCGGGTTTTTGGTCAAAACATCTATTTGATCAGTCATGTTGATCCTGGTTGCTGCAAACGATGCGCCAAATCGCTGGCATTCTTCCAATCGAGTCACAGAATCCAAGGACCTAGTGGCCTAATGATCCCGGCCCACCCGCCTATCTAACCAACATGACTCGTCCGACGTGGTCCAAAAGCCGCGCGACCGTCGGCTCAGCCGGCTCGCTTGGTACCAAGTTCACGAACGGGGTAACTAGGTCGATGTTGAAAAGAAGAACATGGACCACCAATTCTTTATGCGGCGACCACACAGGTCTAGTCGGTCCGGATGGCCCCGGCAATGGTTGAGTCGTTGGTCATTTCCGATTCCTGGCCCAGTTCACAGGCTGAATCGCGAAGAACCATTGTTCTATACTAAGGTTTTACACTGCAAAACCAGGTTCAACTGAACTCTTTTGATGGTCTTTCTCGCTTTCACCGAACAAAAAGGAACGGCAAACGAAGCCGTTGGACCCCTCCGTCCGGCACGTCGTTGCCCCGGGACGTCCGGACCTTGAGGCATCGGTTCAGCGCGCGGCCCGTGGGGGTGAGATCGAAGAAGCGGAGCTGCGTGTACATGAGGCCTCGAGCAACAGACTGACATGTGGTGTTGGGAGGGTCCTGGAAGTCTGTCCGGAACCCGAGCATGTTTAACAAGTGGTTCAAAGAAAAGAACATGTTTTTCTTTGTTTTAAGTGTAAAATCGTTAGTAAAAACATGTAGGAAACGATGGGTGTTCAAAAACAGAGACATGAAACGATGATAACTAAAATGAGTTCGAGGACCCGACAAAAAAAGAGAAAACAAAACAGGTCACCAATGCTTCGACCTGGGAGAGTCAGCTCCCTTCCTCAACGAAGGACCTGGTGTTGTGAGGGTACTGGTAGACCATTAAAAGAGTTCGGTAACGATAACGACCTGGTGTTGTAGTGTAAAAAACTTATCGTAAAACCATGGTGAAACCGGGTCAAAGCCAAAAAGAATGGTGGTTGGAAGCCTAGGGAGATGGTGAGATTGTTATTTTTGTGTTCTTTTTCTGGTGATCGCCTGGTTGAATTCTTGATCCATCCTTGATCCCTAAGCAGGAGGTGTGGACCCATTCATCTGAAGGACTTCACAACAAAAGATGAAACAAACCCATCTTCACCATCTGATTGCGTTGCTTCATTCTGCTCAAGCCATCCCTTGCACCCTCCGTGTGGACGGTAAACTGGCTGTGGTGCTTCATTCTGCTCTTCACCACTTCGGCAGGTCCCCAAGGACGCTTTCGATCCATCCTGGCCGGCCTTGCATGAAGCGGTCATGAAGCCGCTTGGAGGCGCGCAGGGCCACCAACTGGATGCCGAAGAAGAAGCAAAAGCAACTGCAGCCCGTCAGGAGGCACAAAGCCATGTACTGCACCTCAAGTGCAGGTGAGAGCGTGAGCCGCGAGAGTACACGAAAAGAACACCACCGTTTGAGAAGAACCGGCAATTTTACAACCAGAGCCACACAGAATTACGCAGGTGTCTGTGCTTTGTTCCTTTCCGCTTAACAACACTGAAAGGTTGCTCACTCCAAAGCAGGTTATAGGCTGAAAAATCCAACTCTACTGTATGAAATGTTTAAAATGGTGATAGATTTGGCCGTACCTTAGCTGGTAAAGAGAAGATATATCAGGTCAAACCCTAAGATCTCCACCAGACCAGCTTGTTTCAACTGAGATAGTTGAGCTGTAAGGCACCACATCGACCCCATCATGATGCAAAGTGAGCTTTCGACAAGCTGACACAAGTGTCTTGTCTGGGGAAAAACTCTCCACAGTGTCTGTGGGCAAATCATTGGAGGCTCAGATGGACCACAGATCAACCAATTCACTGTTCCGTGTGAAGGGACCGACCCGTGGTCTGACCCTGGACAGCGTCAACTCATGCGACCACCGCTCTGCTGCCGCGGGCGCCAAGTATCTCCGACTAGCCTCCCGCGCCTTGGAGGGACACCGGCGGGGGAAAGAAAAGGCGAAACGGTGCGCACAGGGGACACTTGTGGGGGGGGTCGTTGGCTTGTTGAACATGCGCGTTGTAACATCTAAAACATAACTGAAGCAACTTGAAACGTGCCCAGGAAGGATTGGACATCTTCTTGGAAAGCAAAAGACCTCTGTTTTCGGCCCCCCTGGCCCCCGCCTCAGGGTGTCCGCTATCCTCCGCCTGCACGTTGGCGTTGGACCAAAAGGCCAGCTGCAAACTGGAGCTGAGCTGCGCACCATAGTAGACCTGGTCATCCCATTCACTCTGCGCTTTCGCTCTTGGTAAGGACTTCGGAGGTGAATGGACTGCCCACATGGTTGCTGTCCACTATAGGGTCTGTCTGAGGCAAAAAAGTTGATACTTTCCGCAATCGAAACAGCCAAAAAACGATGATCCCAAATTCTCTGCTGAAGCACGCTGTCTTTCTGGAAAGAGGTGAAGCGCAGGGCCAAAAGGGCCCATGGATTCGTGTCTCCACTAAGTGCGGCCGTTGTTTCCCGCATTCTTACCCGTATTCTATGGCTTTCTTAGAGACTACGTATCCTCCAAAAAAGGCGTGCAGTTACGTCCCGAAAGCTGGTCAACCACGCTTTTGTGGGGAATCTTCGTGCGGTTGTCCCATATTCTCAGCATGTCCTTGGCTGTCTCATGCAGAAACTCACTGCAGCTGCAGCATGCCCCAGATATAAAACAACAATCCCCTGCAGGTGGTCTCGCGGTCACCGGTCTCCGAGGTCGTTGACCGCAATAAGGAGAGTGGTCCACGTGTCCCTTTCGCTCGCTCGCTCGGTGTGGCCGATCCCCATCTGTTGCACCAAGTGGCGACCATCAAAGAGGCAATGGTGGACACACCACCTACGCACAAAAAATCCAAAGAAACAGATGATGAACTTGAGAAGTGTGAATTTCAGCATTTTCAGCAGGGCAGGACTATGCCATCTTCACTAGGATGTGCTGTCACCCAATGCGAGTCTGGATGCGAAGGAGGAGTCGATGCATGTCGATGCTGTCAGCCAATCTGACGAAGAATGGACCCTTCACAAAGAGAAGACCTTCAGAAACCAAACTGGGCGTCTTGAACACCTGCGGCGGCCCCAGCACCAAGCACAGCAAGCCAGTGGGCCAAGAACCACCGTTCACAGCCGAATCTCGGGTCCAGCCTAAGCCTCCACAAGCTCTGGCATAGGCCATGAGGTCAGCCTTGAGGATATGTCCTAATCGTCGAACTTCTTGAGACTCCAGGTGTCCTCAGAGTCGACGACCGACCGACTCGCGTGCGCTTGCGTGCGGTCAGAGGCGAACGACACGGTGCGCTCGTGTTCCAAAAGAGAGAGAGAGGTAGGCTTAGATCGAGGTATAGAGACGTATAGCATAGAGATGTATTTAGAGGTATTTATAGAGGTATGCTTCATGGTGACCCTGGGAGTCCAGTCGACCATTTTTTTCAACGATCACTTCGACGTCTCGGTCGGGCCGTCCGAGCATCGACTCACGGTCTCAGCGTCGGCGGCTTTCACCTGCGACTTCTCCTTAGAGGAAAACCCATGGGTGGTGACCGGGCGGGTGACCCGTTGGAGCACTGGAGCGATCTGAAGCTTCAACCACTTGAGATTGGAAGAGATCGGCATGTCTCCGAATCTTCCAGCTGCGATTCTTCTGGTCTAACAACATGGCCAATGGCCCAAGTGGCCTTCTCCACGTCTCCGTTCTCCTTTTCGTCCTTGCCGTGCTCGGCTTCTTCGGACTGCAGTGCCGTGAGCTCATGGATCTGCGCTTTCACCAGTTCCTGATAGCCTCGAGGAGGGGCGGGAGCTGAGTGCACGGGCACGGGGAACCTGGCTCTGGTCGGCGATTGCCACCAAGCACAGTCGATGTGATTTTGTGGCCTTGCTGACAGCAGAACTGATTGAGTGGCATGTGCCCATTGAAAACCATGGGTTGCAGGGTTGTGGGCGACCGGACAGTAGCATGGATCAGTTCTGCATCCATGCAGCATCCCCCCACCGTGGCCAAGAGACTTCCCAGAAAGTGGCAGCTGCCATCTGCGCGGAGGAGCAAAATGCGGTTCACCTGGGCTGCCAGAACCAGTGAGAAGCCACTAAACGAGTGATCTTTGAGGCGGTGAAATGGTATTTGTTCCACTGTTGTTGACAAGACCGGTCTGGCCACTCAGCACCCACATGCGTGAGCAGGTGAGTGGTTGGATTGGTGAGTGCATGTGAGTGCTGTTCGATGGGGCTTTGAAGATGTTCTCTGCCGAAAACCAGCACTGTCTATTCAGAACTTCCCCAGGACCAAAAACAGAACTCGCATTCCACAAGAAGGGAGTGGCTTGGGGTGGAGATGGTCCATCACCAAGCCACCATTCCCATACACACAAACTAACGTGCGAGTACCGTTCTCCTGGTAAAGGAACATCATCATCCAAACATAAGTTCGGGTCAAGCTCTTTCCGAAAGAATGGTACATCCCATCAACACCCCCACACCATCTCGTCTCCACGAAAACGACCAGTCATCATCCGTCTCCCAAAGTTCGTCCACCAGTCATCACCAGATCTTCAGACTTCCAGTCTTCCAGTCATCCTTTCTTCCAGCACTCCCCGGACTTGGAAAACACCAGTTCCACCCAGTTCCACCCAGTTCGCCTCCGGATGTGACCAGTACTGCAGCTGGTGCGTCACCAGCAGTCGCGTCGATCTGCGCAGCGCTCCAGCGATGACCGCCTCGAAGATCTGCTTGCCCACGTGGGCGTCCAGCGCCGAAAGCACGTCGTCCAGGAGCACCACCTGCGACGAGTTGCCGGGACCGGTCGACGTCAAAGGAGGACACGGTCACCACGGTCACCAGGGTCCAGAGTAAGTGTATCTCATGAGTGTCACTCGAGTGTCACCGTGGTCTTCCCTCCCTCATGAGACTCATGAGACTGGCATCCCTCGCCTCCGCACCGCTGTAGACCGCCCGCGCCAGCGCCACGCGCTGCTTCTGTCCCCCCGAGAGTTGGACGCCCTCCTCGCCCACCAAGGTGCTTCGGCCCCCCGGCAACGACGCCAAGTCCTTTCGGACAACGACGAACGAGGACGAGGAAACGAGGAAACGAGGACCGACACGTCCCCCGGCTCGAGGCAACTCGCGAAGCCTCCCTCGGAGCGTCGGAAAGAAACCGATGGCGTGGACCGTGTGGTGGACAGTCGACGGCCCGGGTGGGTGTTTTCCGATCGCCCGACCCGGCGACGGTGAAAAGGAGGGACCCTAGCGGCCCTAGCGACCGGACCAGGCACGAACGCAAGGGACCACATGGGGTGGTGGCCGCTCTCTTCGAACAACCCGATGGGCGAAACAAGCGAAGGCGCCCATGAAATTCAGCGATTTGGTTTCGGAGACTCGATCGGCCACATGCTTCGATCTGCGGGCCACCATGGTTCGACGCTGACCCCTTGCTGTTGGGGTCGGAAGGAATAGGGTCCTCCCAATGCGGTCGACGCGTGGCGCCGACTGGACGACTGGACTTCCATGTGTTTCGTCGGTGGCTTAAGATGGGTGTGTTTTTCTAGAAGAACGTGTAACCCATGTGTAACCTGACGTGAACATCACGTCGATGTGTCAAGAGCTGGAGTTCCCAGTTTGCTTTTGCGTCCGGACGCTCCGGAGGTCACTAGGCTTCAACACATGCTGGTTTGGAACGCGGTCTTTCATATGGAGCTGAAAAGGGTCTTCAGTAGGGCCGGGCTATCAAAAAGAAAATAAATATATATCAAAAAGAAAATTTTCTATATCCTATCAAAAAGAAAATTAATTAGTATCAAAAAGAAAATATCCTTTCACTAAAAGCTGTGCCTGCCACTGCGAACCGCCATGGCAGCGCTGCGCGATGTGAATCTGGATGTGCAGATTTCGTGGCAGGCGCAGCACTTTGAGCGCTTTCAGTAGCAGATTTCGTGGCAGGAGCGGCACTTAACGCACTGGAAGTGCAGATTTCGTGGCAAGCACAGCACTTTGAGCACCTCCAGTGGCAGGTTTTGTGGCAGGAGCGGCGCTTTGCGCACTGGAACTGCAGATTTCGCGGCAGGCGCAGCACTTTGTGCACTGGAACTGCAGATTTCATTGCAGGCGCAGCACTTGAACCTCGAAGTGCAGACTGCGTGGCAGGCGCGGTTGCTCACAAAACAAAGGCTTGCTACGTTGGAATGACAACTTCTTCCTCTAAATTTTACCTCGCAAGGCTAACAAAAGGTCTGCAACGTTGGAATGGCTCCTTCTTCTTCTTCTAAATTTTACCCTCAAGTGGCTGACAAAAGGTTTGCTACCTTGGAGTGGCACCTTCTTCATTCAAATTTTACCGTCAGGGTAGCTCACAAAAAAGGCCTGCTACGTCTGGTGATCAAAGGTCTGCTACAGTGCTTCAGAGGATGTATGACCAGATCTCCAAATCACCTTGAACGCGTCTTGCCTCGAAAATGCAGACCCAAGGACCCGAAGACCAGGACGAAGGACCAGAGGATGAAAGGACCAAGGACCAGGGGACCAAGGACCAAGGGACCAGAGGACCAAGGGACCAGAGGACCAAGGGACCAGAGGACCAAGGGACTAGAGGACCAAGGGACCAGAGGACCAAGGGACCAGAGGACCAGGGACCAAGGGACCAGGCGACCAAGGGACCAGAGGACCAAGGGACCAGGCGACCAAGGGACCAGAGGACCAAGGGACCAGAGGACCAAGGGACCAGGGGGAACAAGGGACCAGGGGACCAAGGGACCAGGACAAAGGGAGCAAAGGACCAAGCGATCAGGGAACCAGCAGGCCAGGACCAAAGGAGTAGAGGGAATTTTCTTGATACGAACTAATGTTGTTTTTGATAGGAAACAATTTTTTATTGATAGGAATCAATTTTCTTTTTGATAGGTATCCCCTTCAGTAGGAGCACGGTCAGCGACTTTCTTTGAATCTTCAACCTGGGCCTCATACGCGCTCGACCTCGAAAGGACTTGATGAGTCTTTTGCCTGTACTCTTGCACTGCTCTTTGGTGGCATCCGACTGACAGCCTTCCACCCCTCCCCGAGTCATGCACCTGCAGCAAAGCACAGCTCTCGAGTGTCTCTTGGATCCTTTGCTCGTGGTACGCGTGGCCAAAGGTCACATTCTCGATCAGCGTGCCGTTCAACAGCCTCGAGGCTTTGGCGCACCAAGTCATGCTCTGAATCCGAAAGTCGGGTCAAGAGTTGTGTCCGTGCAAATGAAGGAACGTGTATACTGTGGACCATCCAACCGGGTGTCCAATGGAGATCCCTAAGCAGTGCAGGGTTGTCTACACATGGAATACCCTCGCAAACCTGATTCCATCGAGAAGCCCGTCGCAAGCCTCGCTTTCCGTCCCATCCCGAAGCAAAATCAAGGGCCGGCCGGCTTCATGGAGCCCACACTCTCTCTCTCTCTCTCCTTCTGTTCAGTCAGCGCTTGCCTTAACCACACCCCTCTTCGCGCCAAGCAGCCACGGGCGCTGAGCCACATAGGCCATCGGTCGACCTGTGACGCGCACGCCGCGCGCCATCCGGTCGGCTCGGTCCGGTCGGCTCGGTCACGACGGTCGTACGTACGTAGCGCGACGGTCAAGCAGGGAATCCTTTGGGTGAAGAAGGCCGCGGCCGGGTCAAGCAGAGGAAGTAGCAATACACTGGGGTGCCAAAAGTTGCGCTTCTTGACTTCTAAAACATCACAAACCCTTTCCCCTTAGAATCCTACGTGCAACATGTCGACACCTCAGTTGCGGTCAGATTTCCACACCTGAAAGCCTTATAAATATTATAAATTTAAACGGGTGTGGAAATCTGACCGTGCTGTACCTGCCACGCAAAATGGACTTGTTAATCCGATCCGCTGTAGACCGCAAGTGTCATGTTGGAACAGAGTAAGAAGCGTAAACTTTAGGGTTCTTGAAGGGTGCTGTTTGTGTTTTTAAGAGGGTGCTGGAAATAACATAAGTT